>OY744526.1:83012293-83404793 GCA_963556195.1 Sepiola atlantica
CCCCTTTTCTATTTTCTGATTTAGAGTAAGGTCGTGGCCGTCGTAAACTTAGAAGGTCATTTCATTGAGTCTCGTTTTTCTTCTGACGTACTAAGAAGATAAACAAGACACTTCGAAGGGAATCGTTACACACTACATGTAGACATAAATAAATAAATAAATTATTTAATATTTGATCTAGTAATTGTTTGGTATTTAAGAAATATGTTTTTGTTCATGGTTTTGTTCCTGTCATTTTCAAGGTGGAGTTTTGATAGGTAAAACTATAAAAAAAAAACTCATTTAGACTAAAATTCAAGATGGATGGCAAAAAACAAATACTTGTTTGTTTCACATAAAGTTTGAAATAGTTTTATACAAAAACAAGTCTGTATAACATAAAACGTTTTGTTTGTCCTGAAAAAAGTTCTATTTTTATGTTGAACATATATACAATTGAAATTTTATGTCCACGTGTCAACACCACTTTTTTTAACAATTTGTTAGAAATAAAATATTATCGACTAGAAATTCTGTTAAAACTTCAAAGTGTAGTATCTGTTCTGATACTACAATTCATCTTTTCTGTCCTCGGTCAGTGAATGAGAAATCCTTCTAGACTGAAACAATTTAAAGAAAAATCAAACTAAAAAAAATAAAAATCAAATCAAACCAAAGGTAGTATAATAGTAGGGTTGGCAGCCGCGTAATTCCAGCTATTAGTAAACAGCAATGTTTATCATTCAAAATCTGCTCAGTGTGAAATGTCTCCAATTCAGAGATGTTTATTGTCTAACATTAAGTAATTAGAACCACTAATAACTTTAATTGTCAAAGACCGGATGAATGTCCCTTACAGAACAATTGCCTTACTAGCTCAGCAATATATTGCGCAAAAATATACACAACAGAAAAAACATGAGAAAAGAAGTTTTATATAAGAAGCACGCCAAGGAGTTTTAAAGATAGGTTTTACGTACACACATCATTCAGACACAAAAAATACATGAACACTTCACTGTACCAATATTTCTGGAAATTAATCGATGATGAAAAAACCCAATAAGATGGAATATTATCAGAAAAACTAAGACCTATGGATCACTAAACTTACCCTGTTTTTTATGCCTTGGTGAGAAAATGGAAATTATAAGGTTTAAAGACAGAAAAACATTACTTAATGTTAGACAAGAAACGGCTCTGAATTGCAGACATTTCAAGTAGCATACACTGAGCAGATTTTTAATTATAAACATTGCTGTCCCCTAATTGCTGGAATTACGCATTTCCCAACCTACTATTATACTACCTTTGGTTTGATTTAATTTTTATTTTCATTTTTATTTTTATTTTTATTTTTATTTTCATTTTCATTTTTATTTTTATTTTCATTTTTATTTTCATTTTTATTTTTATTTTTATTTTTATTTTATTATTTTATGTTATTCTATGTTACTACATCTTACCTTAGTGTGGGTTTTGATTTTCTCTTTATTTCTCTTTATTTCTCTTTATTTTTCTTTGTTTGTTATGCTATACTTAACCTTTATGTTTATATTGAACCTTTAGTTTAATTTATTTAATACTAGGCTGTGTTATTTACTCTTAGATTTAGTCATTATATAGTACACTCATATTTTGGGTTTTATTTTATTTTATTTATTTGCTTCTGTAATGTTTGCTTTATATTTGTTCCTTGAATTTTAGCGCCGGTTAAAATGTAAATAAGGTAAATTAGGATTATTAGAAAAGATAAGTACTATGGGATACTGAGGCAAGGAATGTTTACATTTTGTGCCTATAGGTCGTATGATATATCTATAAAATTTTGGAATCACAACAAACGGAGAGGTATAAAAGTAGAATGACATGTATGAGCGTGTATATAAATAAATTTACAGGTTGAATATCAGTAGATGTATTCCTTAATTAATAGCCCCTGTATTTCGTAAGAACGATGTGTATTTCGTAAGAATGGCGTGCATACATGAGGAAGTTGAGAAGATGTATTCCCTTGTGTGGGGGAGATAAGAGTGTGTGGGAGTGTATAGTATATGTGGTGGTATGTATGTATGTATGTATGTATGTATGTATGTATGTATGTATGTATGTATGTATGTATGTATAGCGATATGAAAACTTAGCGATGCATTTTTCGATAGAAATATGTTAATATTGGCCAGTATATATATTATATTGAATGAATGGGTGTGTATAATGTTGCAGGCTTTATTAAGTAACATAATTCTAGGCTAACATACTTATTTGATTGTCTGTCTATATATGTATATATGTGAATAAATGCTGTTTATATTCGCATTTAGGTTAAAAAGAAAACATGTCTTAAATATTCCAATGCACGAATGCATTTGATTGGTGAACAAACGCATATCATAATATATGTCTGCCCAATCAAATCAGAGTTCCCGTAAGTTAAACCTTAAGATAAACAGCTTTAACAATGAAGAGAATGAACGAACATATTCCCAGTTCAATCAGACACAATGAAACATGATAGAAGGGTGTCTCAAAAGGCTTGAATCAATGACTATTATTGACCAATCCAACTCTGTCCCGGACTTGATGCATGCTTTGAGCAAGGTGATCAAAGTATTTGTACTTAACAGCTTTTATGGATTTTATGAAAATCTAACGCCATTGTTGATATTTTGCTCTTAAGCAAGCAGTTTATATTGAATGGATTGACAGTCATTGAGTTGAAATTAGTTTCAAGCATAACAACTGTCAGCTGATACTGCGACATTGAGTAAATTAGATGCTTCGGGGAAATTCAGCTGATGTAATGTTTGCATAGAGCTCAGGAAAATCAACGAGTTTGGCTTCTTATTTTGACTAATATTTAAGATTGAATTGTGCACCAACTTGCTAAACATAGTTATTTGAAATCTATATAATAATATACTAAGGCATTGCATGTCCGTATATACGTTTAAAACATGAGATTGTCCGATCAGTAAAAGATGATGATTGGTGATGTCGCTATGGTAGAGAATTCCGACTTTAACCATTTTAAAATGAATTGTTCCAAAATCAAATAATGTCGCCCTGTCAACTAAAACAGTGCGAGTTTACATAAATACATTTCGAAAAGTGACATTCGTTTTAATGATTTGAAGAATATTTAGCTGACAATTATTTTTACAATGATAAGACAAAAAATATTTATTGTTTTAAAAAGAATTAGACTGCTACAATTTTAAATAAATATAAGAAAGAATAGACATATAAGTTTTATTTATTTGAAGAATATTTAGCTGACAATGACAATTATTTTTACAGAAGGAGAAAGAATAATTTCTTCTCAATAGTATTGACCCTGACAGACATTTATTATTTCAAAAGGAATCTTTAACAGTAAATTATACAGATTGATGCACCATATAATTTTTATAAGAATCTTGCTAGTAAAAAGATAATTCAACATGTTTATATTACCTGGTAATAATTGGCAGTGAATGGTTTGTCTGTGTTATGACAAATAAAACCTTTCTGGGTTATTTATGGTTGAAACATGATATCCATTATGTCTTGGAATTTTTTTAGATAAAGGTTGCTTATGTGTATTATTTAGATTATACAGACTACTGTTCTCATCTGCTATTAATATGTATATATATATATATATATATATATATATATATATATATAGTCTCGGAAGTTTCTCAGCCATTAAAACTATATAAAAAAAAAAAAAAAAAAAACTTATAGTCTCAAGTCTTCCAGTGGAAAATCACTCATGTAAGTCAATTTATTTTTTACAGTTATTATATTAGTTAGTTTCTAACACTATTTTAAGGGATCATCAGTTGTTTACCATGAAAAACTGTTTCGGGAATATATATATATATATATATATATATATATATATATATATATATATATATATATATATATATATAAATTTTTGCATCTTAATCATTTAGGAAGTGAAAGAATCCAAATAGTAGTAAGCATAAACAATGAACACTGCAATCACCAATAAAAACAATTACATAAAAATACATTAAATATTTAAGTGATAAAAATCGTACATATTTCTAGGCAGGGCGTCGTAAGACGCTGGACTACATACATCAATAGCGAAGGTTCGAACCTTGTCTAAGTTAGCCATGGTAATGACGGTTGTGAACCAGAAACACGTGTCCATGGATTACTTTTATGTACGTATAAAATTAATATATATATATATATATATATATATATATATATATATATATATATATATATATATATTAACGAAAAATACATCATATAAAGTTAAGGACGACTAATAATGCAATTTTCTGCATTTTAATCACTTAGGAAGTGAAAGAATCCAAATAGCAGTAAGCATAAACAACGAACGCTGCAATCACTTATAAAAACAATTACATAAAAATACATTATATATATATATATATATATATATATATATATATATATATAGGAAATATATGCTTTCTCCGGTTGCAAATTTTTGATAGTCTGGGAGGATGATATCATGCTGAACGAATATATTCTACACTGACTCCTTAGAAAGGAGATAATGACTGAAAGCATAGTATCATGACGAACGCCAACCCCCACCCCCCAAAAAAAAGAGGAATTAATGCCTGTGAGGATGATATCATGACAACAGAACAGATACTACACTACCCCCCCCCCCCCACACACACACACACACACACAAAATAAAAAGGATATGGTAGTCTCTGGGAACATGGTCTCATGACACCAGAGCAGATATTACATATCCCCCCTCCGTAAAAGAAAGATTACCCCACCCTCTTAAAAGAAGTGGAGGTAATTCCTGTGAGGGCGGTTTTATGACAATAGAACCAATACTACACTATCCCCCATTAAAAGATAATACAATAATAGATTAAATCATTTTTGTTTCATTCATTTAAAAATGCCTAGCTGACGGAACGAGAGCAAGCTACCCCATAGATTAACTGAAGAGTTCTGTTCTAAATTCATTACTAATTAACGAATTCAAGAAGATGCACCTGAAGAAAGTTAGAGGTTACATCGGCCGAAACGTTGTGAGAATAGCATCCCAGATAAGAACAGTTGTCCGAATAATCCAAATAATACAAACGTATGATTCTTATTGTAATTGATTTATTTTATACGATTAATTGAACAATAGTTTATAGTTATCCATACCTGATTCATAATAACGGTATTACTTCATAAATGTATATTTGATTGCATTTGAACTCGGGATAGGTCAATCAATAATAATGAATCTATGGCAAGTCTTGATTGTTTTTAGCACATGTCGACATAGCAACACTAACTGCATGTTATACTTAAAATAACTTACGAGTAAGGATTACCCAGCACATACTCTACAAAAACACAATATGCTACTCTCTGATGCGTGATGCAAAACAATAGCTGCTGACAATTTCTGTTAGTTCTGAACGGTTCTAGCATTTCACAATATATCCAGTACCAAAATCAGGTGTAGCCAACCTTTAACATTCCATCTTCCATGTATGCATGTGCAAGTTCAGATGCGCCATGCAATTTTACATGACAATGATTAAATTAGATATGCTCACTAAGTCCGTCCCAGTTACAATATAGTTTCCCTTTATTTCTCTTTGTATTTTTATAGGAAGCAAAGGGCGACAAAAGAGATGGTTTTTGTCTCTCTTTATGTTTATGAATAGTACACATCTGTAGTTTGAGTAAGGATACATATTTTGTTTTCATTTGGGACAAACTACTGAAATCCCCTAAAATCGAACTTAATCAAAGAAAAAAAAAGACCACTGCAAGAAAATAAACAAAATAAGAAGCACCCTTGTGTCATAGCCCACATTAAACTTGACATTGTGTCACATCTAGTACTCGTGGGGAGACAGGGATTTTTTTTTTTCGTTTTTTCATTCAGGAATAATCATTTAAATGTCCACTGAAAATTTTAAAATAAAAATAAGATTTCATCTACTTTCTCATTCATAGACAGCATTCTGTTCAGACGTGTAAAACACAGCTTTCCTCTTTAACCTCGTTTCAATGTATTCTAGTTATAATATTGACTGACTTATGTGAAGCTCTTTTAACCTAGAAACCTTATAATTTTTTATCAAGATATTCACCGAGAGAACAACATTTGATAAAAATGTTTTTTTGTATTGATCCTTTTTATTCTGAAGATATTTCTCTTTAGTCTGATATTTATATCAAATTTAGTGAGTTAATCCATCTTGTGTATTTTCTGATGATTGCTCTATAAAATATGTCAGTGGTAACCAAATGAATTTAAAACGAAAAATATAACTCTACAATTTACTAAAAGCTGCTTGTCTTATCCAACTATTAACATTTGGTGGCTTCTGTGATTCTGATGATAATGAAGAGTCACCATTTAGCAAATGCTGAATTCACCCAATTTCTTTAATGAAGGCGAATAATTTAGAGGAAGTGAACAACACTGTGTTTGTCGTAAAACAACATTTTAGTGTCACAAATAAGAAAGGTCAGTTGAAGATGCTGGATGTAAAGTTCATTAAATATAACATTTTGATAATTGCTTGAATGTTCTTTAGCATGTATGTAACCTCTGACCTTCTTCAGATGCGCCTTGTCAAAATCGGGAATCTTCATGTCGAACTTAGGAATCTATATGGAATTTCGAACAGAACCCTTTATTCAATCCATTAGGAGAGCTTGTTCTTGTTCTTTCAGCCATGACCGAGTAAATCTCCAAAGTTTTCATTGTTTTAAGTGAAACAACATACTTTTCTGAGAATTACACTTTTTTCAATTTCACTTCTGTTTCTCCTTCATAAAATACTTTTTATTATTGCTTCATCAACACAAATGAACAATAATACCCGACTTTTCCCTAGAAACTTTAATTTTGCCAGGCAGTTTAAAGGTTTCAAAATCACTTTGAATTTTTCTCGCAATCACCATGAGGACCATTTTTTAAAGTGTAACTTCATGAGTAAATGTAACTTATTTTTTCTACTATAGGTCACCACTTATCAAACCTTATCAGGGCCACTCGAGGATAAGGGTTAAAAAGAGCATCAGTTAGACGATTATCCTTTCTACGAAAGGACTGGAAACGATGGATGGGGCGGTGGGCAGAAGATTACTTACGAGGAATTGATTATCCAAGACAACGGCTCAAAAAGTATTTGTTTACATTAGACTTGAATACGGCCACGCTGTAGTCGGTTGGGAAGCAGACTCGTGGTATCTTGTTCCACTGATGGGATGTGCTAGGAAAGAAACTTTGTTTATGGAAGTTTCGTTTGTTTTTTGCTAAAGAGAAAGAGAAAGGAAAGTACTTTGCTGAGGTTGTAGATAGACGAGTTCTTGCTGTGAATGTCTTACAGATGGGGGGGGGCATGAACATAACTATACAGTGGAGAGAGACTAGCAGTATCTTTCTGTGTGAAATAGGCTGTAGGGACGAGAAGAGGTCATTCCCCATTAGATTGCTGAATCGATTTTGTACTCTGTCGCGATAGCTGTTTAGATTAAATTTTAATTTTAAACAATTTCATTCAAGTAATTTATTGATCAAAAGATTCATAAATAAAACTAATTTAGATTTCACGAAAGTCCTAATAAAAAACACAACTCCAA
Organism: Sepiola atlantica; assembly: GCA_963556195.1. Taxonomy (NCBI): domain Eukaryota; kingdom Metazoa; phylum Mollusca; class Cephalopoda; order Sepiida; family Sepiolidae; genus Sepiola; species Sepiola atlantica. The sequence continues at coordinate 83,019,887 of OY744526.1, forward strand.
AATTGTCATTGTTTTAAATGAGGATACGTCCTCGACAATCAGTCTGACAGTTGCTTTGTTGCTGTTGGGCTGAGGTATTGTCCGAGGAAGTCCACCCTCACAAGCTTCATCTTCTCACTGAGAAGGGGGTTCGTTTATTGCTAATCGTCTGAGGTGCCTTTACCGGGGAATGCTGATGGGGCTGCTCAGGCATTTTGTAGGTCAGAGTGCACTTCACCAAGTGCGCTGTCTTTTCAAAACCTCACTTGACCTTGTGTCTAACCTCCTGCAGAGGAGGTAAATAAACATAGTTTCCCGGGAATTTAACATTAATTTCACTTTCGCTTTTTTTCTCAGCCGTGAAACAAAAATAAAGTAAAACTTCTCCCGGACAACGCTGAGTAGATACAGCTTCTAAATGATGCAATTCAAAATGATATTATGACTAATACTTTCAACTGATAATTATAAATTGTTTTTGAACAATATTTTTTGTTAAATATAATTTGAAAATCGTCTTGTTTTTATATCCTGTCCTAAACAACTTTTTAGATTAAGTATAAACAATAAAATTGTTTAATGATTAATTTTAAATTTCTGTTAAACAACTGAATAATTAGCTTTTGTTTTTCCTACACATTTATCGTTTTCTTCTTTCTCCATAATTTAAAATACTAGCAATCAAATTCATCCAGAGAATAGATAATTGAAATAATTGTCTTCCCTTCATGAACTTAAATTAAACAAAACATTTAACACAAAAGTCTCTCAATTAATTTTAATTCACTTTAATCAGACTGAAACAGCTAAAATAATTTCTGTGAGAAAGCAATAGTCATAGACGGTTATAACAATGGGGATCATCATCATCATCATCATCATCATCATCATCATCATCATCGGCTTAACATCTGTTTTACATATGTTGGACAGATTTTAAAAATTGACTTAAAAACTAAACTATCTCTGGGCAGGTCTTTATTTATCCCTCTTTCTTTCAAACACCCTTATCACTTCCTCCCATGTTTTTCTTGGCCTTCTCCTGCCAACAGTCCATGCTACATCAACTGTTCTACATCTACTAACCCAAGCACCCTCATCCCCTCTTTCAATTTGACCAAACCAACTAAGTCTCCTGATCTGCACACATCTTTCTATAGTGTCTGGAGCAGCCGGTAAATATAAAATACTAGCTGAACCGTGTCCCAGCGTTGCCCTGGAAAGTAGATTAACTCAAGAAATTCCATGCCCAACGTTGAACCATCTAGCTTGAACCATTGAATTATTTGCTGCTTATGATTGTCCGGCGGGAACACACACCTCACAATGTTAGTGCAAAACAGCAGTCAAAAAACCTTTGAGCATCAAAATTCTGAAGTAACATCCAGCTATCAGTCAAAAAACCTTTGAGCATCAAAATTCTGAAGTAACATCCAGCTATCAGTCAAAAAACCTTTGAGCATCAAAATTCTGAAGTAACATCCAGCTATCAGTCAAAAAACCTTTGAGCATCAAAATTCTGAAGTAACATCCAGCTATCAGCCAAAAAACCTTTGAGCATCAAAATTCTGAAGTAACATCCAGCTATCAGCTTTAATTTCATGTCAATGATAATCTTTTTTTTCTTTTACTTTTTCTTTTTTGTTTTGCTTGTTTGCTTTTTTGGTTGCTGAAATAAATTTAATGAAAAATTAAAGTCGAAAAATTTTAACTACAATTTATAGAATTGTAATTTCTATTATTTAGAGACAGACTGTTGTTCTTATCTTTGTTGGTATTGCTTCAACATTCTGATTTCTCTGCTAGGTTGTGTGATTGGACTAAAATATATCATCACAAACTATGAAATCGGTTATGAGTTCAAATCCAATTAAATCTATTAAAAAAAAAACATTTTTTTTAATTATGAGTCACCACTTATCAAGATAAGCAGTTAAGAGTTAATGAAATAGATAGATTGTCAGTTGAATGATGAAGAATATTATGAGACGATTTAAAATGATGAATTGAATGAAAACGGTTTATGACATGTAATTGTTGACATTGGATTTGAAGATGATCATGTTGTAGTCTGCAGCAATCTGGCAATAAATTTAATCAGACATTATTTAGTGGGTATGTGATCATCCTAATGGATACCACTGAGGACTGTGGGGTTTTTAATGTACAAACATCTCTATGTGTTTCTCCTGTTTAAAAAAAAATTTATAATTTAGATCACTTAAAATATTGTTGACTGGTTCATTACTTCCCTACCAAGTCGAGGCTTTTTATGTTTTCCTTTTGGCAGAAATCTAACTCATGCAAATATTTAAAAAATAATAATATTTACTAAGTTCGTGCTAATAGTATAAAGAATAAATTCATGGACAGTATTGGGAGCTTTCAAATGAGATATTTAAAATAATCTGAACTTACTGAAAATATTACTGGTGTGTTAAAGAAAGTGAGGAAAATAAAGGAAAAAGAGAAATCCCCCCGTCCTGCAAGAAAAATGAAACAATATTTTTGATTTGTATTATTAGATTTTTTTGGACTACTATTCACATCTTGCTTGTTATTTAGAATTTTCTTACTGCTGTCAAGAAGAGAAGAGTCTATCAGGCATGTGTTTGCAGTGTGATGATGTATAGAAGTGAAACCTGGCCAGTGAAAGTTGAAGATATGTGTTGCATGGAGAGAAATGATATGAGCGATGTGTAATGTGAGTATTATAGACACGCAAAGATTTGATGAGCTCAGAGGAAAATTAAATCTGAACAATACAGGGAGAAGTGTGCAGAACAATAGACTTTGTTGGTTTGGTCGCATTCAAAGAATGCTTGGGTTAGTAGATGTAGAACAGTTGAAGTAGCAGTGTCAAGTTGACAAAGGAAGGCCAAGGAAAACATGGGATGAAGTGATAAGAATGAATCTGAGAGAAAGAGGGAAAATGAAGACAGGTTGGATTGAAAGTCAATTTCTAAGCGCTGTTCAACACATGTGAGCATTTAAAACTGACAGATGATGATAATGATGGCGATGATGATTTGAGTTTTATTAACATTTGGCAAGGTATGGCCTCTCAATGACATCAGATATGCTAAACTGTCTCTTTCAGCTGCCAGGGAATTGGAGTGCTCAAAATACATTTGGTCGCTAAACATAAATAAAACATAAATAAAACATAAAAACATTAAAACATAAATAAAACATAACTATAAGCCTTGATTTAACCTCAAGTGTGCCATTTCCTTTAATGAAACATTAATTTTCTTCAAAATAATCCTTGTAATGCAACACACTTCTTGAAGCACTTCTGAAAGTCCTCTTTTGATGTGATGTGAATCTTCACAATCATACTGAGGTCCTTAAATCATTTACCCTTGAGATGGCTTTTAACCTGAAGAAAAAAGATAAAAATATTGCATAGGGAAAGGTCTAGTGACTTGAAGAGGGACGGGGCTGTACTTTCATTCATATTTAATTCAGCCAAAACTTATTTATTCAGAAAGACATCAGCCTGAAACACTTAAATAAACTCAACTTATTAGCCGTCAATTTTAGGACACAAACATGAACATATGTGTCTGCATGTTACCTGCTAACGACTATATTACTTTTTATTAATCTCTGTTAAATTGGAATTCATTTATTAACTCTATTCAAAAAGTAATTATAAGATTCTGTTAGGACCAAAGTTATACCCCGTTGGAGATATTTAGATTCAATGCTAAATGACACTATGATGCTTGATTTCATACTCTCGTGCTCCCACGTGGTCGTAAATTAAAATATGAGTCTCTCTCTCTCTCTCTCTCTCTCTCTCTCTCTCTCTTTCTCTCTCTCTCTCTCTCTCTCATTGGTATGACTTTCAAACTGGCAGAACCTTGTCTAAACGGCTCTGCTTCACAAGCTTATAAAACCTTCTGTTAGGGTTGTTTTTCTGATCGATTCAACCGTCTCTCAGCTCATGGTCAAAGAACCAAATGAGCTTTATTCATATTTTCTCCAAGTAGTATGTCAGCACCGTTGAGACTATGTAAGAAACTTTACATTTCCATTCATACGCACACTTTTATTTTGTCTCTCTAACAACCCATGAATTGTTTTATTGTCATGGAACATTGTATTTCTTGTTTAGGATTCATTTCTCTTCGTTCTGTTATTTGTTTAGATCACGTTTTCATGTCTGTAACATGTTGTTTATGTCTTTACGGCAACATTTATTAACCGTTAGCTGTTATAAGTTAACCACTGTTTTCTTTTATCTTTCTTTCTGACATGTGTATTGTATCGACGTTACGATAACCAACAAAAACAAAGGTTGCCACGTAGTAAGAGAATAAATATTCCCAACACGTGTGCAGCTAAATATAAAGTGAATATAAAATATTCATACTTCATAATTCTCTGTATGTCAATAGATATTTCTTAACATCCTAATAATATGCACTTTCCATGAAATACAACATACGTATTGCCAAGAAAATATCTTACCTTTTTTTATATTATAAGTCACTACTTATCAAGGCCAAAATCCACTCAAGGATGAAGATTAATGAGATGGATGGATTGTCAGTTGAGTGATGAAGAAAATGTTGAGAGGATTGAAAATGATGAATGGAATGAACAAAGTTTAATTACTTATGGGGACGACTTATGACAAGTATTTGTTGACATTGGATTTGAAGACGACCATGGTGTTGTTTACAGGGAAGCAGTCGCGTGGTAATGTGTTCCATAGACAAGAAGTTCTTAAAAAAGATTTTGCAATTTCTGTGCTGTCTGCAAAAATACGAAAGTAATGTTGAAAATACTAATTCTTACCCATCTCTGTCAAAATCAATTATATATTGACGAAATTGTTCAATGGTAACCCCGTTAGTAAAATTTTTGTGTGTAAAATTTGTGTGTAAATTTGTGTGTAAATTTGTGTGTAAAATTTTTCTTTTTGTGAAACTGTTCAACGGAAACCCCGTTAGTCAACTTATGCTGTGATGCTTGTTTGTGATTTGTGAATTTTTCGTTTTCGTCGGCTTTTGACAATTGAACTTACACCTTTACCCCTCCCATTTTGACTTTAGATTTGCCATTTCGGATATTGTTTGCTTATGACCAAGACTTTTAACTAAGGAACTGCACCCCTTTATTATTATTGATTATTTATTACTCAGTGGGAATTCTCACTTTTACCAGTGATTGCATACTGGCAAAAACAGTGGGTCTTCCCTGGAGTCTGAGTGACAACAAGTCTCCCCAGATTTCCATTAATCTCTGCTTTTTTCAATTACGATTGCAAGTCATTTTGGCATTCTTGCAACAACCGTTTCAAGGGAATTCTGACTGATAACTACGGTTAGCTTTTTTTAGAATTTGAGTGACAACAATCCTCCTCAAGATTACAGTGCTCTCTGTGCCCTTCTAGTGGGTTAGGGTTGGCTAATGGCGGGGGGGGGGGGCTTGTCAGATTATGAGGTCTTCTTACATATTTACCCTGGCAGTTGCAGTTCCCTTGGGTTCATCTTATTATGTTCTTTCTATTTTGTAGGAATTTTATTTGCCAGAACTCGATGTGGATGGAATTCTGTGTGGCATCAGTCAAGTGGGAACAGAAATTAAATCTGTAACTATTTTGCATATTAAATATACTTTGGAGTCCTCCAATTTTGATTGGGAAAGCTATTAAAAGTGAGTGTTTTGCACCCCTATAGTTCAAAGAGGAGTGAGAAAAGTTGGGTCACACCGGAATTGTGTTTTTGTATGTTACCAGTTACACTGTTCTATTGAGAACTACCACTTTTTGTTACTATTACAAGGACGATTTGTTTGCTTGTAAGCAAAGGGAAACTATTTGTTGCAACTAAGGCGATCCATAATACAGGCCTGGCAAACATGCGACTGGGGTCCACGACATGAAGACCAAAATTACTACTAAATAATAATTATGGTTGTAAAAAAGCTGCCATGGCCGGGAAGGATTTTATTGTTTTTTCCTTTCACATCGAGTTCGTTTTACTTTATACTTCGAGTGGCAGAAACCGTCCTACCTCCCCTCACCTCAATTACATCGGATGAAAAATCCTACAATATTTTTTATTGTGTTTATGCAGCACTATTATATTTCAACTTACTTGTGGGTGGTGGTTTCCGCACTCGAGGATTTTTTCTTAATATTTCGGCTGTTTTCATCAGTGCTGTGATTTGTAAGGTGTGGATGCTTCCTTTGATTCTAATTTCTCCTAGTTTTTTCCAGGTTTTTCCTCGACTGCTCCTCGTACTCCTACAATTATTGGTATTACAGTGATTTTCTTCATGTTTCATATTCCCTTCAGTTTTCTCTTTAATCGCCTTATGCGTTTCAGACCTCGATTATTTGTATCATCCCTTTGCCGTAGACGTCATTTATCATGGACTTTCATCGTGCCATCGTTCTTTGCTCACACCGCACAGACGTTGGAAAACACTTCAACAAAACTTTTTAAGAGATTTTTCTCTTTTAAATTGATAGAAAGAACAACACAACAATAGTTCGTGTCTAGAGCAGTTGTTCGAAATTGTAAGGAATGTCAGACGATAGACCCAGCCCAGTGAGATGGAAACAGGGGGGGTCAGTATGTACGAAGCATGGAAGCGACTGTAACAATTTACATTTTTTGACACTGATTGATTATTGTCCCATGCGATTTTCAATATGGCGGCCACTACAAATGCAAGACATTGCACATGTGATCCAGCAATTAGAATCAGTATTTTTTTAACGTGCCCCCCCCCCCCAACCGATAGTTTGACTGATAATGACACTGCCTTTTGTAATCAACAATTCAGGCAGTTCATAAATGAATGATGGGTCAACTTCTGACCACATTGCACATACAGGCCATCATGAACTCCTATCATAGAAAGGTGCCATAGGACAGTAAAGCGGACCACTGCACAAAAGAGTTGCCCTATTATGGAGACTGTGTATTAGTACAATGTTGCGCCGAAGGATGATGTGTCTGCCTCGTCAGCACCTGCCAATTTGCTGAACTCATACCAGATCAGAGTGAAAGGGGTCAATGTTGTGCTCCATCCGGATCACCAAAGAATCGTTATACATTATAAAGAGGGGCACACGGTTTGGATGTAGAATCCACAATGGCGTTGCATATTGAAATTCAGACCAGGTCATATCGCTAGAGTGATTAGTCAACAGTCGGTGGTCGTCAATGCCACACAACGGCACGTGAGAGATGTGCGCCATGTCTCAGTTCAGCACCGGTAGTGGACAACAGCGATGACACATGATCAGAGAGTGCTGAATGGAGAGAATTAGATTCCGATGCAAGTAGTAGTGGTTCAACGTCTGAGAGTGAAGGAAAGGCCGAAGCTACTTTGGGTTAGCTGCCTGATTCTATAACTAATTAAGATCCTGGTACTTTTGACGCTTTAGTCAGAGAGGAAGAAATTACTGTCCCACTACGGAGGAGTACTAGGGTAAAATGACCAGCCACCCACTGTCAGTTGCATGATTATACGATCAGGGAGGAGTGTGACAATAAAGAGGAACACCTACCGGCTGAGAAGTGAATGTGATGCTTCGCATGTCGTGACTGTCCATCCGCCAGAGTAGGAGGGGATTCTCTTTGCAGATGTAGACTTTTGTAGTTGCAACTAATTAGCATATGTGGGGATCAGCTGAGGTAAATAGAAGAACTAAAGTTTGGACAGCTGAGAGAGAACATTGGAGTTGAGATTTGTCAGTGTTCGTTGAAGAGGAGTTCCTTTAATTTCATTACAAGATTACAAGATGATGTACAATAAATCCATCATATTTACGATGAAACAATCACTTAAAATTAATTATCTACTTAAGAAATTATTCTTACTATGAAAATTCATTAGAAATTATTTTTATTATGAAAATAAAGTGAAAACGATTTTTACCATGAAAATGCATTGGAAATGTTTTTTTATGAAAATGACGTCACCAGAGACTAACCATGAAAACGTTTTATATCAAATGTATTGTTTTTGTAACAATATAATTGGAATAATATGTTCTAATAGTTTTTTTATGTTTATATAATTTTTGATCATTTTTGGATAATTTATTAGTTCTATTCTTTCTTCTTTTAAATGTTAATCTGAAGGAATTCACATAAAAATAGCATTAATTTTGGCTCTAACTGATTTCTTTCTCTTGTTTTTAAATTTGTTTTTGAAGTTAGTGTGACGTAACATCCAGCGCTATGATGTCAGCTCCGGCTACGTTTTTTAGGCTTACAAAAACTTTAATATAAAGAATTTTGGGATTATTAGTATCATAAAAAAATAACCTTGTATTTTGACTTTACCATTTCTTAATAATTTATTCTGATTATAACTAATTATGTATTTTCTTTCTTCTACTCGTGTCTTATGTTTGCCTTTCTTCTTGCTTAATGATTATTTCTTCAACACTTTTATGACTATTACTGCTGTCTATAATTGCTCTGTTTTATAGCCATGTCTTTCTTCTTAGAAGATCGATTGTCCATTGGATTGTTACACAATTACATCAAAAGCTTATGAAAGCATGAATCAAATCAATCAACACCATTAATGCATGAGATTCTATTGAAGAAAAGTGAATTTTTACTTGATATTATCTATTGATCATTTTGGAGATTTGCATTTGTTTTTAGTGATTTGCTGCGAAATAAATGTTGTAACAGTGTCGTGGTAAGAAACTGGTAATATTGCATGAGAGATTCTTAGGTCTACACAGATTGTCTCTCATTTTCTTCATCGACAGAAACAGCTATTCGTCTCTCTCACTGACACATAAGTAGTTTGTATTATTCGGACAACTGTTCTAATCTCCAATGTTATTCTTACAGCATTTCAGCCGATGTAATCTCCGACCTTCGTCATTGGCCAAAACGTTGTGAGAATAATATCCAAGATGAGAATAGTAGTCCGAATAATCCAAATAGTACAAAGTATCCCTCTTCATCTAAAAAAATTCCAAAACAAAACGTAAATAGTTGTTTCATTGGGTGGTGACCTCTCTTTTTAGTGGTGGTGGTAGTAGCAGTCGTAGAGATGTTGTTCTTTACTTCTTTTTTTCTCTTTGTGGACATAATAATAGAAGCCGTTAAAAAGAACAACAAATAACCTCATTATTTGCTCTGTGATTTGGTTTACTTTTCACAGTAATTTACAGCAATTACATCCAGATGAACTGTATCCTACTGATCAACCCCTGTAGAGTTATGGGAGCCTTGAAAATCATGTCCGATCACTCTGATGCTACCTACCAAAGTGCAACAACTCTTTAGCACCTCTGCCACGTACCTTCTTCCATGTTGCAAGTTTCTAACTTGATTTCTAATGACAAATTCCATCTTTTTGCTTAAATTAACCTTACATGGAATTTTCCATCTTTAACCTTATTTTTACACATCTAACATCTAATCTTACTCGAATGTTATAATTCTTTGGCTCACTCTACAATTTATCATCATAGTTTCTTTTAGGGTGAAGGGGATAACTGAATCTACTTTTTAAACATCTTTTTAAATGACCATTCAAAATACCGTTTATTCAGTCTAAGCTTGTCCGAATATTCATAAATTCTTCATAAAATCCAGTGATATAAATCTGCCTTAAAAAAAAACGATGTTGGGGAAGGAGTCAGAGTTTTGGAAAAAACAGTCAAAGCTGAATGTTCGGGAAAGAGTCAGAGCTTGCAGTACGTGAAAGAGTCAGTCTGAGGTTCAAGAAGAAGTCGGGGCCGACTCTTCAGGAAGTAGTCAGGTCCTAATGGTTCGAGTAGGAGTCAGAGTCGGAGGTTCTGGGAAGGATTCAGAGCCTGATGTTCAGGAAGGAGTCAAGTCCTGGAGTTCAACGCTAATGGTATATTACGGAGTCTGAGTAGAATGGTATGGGAAGGGTCCCCATTGTTAGCACTAATATTTATATTCATATAAAATAACGATACGATCGATGAATTTAAAGAAAAAATTATTCTTCCCCATTGATAGCATTAACATTTATTATATTCATATAAAATATTTAATCGGTGATTGGCCTATCATTTCATCTAACATACACAAACATGAAAGAAGTAAATAGACACCATTATTATCATTAACGATGAAAAATGCTGTCAGAGTGTCCTGATCGACCTAGGTTATTTTATCTAACATACACAGACATGAAGAAGTAAATAAACACCCTTATTAACATTAATAATGAAGACAAATATGGTACTTTTAATAGAAATGTTACATTTTTGCTCCAGGGAATGGAGAGATGGTGCAGAGTTTAGAGGAGGCCAAAGATAGTGTAGCCAGGGTGAATTGGCAACCAGGTATGTGACATCTTTTGCTCCTGGCAACTGCAGAAGGAGGTGAACCTGACGAGGGCAACGCAGACGAGACAGCTTTGGCCGAGGGCAACGAGTGTAGTGTCCAATGGGGTGAAGGAGGGAGACTGGAGAAGAGTGATGCCCGTGCAACACCGATAGGTACGTATATAGTATGTGCACAGGGGCGGCGATAGATACGTATATTGTATGCGCACTGGGGCAGCGATAGGTACGTATATAGTATGTGCACCGGGGCGGTGATAGGTACGTATATAGTATGTGCACCAGGGCGGCGATAGGTACGTATATAGTATGTGCACCGGGACAGCGATAGGTACGTATATAGTATGTGCACTGGGGCAGCAATAGCTACGTATTTAGCATGCGCTCCGGGGCGGCGATTGGTATATATATACAGCACGTGCACCGTGCGGCGATAGGTACTATTTAACATGCGCACAGGGTGGCGTTAGGTACGTATTTAACATTCGCACCAGAGTGGCGATAGGTACGTATATAGTATGCGCACCGGGGCACAGATAGGTACATATATAGTATGCGCACCGGGGCGGTGATAGGTACATATACAGCATGTGCACCGGGGCAGCGATAGCTACGTATTTAGCATGCGCTCCGGGGCGGCGATTGGTATATATATATAGCACGCGCACCAGGGCGGCATTAGGTACTACTTAACATGTGCACAGGGTGGCGTAAGGTACGTATATAGCATGTGCACTGGGACAGCGATATGTACATATATAGCATGTGTACCAGGGCTGCGATAGGTACGTATATAGTATGCACACCAGGACGGCAATAGGTACGTATTTAGCATTCGCATCGGGGGGGGGGGGAGGGGATAGGTACGTATTTAGCATTCGCACTGGGGCTGCAATAGGTACGTATTTAGTATTTGCACAAGGGCGGCGATAGGTACTTATGTAGTATGTTCATGGGGCAGCGATAGGTACTTATATAGTATCTGCACCGGGGTGGCGATAGGTATGTATCTGGTATGCACAGTGAGGTTGCAATACATACGTATATGGTATGCGCACTGGGGCGGCGATAGGTACCTATATAGTATGCGCACCGAGGCGGAGATAAGTACCCATATAGAAGGCGCAGACAGAGGTAGTACTTTTTATAGAAATATGTCATACTTTTGCCCTGGGCAGCGGAAGAGGAATGGTGGTGAAATGGGGCGACCAGGGAAGAGAAAGGTAGACGGCTATAGAGAGAGGGAGAGAAATAGAAGTTTGAATATAAAGATGTTACACACACGATTTTTCTTCAATTATGTGTTTTATGGCCCCGAGCAACGCCGAGTAGCTCCACTAGTCTTATATAAACTAACAATCTAATATAAACTAATAATCTTATATAAACTAATAAAAAAAAAGAGGCAGCATACATTAAACTTATCATTCAATTACCTGAGTCAACAATATAAAGAATAGTTAAAACTTTTTGAAAATAAGGTTCAAATAAGATTTATTCGATCTAAAAGTAAGCAGGCGTTTGAGTTATCAATAAAATATTTTGTTCTGAACGTTTAGAGGAAAGGGATTAATCACTTTAATGCAACATAATTATTGAATATAGTAGTCAGTGGTCAGCCGACTGACCAGTCGAGCTAGAACTAAAAAGACAGAGGTAAGAAGCCACAGAGTTGGTATATAAGCATACTGGGATGTTCTATTGTGCTTAGATGCACAAGTTCATTCTCTGGGCTTTGATTAATAGCTAATCAATAAATGGGCATTTTTAGTGCATAAATATTGTTTTATTAAAAAAAAATGTGACTGTTAACCAACCACTAGTTGAAGCCCTTATGCGAATAAGTGTTATTTTCATTCTACAATGATGTGTGCAGTGTTCTGATTGTAGATTTCATAAAAATCAACAATATTTTGTTTCTACAATGAAGAAAACACGAATATTTAAATTGACCTTTTTCCTTATTTGTTTTTATTGTAACTTGAGGATGTTCTTCAGAATATGTGGGTCCGAAACAACGTATTGAGAGTCCAAACAATTACAGAAATAATGTTAGATTATACAACCTGTAAACCAAAAAAATAGTCTAAATCTCCAGTTCTTGGATTTAATTATTCCTCTTAATATAAAGTTTTTTAAAGTCATTTAATGAATCTAACCACAAGCTTCTCCCTGTTGGACTCGTGCGAAAAACAATTTCTAACCTAACAGATCCTGCACTGTCTGCCAACCTTCAGCCTCTGTTGCATCGCTGCAGTGTTTGTTTTACAAATACTTCCATTGAATGTGCTCCGATAGACTTACTGTATCTGTACCCCCTCAACGAAAATACCACCTTCCCATGCGACTAGCAGCAAAATTCCACCCTTCACTGTAGAGCGCTCTAGATGCAAGAAGATTTTAACAGAATACAATCAAATAACCCATACTACTGTTCATCTTTATTGTCCAGACTAGTTCACTTATTTAGTGACTAGGGGGAGTCCGGTATCCCATCACAACACTAGTGTATCATCTTGGTTGAAGAAGAGCATAGGCAATAAAATGATATAAAAACACTCAAGATTAAGAAACTATTCTTACTGTGAATAATACAAGAAATACAGAGCTATAATAGAAAACTGGAAAATGGCCAAACTAACAACGTACCAAATATTTTTTAGAAGAATTATAGAAATTAATCGATAAGGGAGGTTTTGTAGACTGGCTTAAAAGAGACGGTCTCCATTATGATCGAGAGAGAATTATAATTACTGCTCAAGGCCTGATGACAAATGATTTTAAGACGATGAGTGGTCTCAGAAATGATGAAAAGTGCAGGTTCTGCCACACAGAAGTGGGGAATGTGAGCCACTTGATATCCAGTTGTAAATTTTGCTGAGGGACGGCTACTACACAGTGTGACACAATGGAGTGGCTATTTATCTCGACTGGACAATCTATAAAGAATTGAATATCCAGTGTAGCAGCAAGTCTTAGGAATATGTACAAGAAAGAAGTGTCGAAATAAAACACACACCATCCACTATGACTATAGAATCACTAGAGTTACATACTTAGAAAACGGAACTGTTAAACCTGACATAGTCATATAGGACAAGAGGGAGAGAGCAGCAACACCAATTGAAATCTGTGTACCCAATGATACCGGTCTAAACAGAGCTGAGATAGAGAAGAGGACTAAATATCAAAGTCTTATGTACAACATGAAAAGAAACTGAAACCTTAGGAAAATTTCAGTCATTCCAGTAATCATAGGAGCCATTGGGCCCATGAAAAAGAACTTAAAAATCTACCTTTTCAATATACAGGTGAACCAAGTGCAAGAGAGGTCCAAACAATTGTACTTTAAGGAACGGTTAGAATCCTAAAATATCTTTCAACTGGAGTCTCTGAAATAGTAAGTGAATGCCTGGCTTCTGATAGGATGCTCCATCCCCAATAAAAAATCAAACAGAAAAGAAAATTTCAAAAAAAAGAGAGAGAAGTTATTTATTCAAAAAGAATGAACTGATTTTATTATGTCATATTTTAAAAAGGAAAATCAATAGAAAACTCCAGCCAGGTCACAAGTATTCTACTCACAATCAACTTTTATTTCCTGTCTTACAAGTGTTCAATGTGGCCACCATCTGCAGCATGGACAACATCAGTTCGATAAAAAAATTCGTCCCAACATGTCACTACCTACTGAGATGATCGCTGTTTTTATTCAATGTTTAAGATCATCAAGATGAGGGTTTAGTAGTAGAACATCAAGGTGATCTTTTATGCATCCACACAAGAAAAAATCACACATGGTGAGGTTTGGGGATCTCGCAGACCAAACACAAAGAACGCCGAATTGTAAAATTCTATCAACTTTCTCTTATCGTTATTGGTAAGTGTCTGAATGAGGCGTTTCAAATGTAGGCATCTTCTTTGCAGACGACTGATATATTTGTGAACTTCCGTGAAATCACCTCAAATGTAGCACTGTTTCTCGCCACGGTTTTCTCAAAAACTTGTGATCGTCCTGGATTTTTTTCCTTTATTCAGACACACACTCTTGAAACTGTTTAAACTATTGAATGTTCTTAGGACCTATTATATTTCCTTTACATGTGTATCTTCCAGATGAATTATAATTTTAGATATAAAACTCAAATAAGAAAGAATTTGAAACTATAGAATATATTTTTAACAGTACTAGCTTTCTATTGTATACTGAAGATATGAACAAAACTTGCTGCAAATCCTTATTGGGGCAGCTATAAGTATCAGATATTATCAAATCAAATCAATTTTATTGGCAAAAAAATAGCAAAGTGCAACAAGCCATGTAAAAATACGTCTATATATCCGTCTGAATGTTTGTCCAAGATTACTTTAAACCTGGATAGGCATCGTCATTACCTCTCTTCTACGGAGCGGAAACACTGACAGAGAATGCTGGCTTTCTTCTAATGAGACGAAAACAACTATGGTACATCTTATGCTTGATCCTAGGGAAAGTATATTTAAATTCTGGTTGATGATGCTTTATACCAGAATCCCGTCTTCTCGCATCCTCTGTTGCTCCTCAATTATCTGAAGTCAATTTTCTCTATTAGGTTCATTTATGATTTAATAGTGTTGGTAAAGTTATAAACCCTTCCCGTCCCTCCTCTAATGAGTGGAGATTTGGTGCCATTGGGAATGTAAAACTATTTGGTATTCATGTTAGCAGTTTGCTTTCTTCTCATTTTTCTTCATGTGAAAGACTTGGCAACGTTTGCGATGCTATCATGCTGAGATGAAGATTTAATGAAATCAGGAAATATAATTATTTCAACAGAAATAATGAAGACATTTATTTGACAGCTACACCGAACGCGAGCCGTTTTCACTATTTGTTTGCAATTATATTCAGAAATATTTCTTGGAAATATGGAGTTTTGTATCAACCATATCTCAAAAGAATATCTAAAGTTATGTTAAGAATATTGCACATGAACAAGTGTTTCTGCGTGTATGCATCACATGATAGTTCACATAGCTTTTATAATGGATTTCGAAGTTTATATATTTATTAGAATATGATGGGAAATGTACTACAACTGGGTGTACAACTATGTGATTTCATGTTGAAGTCATTAACAAAATAGTCAAAAGTAAAAGACAAAAAAATCAAAAAATAATGTTAACATACAAACTAGTAAGGAGCGTTTATGAAACATTGCAAACTTGTATTCAAATTTCAGATAACTCTACCCCAAAAACGAATAAAAAACAGTGTATTTTTTATGTATTATGAAGAGGACATTTTTTTAAAATCTCATGTAACAAATTTTACAGTTTTATAAAAAAAAATGTTTATTGAAGTTGTAAATTTTCATCGGAAGCCAGTGAATGCGTAATATTTTTATTATGGTCAAAAGTTTCAGCAAAAATAAGATAATAAACCGATTTTAGTCTTATTTTTAGGACGTGTGTAAAAACATTTTTTGTGATATTTAGCAATCAATCATTTTTTCTCAGTAATTGTTTTTGCTATTTTCTCATCCCCACCCTCTTGAATTAAAAAAAAATTGTAAACATGCTTAGACTTTCAAATTTTAAAAAAAAATTTTCCTGTTTGAATTTTTAAAATTTATCTAGCAGTTCATAATCAGGGATAGAGAGGGGCTGTCAAAATGAAAAAATACCATAATCCCATAATTGTTTTTTCTAAGTGCCTAATATGCATGGATAAAGTTACGGTACACAAGGAGTATAACATCAGACATCATTACTCACCTAAATCTGCTGAGGAGTATTCAAAATAACTGGATGATGTGCGAGAGAAGTGGGTTGCCAAATTTAAAACATATCTCAATAGATTGCCCAACAACATTTTTTCAAGAAAGCAAGCAAAGAGATTGATGTGGCTGTCATAGCCAGATACATAGTGAGCGAGATGATTGCCAAAACAGAAAAGCCATTCAAAGATGGCTGATTTATCAAACAGTGCATGTTACAGGCTGCAAGTATTGTTTGCCTGGAAGAAGGGATCAGTTTAGCAATATCAGTATTTCAGCCAACACAGTGTCACATTGATTTCTGATATGTCAGGTAACATTTACAATCAACTGTGGTGTAAAGCTAAAGATTTCTATTCATACTCGCTTTCTTTTGATGAGAACACAGACGTCACTAAAACTGTGCCGTGGTGTTGATGGCAATTTTGACGTGATTGAGAAGTTACAGTGATTCCAATGCATTGCCCGACCACCGATCAGGAAATATTCTGCAAGTTGTGTAATTCCATTGTGTATGCTGGCATGAAAGAGCTTTGCTGGAATAACAAATGACAAGGGAACAAAACTAGACTGACGGCACTTGTTCAAAGAAGACTAAAGAGAAGAATGTAGAAACTGAATTAACCACAAACAGAATATTTGCAGCAAATGCCTGAAATTTAAGAATATAATGTCTGAAGTTGGGAAATTCATCAATCATATTAGATAAAAAGGTTTACAGCACCGACAGTTTCACATCTTTTTGGAGGAAATAGAGTTAGCATATGTGTGTGCTTTACTTCACCGAGGTATATTGTTTTTACACAGGTCTTTTGCATAAAAAGCAGAAGTGAAAGCCTTTACTGACAAAGATGGGATGACTTTTCCAGTATTAATTGATTCCAAATGGCTTATAGACTTAGCTTTTCTTGTTGACATCACAAGGTCAGGGCCAGCTTGTCAATGTTGTATATAACAATGTCAGAGCATTCTTCATAAAACTTGTGTTATGGAAAGCCCAGTTTTCCCAAACAAACCTCTACCATTTCCAAGCATGCAAGACGCTCATAGATTCGGGCACAACCATTGGAAAGCTACTGGAACAATGTGATCACAAATTTATAGACTTCAAGACACACAAAGCTATTTTTTAAATTTTGCTGTGGAAGATAATCCCCCCCCCCCCCACGTTCTGTGCTTCAGATGAAACTAATTGACCTGAAGTTCAATTCTAAACTCAAATCCAAGTTCATGGAGATGAGTGAAAAAAAACAGAAAGGTTGAACAATTTTTGAGAGAATTACCCCTACATTCCCTGAGCTTTCGAGTATGTTCAAGTGAATCATGTGTCTTTTTAGCAGCATTTACCTGTGTGAAAAGTTCTTAACCACAATGAACGGTTATAAGTCAAAGTTTAGGTCTAAACTTAAAGATGAGCATCTTAAAGCCATATTGTTACTTTCCCAAATCCAAATGTGGTTCAGTTGTGTGAGAGAAAACCTTGGCAGCAAAGAGTAGGAGAAAGTAAAAGAATCCTTGTAATTATTAAAAATTGAGAAGATTGAATCGATTATGCTTTTTCAGAATACTTGAAATGCTTCTTTGTGTACTACTTGATGCAGCCAACTTCACACAGATGTTACCCCCAGCAGCCCTCAGTTAAGTTCAGTTTAAGACCCCTGCCTTAAAGTATCAACAATTGTCACAACAAAAATTTAAATACTTTGTCCATGATTATGAATACAAATGAAATTAATTCTAAATCAACTGGATATTTGTGACATTGAATGGTTAAAAATAAAAGAATAGGTTTGTGTTGGTATATAAGCATGCTAGGATGTTCCATTATGCTTAGATGGGCAATCCTATTCTTTGGGTTCTGACTGGCTGAAAGTCCTTGAGGGCATACTCTACTATATAACTATTGCTTCATTCAAGTAAGGCTTTTCTATCAACTGGACAACAGTTGGAACCTTTACACCAGTAAGTGTTATTTTCATTCTACACAAAATAGTTGGAAAATCTCACCAGTCCTCTTCGAACCTTTTACATTCCAAGAGGAGACAACTCTGTCAGAAAAGATCATTAATCTCATTATTAATCTTTATCTATTTGATAAAATCTGGTAATGGATGAATGGCAGTTAAATAACTTTCGCTACATGTTGAAGTGGCTTACAAAAAGTTACGATTTGGATTTTTATGGATAAGATGTTTTCAGGTGGCAGCTGCTGACTTGTTGTTGTTGAACGAATCGCTTTTCTGTCTATGAAAATCGTGCCTCAAGAGTGTATGGTCTGTATGAAGTCCTCCTCGTTGGTTGTTGTATTGATTCATTTTTATTCGTGACACCAAAAGTATCAAGGTTCAGTGGTTACATACGAAGTTGGGGAAGGTTTGGCACAGAACACACAAATGAATGACGGTTGCATATGAGTAAAAGCAACGTTCTTATTCATGGATTTGCAGTTTTGCACCTGACACGTCCTTATTTGCCACATGCAGAAGCAGCGACGGTCAGAGCACAACTGACTCTGATGTTGACTCCTCCCAAATTTTCACCAGAAGAGCCCTGCTAACCGGGTAGCTCTTACACTACCACGTTGTCACCGCCCCCCCCCCTACCACGGTGAGGAAGGGTTTGACTTGGGGGGGGGGGCTGTTGATTATGATATGCATAGTCCTTATAATGATATCGTTTATTATATGTCAAACTCGAAATAAAAATTAGTTATTTCCTTTCAACAAAAGTTGCTTTGACAATTTGTTTTTTAGTGGCTGATAAAGAAATTAAAACCTGAAATAAAACGTTGGGGAGTGAAATGCTCCCTCAGATATATCTTTAACACAAGAAAAGCTGAACCCTATCAAAAAAAATATCTTTAACACAAGAAAAGCTGAACCCTATCAAAACATACTTACCTGTCAGAGCTTGAGTAAGTTTTGTTCATACCAGTCAGGGATATGTTTTTTTGACAATAAGTCTGACAGTGGTTTTGTTGCTGTCAAGCTGAGGTATGGTTCTTTTCAATCCTAGAAGGGTTTCTCTTCTCTTTTAGAAAGAATTAGTGTTTTGCTAATCACTTGAGGGGAATGCCGAGAGGGCTACCCATGCAGTTTTTGTAGGCAAGAGTGCACGTCACCTAGTGCGCTGATTTTCAAAACCCACCTGACCTTGTGCCTAACCTCCTGCAGAGGAGGTAAATAAACATACTACTATTGTAAAAATGCTGTGAAAATACAGCTTACCATGCCTCTCCTATTACAAAAATTGAAATTTTCACCAATTCCTAAAAATGGCATAATTTTACATGAATAATAATAATAATAATAATAATAATAATAATAATAATAATAATAATAATAATCAGTTATGAGTGAGAAATTCAACTGCAAAAAGAAATCTAAGATAGTGTTGATAAGTGAGTGATGGGGGGGGGGGAGTGTCCCCTAAGACTTTCTTTGGATTTGTGGGCTGATAAACTTCTTTTCAAATTCATCACATTTTTCTGATTTATTATATTTTGACTATGTATTTTTAAGAATCGCCTGCAATGAAAGAAAATAAACTCTAAACTTGTTAAATATATAAAATTATGTCAGACGAATTTTATAAGTTGGACTTAAACAGCATTTAAACTGACAAATCAAAGTTTTCGATTTTTATATGTTATTCTTGTACCTTACTGACAATAAACTAACGTACTTAGCTACAATTTATTTTTTAAAACTGCTTAATTAGGTTCAACAGTTTGCTAATACTGATGCATCCTTAAATAAACACCTAAAAGAAAAAATCAGATGGGGAATAACTCTTATTCTTTTATAAAGAATTAGCATTTTTTATTTGCTTTTTTTAGCTTAGATACTGAACCTAACAAAAAAGACGTCGTTAGAGAATATAGAAATATTTATAACACAAATTTGAATGTAATGGATCCCGGGCAACGCCGGGTCTAAACAGCTAGTTATATATGAATATCATATTTTAGGCGGAAGGGGGGGGGGGAGAAGAAATTAATGTGTAGAGAATCCGCTGTCTGTTAATGTGGCAAATGAAAATTTGCAATCTATCATATTTGTTTGTCAAGAGATAAGAGATTAGCAAACAGGTGGTAAATTAAACCAGGTACATCAAAATATTTTAATGGTACTAAATGTGGTATCAGTTACCTATTTCTATCAGAACCTCATTTTACTCAAGTTTTTACACCGTGCAATATACGTTTCCAGTTTAACTCTTTAAATTGAATAATACATGTGTTCAATATTGTTAAGTAAGATTCCCTGAATTTCAATTTCTTCTTCAAGACATTTAGTAGAATCAAAATCATGTAATGGATTTTGATCAAAGTTAGAATAAGGATTCTAGACATAAGGTTTAGTATCATTACATGTTGATTTTAATCTTCGTAAGGGGGGGGGGGCATCAAAGTGATGGAAAACTGTTTGGGGGTTCATTTTACTCGTTCTGGGATGGGTATTCTTCTAATTATGTATAAATGTAAGAATTAAAAATCACAGACTCAAAAGTATGCGATTTAACTAGAAGAGTAACCGAAACAGAGATGCAACTAAAAGAAAATTCCCAGGCAACGCCGGTATGTACAACTGGTATTCAGTCATTTTAGAGATAAAATAAACCAAATTGACACAATTACATCATATTAGCAAAATGAAATTTGTTCTTGTTTTGGGTTGTTTTTTTTGCTAATGTGTCACCACTTATGAAAATCAAAATCCACTCAAGGATAAAGGTTAAAGAGATGGATTTGATTGTTAGTTGAAATGATGAAGAATATTATAAGAGGATAGAAAATGATGAATGGAATGAACAAACGTAGATAACTAACATGCACGGTTTAAACAAGTATTTGTTGACATTGGATTTGTAGATGGCCATGTTGTACTCTGCTGGGAAGCATTCCCATGCTAATGTGTTCGACAAATGAGAAGTTCTTGGAAAGAAACTCTGTTCATGGACATTCCATTCCATGTTAGGCGCACAGAGGAAGAAAGGAAAGTTTTTTGCAGTTGAGAGATTTTGCTGTAAATGTCTTACAAGGGGAAAAACAGATTGAAGCTCAGTCAGACATGAAAATTTAATTTTACTCAAACAATGTTTTTGATAATGCCTCCCCAAAATTGCTGCTGACCCTGCTATAAATCAAGGATGATGTATGGAAGTGAAACCTGGTCAGTGAAGGTTGAGGACATATATTGCATGTTGAGAAATGATATAAGAATGATACGATGGATGTGTAATATGAGTGTTGAAGACAGTCTTAGATCTGATGACCCCAGAGAGAGATTAAATCTTGACAATATAGGAAGATGTGTGCAGAACAGGAGACTTTGTTGATATGGTCACATTAAAAGAATGGATATGTGTTCTTGGGTAAGTAGATGTAGAACAGTTAGGGTAGCAGGTTAAGTTTACAGGGGAAGGCCGAGGAAAACATGGGAGGAAGCAATAAGGATGGACTTGAGAGAAAAAGGGAAAATGAAGACCTGGTTAGAGATAGGTTAGTTTGAAAGTCAATTTCTAATGCGAGCATTTAAAACAGACATAAAATCGATGATGACGATTTAGACATTTGTTATCGTTTCTTTTATGCAGTAACAACAAGTCATGAAAAATATTATTTTAACTGCATATGTTTTTATATGAACTTGTATTGTATTTCTTTGAAATAAAAATTTAATGAAAATCAAATAGACCTCTTGAAATGTGTAAAAATTAGAAACATGCAAGTTTCTGATATTTGACAGCAAAGACAATAAATGATTTTTGTTTTTTATTGTTTTCTCTGTAATTATTTTCTTTTCTTTCTTGGTCGGATAATTTTTCTTAGGGTAAAGATCTAAAAATAATTTATCATAATTGGTTGTTTCTGGTTCTACATAAAAATAGAAGTTGTGGACTTTGCATTAGTTCAGGTGAAACAGTATCTGCTTAGTATTGACTGGATTCTTTTTTAATCTTTCCCCACTTTACACACACACACGCACATTCTCAAGGAGAATAGTTTACATTGTATATTTATAGCATTTTATGTCTCAGAATATTCATGTTCAGAAAAAAACATAGTAAAATTGTTACCACTAAGTGGACCCATGGCCTCATCATTTCTTTTCCATCTCTAATTAAATTGTATTTTTTAATTAATTTTCAACTTAATATCTTTGCCCGCCTATAATTTATGAAAGAGAGATTAAAAGACATTAAACTAATCATCATCATCATCATCATCATCATCATCATCATCATCATCATCATCATTGTCGTCGTCGTCGTCGTCATCAGTTTAACGTCCGTTTACATGCTAGCATGCGTTTGGATGGCCTCAAGAAATTGAGTTCAAAACTAGCCTATCTCTGGCCAAGTCTTTATTTATTCCTCTTTCTCTCAAGTCCATCCTTATCACTTCCTCTCATGTTTTCCATGGCCTTCCCCTGTGAACCAAAACTGCTACCTCAACTACTCTATATCTACTAACCCAAAAATTCTCATCCATTCTTTCATCGTGGTCAGACCATTGAAGTCTCCAATTCTGCATACAACTTTCTATACTGTCAGGATTTAATCTTCCTCTGAGCTCATCAGATCTAAGCTTGTCTTCAACACTCACATTACAAATAAAAATCTAATGAGTACAATGATTTCAAGTAGGTGATAATAGTCCTAGTAACCTAAGAAAAAGGCTATTATTATATAGATGATTACACATCTATGGTAATTGTATGCTTAGTCAGCGTCCACGTCATATAATTCATCTTCACAAGCAATAATTCAGACAAAGACAAGTTAAGAATAATATGATTGAAGTATCACATTTATTAAAAACAGGCTTGGGTGGGCTCGTTTCAAAAATAACTGTGTGCATAATATGCGTGTATATTTCGCATGAGAGTCTATGAAGACTGTGTGTAAAATGTTGGCAAAATTCGTTTGACATGCTGTTGGAGTTTTTGTGTTCAGAAAAAAAGGGACACACGTGGACTGGCTAGGAGAGTAGAAAGTGGACCTTCGGTTTGCTTTCGACAGCCTCGTAACTTGTGCCTCCTTTATTTTGTCCTTTAGATCTCACATTCCATGAGCGATGTATCTGACAAAGGAGGAAGAATTGCTGTTTTCTGGGTCAGAATGTATCCATTTAACACTTATCGTTGGTTAGTTTTTGATCTTGAAGTAGTATTTTTTTTTAGTTCCTTACATTAAGTGGTTTCGTACCTTGTCTGGAGTTATTTCTAAAAAAAAAAGTCCTGTGGTCGAGAAACGTTTGTTTAGTTTTTTCAGCAAAGGCGGAAAGAAGAACAATATTTTGTGCCCATCGCTTATAACCCGGATGTTAGCGCCCTCTGATGTATGTATGTCTGTGTGAGTGTATGGAAGGAGTAGGGGGTAATGCTACAGTTTTATATATCAGTCAGTTTGAAAATTGTGCATATAATCTATCAAAGATACATTTTTGTTTCATACAAAACAAAAACAGTCACAAAATGTGTGTTATTTTCTTCTTTGTTTAGTTTTGTTCAACATTCAGTAATTTAAAATATTGAATTTCAAACTTTACTATGTCGGTTTCGAAAAGTTGTAAGATTGACTCTAAAGAACAAATGAGAATTCCATTCTGAATATTTACACAAGTTTTTAATAATTTTTTAGGTTTTGCAAATGAGCAAAAGTGTCCAAGTAGAAAATAAGAATGATAAGACTTGACTTTATGCTTATTACTGACAGATGAAAGTTATTAAAGATGAGAATATTTCGATTTATTACTAGGATATACATAAATAATCGTTCAGCTACAAATTCCATATATGTGTAATTTATGAGTAACTTCAGAGAAATAACTATTTACAAGAGCAAATATACATCTAGGTTGATAGCATACAACGTAAATTTATATGGTATACCTTAAATCATTGAACAATATCTTACATGAAAAAATATATAACTAACTTTAAAAGTGATGTTGAATATTCGATGTGCATTTAAAAGATAATGATCAGAAAAATTATTTATCTATTCGTTTGTGACTTTCATCCGGATTCCCCTAACAACTTGAAAAAACGTGAAATTATCTATGTGAATGGGGTTCAGATTGTTGGAGTGGCGTTAGCTTTATTGCTGTATCAAAATAAGGCCTATGCCACCTTACAATTAAAATTGAAGGTGATCCGAATGCAAGGTGGCATGTCTAAAATGATTATTTAAGACCGGCCATTTTCACCATTAATCATATTTTTGGTTCCGGTATATTGCATTCTTTATTCTGGATTGTTTTGGGCTTCCGTTTATGCCATATTGTTTTGGGGGCTTTCATTTGTCGAGTTCAGTTGGATCTGCTTGTACGGTTAACCAAAGTAGCTCGGTGTTTTTATTGTTACTCACACACCATTTCTACTTATTAAGTTGGCTAAGGCAGCTTCAGCTGCCGCTTTGCTACCAGGCACTTCTGAGATACTTTTACACTTTGCTATATAATTGGTGTTTCACTTGTTGGATATACTCTTTTTTCTATTTAAGTTTGATAGAGTGACTCATTGAGCCACAGCATTGCAAGGGCACTACTTCGTACTTCAATGGTGTTACCAGAGCTTGCATGGATTTAGGAGATTGCAAAAACAAAGACTGTTTTCACAAGCCGCCAATCTGACCGAACTAACTCTTATTCCATGTGTCATGACGTCAGAGGGTTATATTTCCGACACAAGTAACCATTATTTTAATTGACTTATAGTGTATCACTCTCTTTTTACCACCCCCTTTCATGTTGCTGTTTCTCCTATGAAAACAGACGACAACCAAATTCTATTGTTATTAATAAATTATCGAAATTCAAAAATCAGCTGATACCGATGAAATTCATAAATAGTATGTAGCCTATGTACTAATTTTTTCCATTCATAAATAGTATGAGGCCTATGTACTAATTTTTCCATTCATAAATAGTATGTAGCCTATGTACTATTTTTTCCATTCATAAATAGTATGAAGCCTATGTACTAATTTTTCCATTCATAAATAGTATGTAGTCTATGTACTAATTTTTCCATTCATAAATAGTATGTAGCCTATGTACTAATTTTTCCATTTGAAAATAGTATGTAGCCTATGTACTATTTTTCCCATTCATAAATAGTATGTAGCCTATGTACTAATTTTTTCATTCATAAATAGTATGTAGCCTATGTACTAATTTTTCCATTTGAAAATAGTATGTAGCCTATGTACTAATTTTTCCATTCATAAATAGTATGAAGCCTATGTACTAATTTTTCCATTCATAAATAGTATGTAGCCTATGTACTATTTTTTCCATTCATAAATAGTATGAAGCCTATGTACTAATTTTTCCATTCATAAATAGTATGTAGCCTATGTACTAATTTTTCCATTCATAAATAGTATGTAGCCTATGTACTAATTTTTCCATTCATAAATAGTATGAAGCCTATGTACTAATTTTTTCATTCATGAATAGTATGTAGCCTATGTACTATTTTTTCCATTCATAAATAGTATGAAGCCTATGTACTAATTTTTCCATTCATAAATAGTATGTAGCCTATGTACTAATTTTTCCATTCATAAATAGTATGTAGCCTATGTACTAATTTTTCCATTTGAAAATAGTATGTAGCCTATGTACTAATTTTTCCATTCATAAATAGTATGAAGCCTATGTACTATTTTTTCCATTCATAAATAGTATGAAGCCTATGTACTAATTTTTCCATTCATAAATAGTATGAAGCCTATGTACTAATTTTTCCATTCATAAATAGTATGTAGCCTATGTACTAATTTTTCCGTTCATAAATAGTATGTAGCCTATGTACTAATTTTTCCATTCATAAATAGTATGTAGCCTATGTACTAATTTTTCCATTCATAAATAGTATGTAGCCTATGTACTAATTTTTCCATTCATAAATAGTATGTAGCCTATGTACTAATTTTTCCATTCATAAATAGTATGTAGCCTATGTACTATTTTTTCCATTCATAAATAGTATGTAGCCTATGTACTAATTTTTCCATTTGAAAATCAGTGCTGACAGACAGGAAGTGTTTTAAACAACGCGCAAAAAAATATATGGAATGTTGGGAATTTCAAAAGAAAGTCAAAGACACAATTTGTATACACCAACAGAATTCCCTTTCTTGTTACGATTTTGGTCCAATATAAAATAGCAACCTTCAGTGAAAAGAACATAAATAAAATATTAAAATCTTACATATATACAACAATTTTCCATTAATCAAAACGATTATATATTTTCTTCATTGCTAGATATATCTTTTTATATAAAGTTAAGTATGTATATCTATGTATGCCTATGTACAGGATTCATTCCTAAACTAGTCAATCAATCAATATAAATTTTAGAACACAGCTGCTAGGCATAATGTGGGCTATATTTAATTCAATTTAGTTTTATGCAAAGGGGGAAAAGAAGGAGTTAAAGACATAAGGTTTAGTAGCATTGGTGCAAAATTGTGATGTTAATTTTACCCGTCCTAGAGCGGATGTTCTTCTAATTGTTAAATATAGTTCGTCAGTACATGCTGACAATATTACCAATTTTCTGTGACTGAATGCGTTTGTTGGTTATATCTGTATACCTTCCCTTTGCTTCACCTATCACTGCCTTACAATTATCTCTTGATTCTATAAATTTCTGTCTATTCGCAGTTGACTTATGGCAAACAAACTTTCGGAATACTTGCTGCCTCTCAGCAATGGCAGCTGCACATTTCGAGGTGAACAATTGAGGGGAGTGGGGTTTGCTGTAGAATTTTCGCATGGGAGCATAGGCTTCAATGCCTGCTTTGACAGATTCGGTTAACTCATTTGCACACTGATCAGCAGGGAGTGAGTAGGTTTCAGTGCATGAGGTATCGCTGATGTGATCTCTGATGGACTTAAAATCAGCCTGCTCATAGTATCTCGTTGTTTTAAGCAATGGCTCATCAGTTTTTGAACGAATTTTTAGGACGATAGCAATCATAACCACGATGTGATCAGCGTTCCCGAGCGGGCTATGGGCTTCAATCACACAAGCCTCGAGCAGTGAGGTCAGGAACAGATCAAGAAATGAGGGTTGCTGGTCTACTCGATCAGGGAGGCGGATCGGGAAAGCGACAGTCTGTGAAAGACAGTGAGCTAAGGAGAAATTATACACCAGTAAGGCTGGAGAATCCCAGCCAGTCACAGTGGTGTGCATTAAAATCCCCAAATACATGTAATTTGGCATTCGAATCGAGTGAGAGTGCTTTATCTATGCTTTCAGAAACAGAGTTTAGCAGGGTACAGTCCTGGGTCGAAGGTGAACGGTATAAGAAATATAAGTAACTAACGCTGTGGTGTAAAGTCAATCATGTATGCTTGGTCATCTGATTCTAACCTATGTTCTCTAGTCAGAGGGAGGGTGTTCCGAACATAAACTCCTAGCCCGTGCATAAGTTTGTCAGAGTCTTTACGGTAGAGAGGGAGGTAGTCAGTCATGCCAAAGTGGTGAGAAGAGGTTGAGGATTGAAGGTTCGTTTCACTTAGTGCTAGGATATCTGGGGTGTTTGTTAGGACAAAAGTTTCTACGTCGTTGATGTTGGTTCTAAGTCCCCGAATATTAGTGAATCCTAGCCTCAAGGGCAGAGGCGAAGATGTTTTGGACACCACATGTTGACTGTATAGACATCTCAAAATTCATATATCATAAATTTACCTGGGGTAAATGAGAGAACACAGACATGCTAAATTTCCATAATATCAGTTTATTTATCCTACAAACACCCTCTTTTAGCTGAATGGTTAGCTTTCAAGGAACATTTCACTTCTTGGTTGATCATGAGGACAAAAGCCTGTCAGGCCTCATGTATACCACCACTTGCAAAACCAACTGAGCTATTTACCTCTAGCTGTTTAAACCACGCCTTCTTTCTTAATATACGATCTTTTTCAACTGATCAGGCCCCTTTGCTATCTAACAAATATGTAAACACAAGTGGTACTTTATATAGAGAGCGATGATATACAAACACACATGGCCTATTATTATATTGTCTTTTTTTACATTTTATACTGCATTTAGTTTACTCGTTCTTTCAGATATTTTAAGCATTAACTCATGCTAGAAGTATCTGCTTGGCAGTCTCCTCGGCTGTCTCAGCTGGCTAAGCAACCAAGGAGGAGTCTGAAGGAGGAGGACTGTTTATGCAGGCTGATAGCCGCTTTGCAAAATCAACGATGGCAAGAGAAACAGCCCAGAGAAAATAGGCAGACCATCCTCACTTTTAACCTTGCAAGTTATTAAAAACCTCAGCAATACATTCGAATAAAAAAATCTATTTATAAAATTATATCATCAAATATCGTGTGTGCGTGTGTGTGTTTGTGTGTGTGTGTGTGTGTGTAAATATGAATACATATTATTTGTAAAATTAAAATGTTAAAAATCAATTAAGTAATAAAAAATTTATTTAAAATAGTTAATTAAAAAGCAAAATGTAACGAATAAATTAAACTTTCAAAATCCTATTAAAAAATAATTTGGTAAAAATAAAACGGCATACTTATAACTAAAAAAACGAAACTATTCATGGGATATAAATTTCAACATATGGTAAAGCAAGCGATTGATTTTATTGCAAGGCCATTTTCTTTAAATAATACAGAGTTTGTCACTGAATTATCTTTCCAAAAATGTGAATATTTTCTTACAATTAATTAATTAAGAGAAAAGACAAGAGGGGGTGGAGGCAGTAAGCAAAAACGCAAAATATTTATTTACTCCTCTGCAGGAGTTAGGCACAAGGCCAGTTTTATCCTACTCCCACAAGTAAGATGTGACCCAAGCTCGGGTCGGAAAGTGGGGGTTGAAAAGCCAGCGCCCGAGAGGTGAGCACTCTGACCATCAAAAATTGCCTGGGCAGCCCCGTCGGCATTCCCCGGTAGGGGCGCCTCAGGCAGTAAGCAATTAACTTACTCCTCCCCAAAGAGGGGAGGCAAAGCCTGGGAGGGTGGACCTCCTAGAACTACACAGGACAATCCCATAGACCGGCGTAAATCAAGCCCCGAAGGCCAAGACAATACCGGTCTATAGGGTGCAGTATCCATCGGAACAGATACTACACTTTGATCTTAGCCAAAAGGCCAAGATAGGCATCTCCAACTAAAACAAATCTCAATTTTGCTTATTTGCATATTTATTTATTTTTAAGTTTTTAATAAATTAAAATTCTGTAATATACCTTTCTACTTTGTATTGTCAAATTTTCTTCTACAAACACAATCGTTTTATCGATAGTACTATTATTATAATTATAAATAATATAAGATAAAGAGATTTTATTAAAAAAATGATAGCGTTTAAAAACTTATTTAGAATTTCATTTTCAAGGGAGATAATTTACTTTCGGTTTTAGTAGAGTGTCAAATATCGCTGAGATGTTGAGAACAGATACTACACTTGGATCTTAGCCAAAAGGTCACGGAACCATAAAAAAAAATTGTGACTAGGCATTTTTAAATTTAAAAAAACAAAAACAAATGATTAAATTGGAATATTTTTTAATGGGCGGTGTAGTGTAGTATCCGTTCTGTTGTCATAAGACTGTCCTTCCAGGAATTACCTCCTCCGTTTTTAAGAGTGTGTAGGGGGGAATCCTTCCAGAATTAAAAAAACCCAAGACTCGATTTAGTCAGAATATCTTTTAAGGGGGGGGGGGGGAATAGTGTAGTATCAGTTCCATTCTCATAAGACCGTCCATGCAAGAATGACTTCCTCCTTTTTAGGTGAAGGGAAGTAGTGTTCGTTCATCATGATATTATCGTCTGTCAGGGGGGGGGGGGGGGCGTCAGTTTAGTATATATTCGTTCACCATAATACTAGTGAAGGAAGGACGATAACTCAAGTTTATAATAAACATGTCTTTTTTAACAAGAAAATGATGAAAGTTATTGTTCTTCCTTAGCCAGCATATTCACTTTGTTTATAAAGATGGCGACTATATTTTCCAGACAATTTTCATCTAGACGTTTCACGTCGACAATGAAACCTGTCATGGCTTTTTATGTTATCTAAATAAATAAATGCAAAAGTTATTTCTACCTATTCTAACTATATTGACATTAAACCGGTTTATGCTTATTTAATTCTCTGTAGTATATTTTCATTTGTCATGATACATTCCTCCCAGGCATTATTACCTCCTCTTCGGGGGGGGGGGGGCCATACAGTATATATTCGTTCCTCACGATAACATTTCCTCAGGATTACCAGTTTAGTGTGTGGGGAGAGTTAGTGTACTATCTATTTTGTTGTCATGATATCATCCTCCTAGGCATGAACCCTTTCTTTGAGGGGGGGTCAGTGTATGTAGTTCATTCATCATGATATCATCCTCTCAGCTTCTCATTTGCATATTTATATATTTTTATGTTTCTAATGAATTAATATTTTCTAATCTGTTAATAATTAAATACATGCGTTTATTATCTTTTTAATAAATGTGTTGTTGTTGTTGCTGCTGCTGCTGTTGTTGTTCCTATTCTTATTTCCTTCCTCCCACGAGAGCAGAGTTAGGCACAATATCAATATTTAACGTGGGGAAAATCCAGTTCCCCCAAAATGGGCACTCTGAATTGGAACAAAAATTTCAATTGCCTCGGTCTAGAAGGATTAATCCTTCACTGACAGAGAACATAAAAACTAAGTGCAGATTCAGTACAGATACTACATTCTGCTCTTTGTCAAAAGGCCAAGGAGTTAACATGATGATGATGATGATGATGATGATGATGATGATGATGATGATGATGATGATGATGATGATGATGATGATGATGATGATGATGATGATGAATTAAAAATTTGTCAGAGCAAAGAAATAAACCTCCTCTAATCTTTCTAAATTACAAAAAAAAATGTATTGGAGTATTTGACCAATCAACGTTCTACCCTTACGTTTATTTATTTCATTATGTAACCAGTTTTAATGGGAAATTCATTTTATTTTTTATGCTGAAACAAAATAAAATGTATCGATGTTGAATATCTTAAAGACCATATCAATTAACCTTTCTGTTGTTTTTTCCTAAAAAAACAAAATTTGACGAGGTTCGTGCACAATATATTTCCCCTATATTGGAATATATCAAATGACACTACGACACTCATCATTTCTTTTAAATTTCCTCTAAATTACCAAAATATCAAATGAAAATTACTGTTTTGGTTTCTGTAAAGAAGACTACAGCGTCAGTAATTGCCGTCCGGAGGGCGGGTAGTTTTTGCTAGTATAATATAAAATTCTGCGATATTCATCATTGAAATTTATGTCTGGTCAAAAAAAACTTCTAACAACTTTGTGTCAAAATTAAAAAAATAGAATAATAGTTTGAAATTTAAAAATAATTCCGTAAGTATAACTATAAAGCTCAGAAAAATAACTTTTAATTTGAATAAATAGAATTCATACCAAAATCAGACCGACAGAGTCTCTGCCATTTTTTAACTATGGCTTGTTCTCTGCCATTTTTGAACGATGGTTTGTTCGCTGTCGGTCTGAGGTATGGTCCTGGTCAGCTCTAAGAGGTCTACCTTCTCAGGTTTTACCTTCTCACCCTTTCGGAAGGGATTAGTTTATTGCTAATCGTTTGAGGCGCCCCTACCGGGAAATGCCGACGAAGCTGTCCAGGCAATTTTTGTTTTTGGCTTTGGCATGGCGCGGAACGGCGAGAGAGAGAGAGAGAGAGAGAGAGAGAGAGAGATGGAGGGAGAGAGGGAATGAGGATGAGACAGCATCATTGTTGTCGACGTCAACAACAAAAACAAAAACCGGAAGTTATCTTTCGAATTTCAAAATAATCATTTTGAATGTTAAACGTTTTTCATTAAATCGTTGTTTATTAATACTGCTACTAATATTAATATTAATATCAATATGAAGAAAAGTATTAGATTTATGTAAGGAAAGTGAAGTACAAAAATAAAAATGAATTGTGCTGAATATGTATTTATTTGAGAGTGTTTATGAAATTATTATTCAAATGAAATGTCTTGGGCGGTGTTTTTTTGGCATTTTTCTGTTAGGTATATATAATGTGTTTGAAAATACATAAATAAGCTGAATGTGTTTTGATATAAATATAGTCTGGATAAATAAACAAATCTTTTGCCTTTATTCATTTAGATTAATCACACAAAATACATGCTAAAGTTTTCCATAGTTTGGGGATTAAGTTATGTTTGAAAAACTTAAATTTTAATTGTTCTAATTAGCCGCAATTTGCAATTAGCCCACCAAGGGACCCAGCTAATTCTCTCTGACTGTACGTTGTTTGACCCCTCCCCCACTCTTATATTATACATTATTTATTACTCTCACTTCCGTCACTCTCTCTATTTATTAACAGTCGAATATAATAAAAAAAGAAAGAATAAAATGATTGAAATAGGCCATTATAAACAAAAGGGAATGTTACTACAGTAGTAATACTATTTAATTCCTAGCTGTAACGGGAAAGAGAGAAAGAGAGGGGGTATGGTGAGCAGAAAGAGACTAATTTTGAATTTTATATTTTTATTTTTGTATATTTAATTGGCTTTTCAACCTAACGTTTTCCTGATTCAAACGATCAAACTCAAGCACAATAGGGGATCTAATGGGTCACATTTTTTCTTGTAAATCTATATGCACTAGGTAGTTAAGTCACTTAACATTGGCTTACAGAGAGAAAATATATACCCATAGTTATCAAATATTTTCTCCATGGCTTAAGTAGCTTACTCTTTAAAGTTCTACACGGAAATGCTATTTCTCAATTTTAATAATAGAATTAGAGCACAGGTAAGAAACAGAAAATGTGAAAAAAAATTTTTTCAGTATTTGAAATTTGTTGAACAAGAAAGATATCTTTGAAATCGAACTTGGAAAGAAAATGGTCGAAAGTAAACTTAATAGATGAAAAGTAACTCAAACTCATTAATACAGGTTTACTGTTTGATTGTTAGCCCATCTTGACTGCACTTTTATTCAATATGTAATATGAATAAACAATTTCCGAATATTAAGGATTCGTCCAAGGTAGGCAACTCTGGTTCAAGAGATATAACTTCATCTACCTGAACACCCAGTTTAAAAAAATATTATTTTAAAACCTACTTTCCTCAATTAATGTTTAGGTGCATGTATTTGGTTCCTGAATGCTTCGAAAACCAGACATGCACCTGAACCCTTCAACAAACACCACTCTTGTCTCTTCAGATGGTGCAAAAATCGAACTTCTTCACAACTTCAAATATTTAGGTGGATACACCGACTCTGGTTATGATATCAATATGTGTATTGGCCAGGCGTTGAGTGTAATCAACTCTCTAGACAACATTTTGAAAGCTGCTATCAAGAATGAGAAAAGTTTTCAAAGCAGCGGTCAAATCCATCCTGCCTTATGGATCAGACTCTTGGACACTAAATGTTGCTTTATCTAAGTAACTAGATGGATCATACACCAAAATGTTATGCATCATCTGCAACATATCGTGGCAAGACCATGTAACAAACAAAATGCTGTATGGTTGTCTTCCATGCATATCTGCAGTTGGTCAACAACTTTTGGTGCAGGCTGCATATGTATCTCAACAAGATGAACCTGCTGGAAAAGTGTTTCTGTTGACCCAAAAATCAGGCGATGAGTTGAGAGGCCGCATATTACAATTAAGACTAGTCTGGAGATTGGAGCTTCTGGCTGCAATAAGTAAGCAAGCATCATGACACACGAACTTTGTGACTTTCTCACCATCAATTTATGGACGACTCAAGAAAGAAGAATGTCCTATATATTTATTGCATAAGTTTCTCTGAATTTGAACTCAACTGAAATTATTCTATTGAAGTAATTTAATTATGTCAGAATAACTTTACTTAAAAGGAAAATCTGAAAATAAAATTAGAATGTTTTATATCATATGTATATAAATTATTATGAAGATAGATTAATAATTTGTATGTCGGTCCAACCATTTCTTTGTCCATAACATTTTCTCTATAAAAAATATCAAAGAATAGAAATAAATTAGACCGTTCAACCAATTAATGACTTTTCTGAAAATTATTCACAATATAATAACTTAGTGTGATCCATGTCCAAGCATTGCGCAGGAAAATTGAGGAAAACAAGAAACGCAACCTCCAAAATTAAATTGACTGAAAAAGACTGGAAAGACTTTTTAAACCCAAAATGATAATAAAAAGTTATTGGGGAGGGGGTCCTCACTGATTTCTTTGCTTTGCTGCATGTGTATGTGTGTGTTTTGGGGATTGGGGAGTTTGGTTTTAATTTACAGAAATTACTGAATGGCTAACTAGTGTAAAAATATACCAAAATGCAATATGGTGGAATTTAATTTCGTTATGAAATGAATGGGTAGGATACACACTGCCTCGTTTGCTTTGCTGCAAGGTGTATCACCATATTCTGTTTAATGTCTGCTTTACATGCTAGCGTGTGTTGGGTGTATATATGTATGTTTTATGTTAGGCTCTTTGTTTAGAATTTAGAATGTAGAACCGAATCGCAACTCCCAGAAGAGTCTTTTCGACTCTTTTTACCCAAAATGCTAGTTTTCCATCCACGATCTGAAAAATATATTTAAGTAGAACTCTGTGTAATAATACAATGAAAACAGTCATTGAATTTGAGAACAATATTAACTAATAGCGAATTAATGAAATGCCATTTTTCACATCAATATACAAATTCATTAGCCAGAGATACATCAGTATATTAGAAAATTTTATTTTGTATTTGAAATTAGGGTTTCAATGTGATAGTCAGTGCGGTAAAATGCCTGACTTTATAAATGGAAATTATATAAAGATGAGACAAGATCAAGAACGACAATAAACAGTTTTTATAAATTTGTAAGAATTGTTTGAGATTTTTTTAAAGAAATGTCATCTTTTTTATGAAATCATTTAATAAATTAATTAATACTTAGTTTAGTAAAACGGTATCATGAAATATCACACTGAAACACTGGTTTTTGTTTGATCACTGAAGTTAAGCAATGTTGAATCTGGTCAGTGCTAAGTTGGGTGACAATTTGGAAATACCAGGTTTCATAACTCGTGAAATGGAAGTGACTATAAAATCAATTTCTCCCTAGTAATAGTAAGGTAGACTAGACTTGGTTGGGCAACTAGTCTAGGAGAAGGAAAAATCTGAAATAACATCAGTATCCACTTATCTCAGCATTGTTTCCGGTTGTCTCAAATGTCTCCTAGCCACTGGACTTAAACATTAAGAGAAGTGTGGTTAGCTATTGCGCAACCCATGCTTCACAATAAACCTTTCATCACGCAGGCACCTTTCAGGGTATCTATTGATTTTAAGACAAAAAGAAGCCAACAATCCAGAAATATAAAGAATGTAATTTTTTTGAATAAAAATTGTAGTTAAGAGTAAAAAAATGGAAAGTTTTCCAGTTTCGAACTAAATCACTTTCAACAAATTTAACACGACAGAATCTTTGGTTATAATCAAATAACAGATCTCTGCGTGTAAGGGTGTGAAACTCTCACTTTTTTCAAATCTTTTCAATGTCATGATTTGGGGACATGTCTTTGTCAACGAACACTAAGAATTGCGAATCACACTGTAGATTGTATGCATTGTAGTAACCATGCAGGTAGAGAAGGCTGAGAGCAAGTGTTAAAAACCGACCTTGTGTCTAATTCTGCCCTCGTGGGGAGGCAAGTAAATAGGGGCACTCTGTTTTTGGTAACCTCACTTTCAACTGCAAGTCTATAGAGTGATTGTGCCACTCTACACCTGATGAGCGATTTATTAGTCAGGAAATTATAAAACTGGTAAAAGAAGCAATAATTGAACACTTTTCTTTTCCATGTTGAATTTAGATGTCAATAACAACAAACAAGAGGTTTCTGTATAATAATATTTCCACCCCGTATAAACTTCTCAGCCAGAACTTGTCTTCCTACCAACACTGCAAATAACTCTCCTGTCTTCCTCTGTGTATCTAAAATATAATGAAATTTCCATGATCGGAGTTTCTTTCCAAGAAATTCCCACCTGCTTTCATACAGACTACAACATGGTCGTTTTCAAGTCCAATGTCAACAAATATTTGTCGAGAGTCCTCTGAATTGATCAAACATCGTTCGCAATCCTTTCATAGGATTGTTCCACCATCCAACTGACAATCTCATTAACTCTTATCCTTCGGTAATTGGTGAACCGTTAGTATAAAAATATATGCTTGTACCTTCGTTTGTACACACACAATAACCATCCACACCCATTTAAAAAAATGAGATCGTCCGATCAGCAAAGATGAAATGCAAAAATATAAATACTGATTAGCTGGTGTCGCCGGTTGTTATAAGTTTAGATGTTATCCATTTTAAAATGAATTATTCTAAAATCGAATATAACATCACAAGTAGAATTCTGTAATCATTGTTTACTTATACAGTTTTTTTTTAATCTATTCATTGCCTTCTTGTTATTTTAACTTTAATACATCTTGAAAGTCACGTTCATTTCATATCATTTTTAAAGAAAATTTAGCTGATAATTATTTTTATGGTAAGAAAAAAGTTAAACACTATAAAACAAACAGCCACGAAGTTGGTATATTCTTGATCAGCGTAGCCATAGGTGAATAATATCTAAAATTTAGAAAAATTTGTTCATTCTTTGAGAGTAAATTGTTCAGGTTTCGTCGGGAGGGGGGCGGGGTTCTTTCAGTCATTTTATGTACTAAAGGGAAGTAACTCTGACTTTTTTCTATCAAAGAGTTACTTCCCTTATGCCGACTCATTCCTCAAGGAATCTATATAAAAGAAGAGTTGTATGTGTGTATGTCCAGCTAGAGAGGAATGGGATGAACGGACGAGAGAGAGGAGGTGGGGAGGGAGGGGGAAAACGAGGAAGAGGAAAAGAGAGAAATATATAGAGAGAAAGAGAGATATAAGTTTTAATAAAAATATGTTACACTTTTGCCCCGGGCAGCGCCGGGTAGTCTTGCTAGTAATAAATAAAATAAAGAAAAGACATTCGTTTTATTTATTTAAAGAATATTTAGTTGGCAATGAGAATTATCTTTATGGTAAGAAGAAAGAGACAATGTTTTCATAAAAATATTGTTATTAAATTATACATTAAATTATACATAAAGATGAAGAAAACAACCAAATAATTGTTATAGGATCCTGCTAGTAAATATAGAAATGTTGTAGGTTAACAAATATACATACCTAGATGCCTACTCATTTCCAAGACATGATGAGGTGGTTGAATCTAGATCCACTATACACTAGAGTGCTTACCATCAAATACATCTTAAAGACAGTGAAAGCCTTACACTACTTTTGATGCTGGTGGAGGTTTTTAGCCATTCTGTAGAATTCCTGTTGATGTGACTAATGGAGTGCTCTGCTTTCAGAGGATTATCAACAATAGCACAGGAAATGAAAAGCTCAACTGTATTTTGGCCTATGTAATGGTAATAAAAATGAAAATGACCAAAATTTTAAATTATTATTTAAAGCAAATTATAAATATGAAATTGTTTTCAACTAGATTGATCTAATGAAATATAAAATATCCAAGGGGTAATTCAGATAGTGTGTGCAGCTTTCCACGAATTGCAGTCCTCATCATCAGCAAAACAGTCATTTATATGATAGTACGATAGCACAGCTGTTTGCTTACGATTTTAAATGGATTTCACACTTTTCTGACGAAATTCGACATTCGAATAAAACACTATTATTTTCTTGCCCATTCCATGTTAACTTTTTGGGTCCCAATACCAAACCTTAACGTATATGATTCAAAGTATCCATTAGAAACTTTTCCTATCATTTCTTTTTGCACCAAAAACATAACACCATATTGCATATTTTATTCTTATTTTTTACAATATTCTATTTTAGAAGTGGGGCTAAGGGATGTACTCAGCATTGATCGGTAGCAGGAGAGGGGAGGGGGTAAAGTGACATAAATTGAAATGAATTTCAGTTAATTTATAATCTTTAACACTAATCTCTATTGTGAGACATTGGCGAGTTTCAAAGAGGAATGGATGTAAGCTCTATTGAAGGCTTCCAGTGCAAACTAGGTAATAAATAAAATAAAATAAAAAATCGTATGTTCTTGTATATGGATGTCAAGTGTGAATGCGAACCCCACGATAATATTTTATCCCCTTTTGATCAAAATAAAATATAGTTATCCAAGTACCGTGGGTTTCAGGTATATATGATTATGAGGATTTATTTCCAAAATCCTAGGAAACGTTGTTGAACAAGCAAACATGAACTACAACTTTTTATATATATATATATATATATATATATATATATATATATATATATATATATATATATATATATATATATACTATCACGCCGCACAGCATTGCCCGGAGAAGGGGAGGAGAATAGTGTCTAAAGCACAACATCAGTAACAGTCGATTGCTTATGGGCAACATTATGAATTAAGTATAACTGAAAAAAGAGTCATCATTTTACTGTCCTAATTGTAAGTTACTTTTAAAAAAATAAAACCACACATGAACGTGTGGAAAAATCTGGGGAAAATCTTGCTAGTTGTTTGAATTTAATTTCAACAAAAACAGTCGATTTGTTGTTGTCATCAGTATTATGTAAAAAAAAATTAAACCTTTTTTAAATACATTCTTCACTGAGATACTCTTTGTTTAATTTTATTTTTGTTTCATGAAACGAAGAAAATCTATTTTTTAAATGAACTTTGTTTCTTCACATTTTGATTTATTTCAGTTATTTGATGAACATAACCAATAAATGCACCTTGTGACCCCAGATGGAATCGAAGCAAAATATCAATTTTCAATGGTGTCTTTAGATTCTGAAAAATTTAAAACCATTATTGAAACTTATTTGAATATTCTAGCATTAAACATATCGATTTCTATAACATACAAACATTGACTAGCAGGGCTACCCGGCGTTGCCCGGGGCCATAAAAACAAAATAGAAGTTAAATAGCATGTGTAACATCTTTATATTAATACTTCTATCTCTCTCCCTCTCTCCCTCTCTCCCTCTCTCTAGCCGTCTTTTTATCTTTCTCCCTTTCTCTTTTAATACTGCCAGAAAAATCAAAGTATGAAGAGAAATAATGTTGATAATGATTATTGATCCCGGAAAATGCCGAGAAGAGCAAATAGTCCCAGTCTATTCCTAATTTCTTGCCCCCCCCACACACACACATTTCAGAATAATATGAAGATAAATGTTGTTGATAAAGACAATAGTTCGAAGAGATGTCATATATACCAGTTACCAATAGTAATACTGTAATCTTACAATTTTTGATCCTGGACAACGCCAAGTAGAACAAATGATCTCGTCAATTTCTAATTTCTTCCTCCTCTCCATTTAAACATATTAAGAAAATACATAATGTTGATGAAGTCCGAAGATATTTAATATATATCCATTACCAAAAGTAATACTGTAATCTTACAATTTTTGGACAATGCCGATAGAAAAAATTATCCCGGTAAATTACTAATTTCTTGTCCCTACACCCCATTTCACAATATGAAGATAACGGATATTAAGCACTTTGGATTATGGCTCACAGGGGTATACCACATTCTAAACAAAGACAGATTCGTTGATTCGTCACGTAAAAATGCAGCAAAATTAATTTTAATTGCAAGTTTTTTTTTGGCGACTCAAGTGTCGGTGAGTGTCGGTATTTTGTTTATGCAATGAAAAAATGTCACTATGAATTTTGCTTGTTAACTTCCGGTGTGATGTCGACGCCTGTGCGGTGTGCTAAGTTAAAAAAAACGAAAAGTTTGTCACTCCTCATGACAATTTTTGTGTTAGTTTTACATCAAATCATTAAGTTTTTTTTCCAATTTTTCGATATTATACGTCTGAAAGATCGCCGATTTAGAAAATATCAACTTTATGAGTATTTGTTGCATAATATTTAGCTAGACATACACACATACATAAATACATACACACATACATACATACATACACACAGACAACTGACTTTTATATAATAGATATATAGAAGGTAGATGATAAAAACTTTGCTAAAGTCTGAGTATAAAATAAATGAACTATCACTCTCTAATAAGTATTTATTTATCAGATCAGCACTTTCTAAAACTGTAATCTTTTTTTCATTATTATTCTTTTTACTGTATGTAAACAGTGAAAACATTCAATGTTAATAAAGACAATATATTTATCTGGTGACTTTCTTTTGACAGCCTTTTTCTTAAGGATTATTTTTATTCTGAAAGAAAGAAAAAAAAATTCCTTATTCTTCTAAGATATCTTTTTATAGATTTGGCTATGGTGTATTCTCCTTTCTTATTGCTTTGCCTTATTCCCTTCAGCGACAGGTGGTATAAGCATTAGATACGATTGTATTTCTTTACAAAAGCAAGCTGAAAAGAAAACAATGGGCTGTCTCTAAAGTGATCTTATCGCAGACAGTTACTTACAAAGCAATTAAACATCCCCAAAACAGTTTGCTCTGCCACACAACTCGAGGAGAGCCGTCTTTGACTTTGTAGTGACAGCTTCTTCTCATCGGTAGACATGAAATCAAATACCCGTGTTTCTGCAGAGATTATTCTTATTTTTCCCTTCGTTTTGGCAGATTTAGTGCATGACCAGAAACAGGTCAATGCCAGAAAATAACTTTCTTTATATAGACATTATCAAACGCAATGAATAATTATGATTGTTATTCCATCCAAAAACAACAAAC
The DNA here is from genome assembly GCA_963556195.1 of Sepiola atlantica. Taxonomy (NCBI): domain Eukaryota; kingdom Metazoa; phylum Mollusca; class Cephalopoda; order Sepiida; family Sepiolidae; genus Sepiola; species Sepiola atlantica. The sequence continues at coordinate 83,060,745 of OY744526.1, forward strand.
AAACGACAAAAAGATGAAACGACCATTTGGTTTTGAACTCCTTCGACCATGTGTTCAACGTTTTGATGTTAATTTTTAGTGGCTTGTCCATAGGTATTGTGGGACAGTAGCAACTCATATTTATTTTCATTGATATATTTATTATATATAAAGTTAGATATGTATATATGTTTATATATTTGTGTGTACAGGATTCACTCCTAAACTATTTAACAGATCGTTATGAATTTTGGAACATAGCTGGTAGGCAACCAAGATGTGTAATATAGCTATATTTAGTTTAATTTTATTTTAAGCAAAGGAAAACCTTTGTGAAAATTCAGATACCTCCGATTTTTGATAAATTTTAACGATCTGTTTATAATTTTAAATAAGGGTATAATGTTGGATAATAATTGAGTATGGTTGTTAGTATAGATTTTAGCACAGGTGAATGAGTGCGAGTCCTGGTGACCTTGCAGGGGAAATTTAAGGAATGTATTGAGAATAACCTGTCACCAGTTGGAGAGTTGACAGGTGAAGTCAGAAAGGTCAAGGCTGGGAACGATATGCGAATTAAGGCCAACGAATGTGACGTCACGAGAGACGAAAGCGAGGGAGAACGGTTAAATTTTGAGGACACACCGTTTTGGAAGCTTGAAGCAAACAGTTGCTGACAAAATGTTATAATGACGACAAAACTGTTGAGAATCACTTGGGGTTATTGGCGCTGATCTATATGTTTATCTATCTATCTGTCTATCAATATAACCATAGTTAGTTAGGTGTTGTGGTCCTGTTTAAAGGGACCGAAATGAAGGCACGAACACGGTATGAAGTAGAAACAAGTGTATTAAGAAAAGAGAGTACAGAGGGAAGAAATATGCGCCTGGTAAGTAGAGTTCGACTATCTTACTGGATTTCTACTACAGGCGAGAGTTAATTGCCGTTGGCATTTATTGAGCAAAGAGGAAGAGTCCATGTTATACATAGGTAAGTCACCATAACACCCGCCTCCCAAGTATTACCTTCGCAGGAGAATTAATAGCGTTTCCTTTTCGGGTCTATTACGATCAGATCCGTTAGTCTTCGCTTCCTTTTTGATTGTCTTGGTTCCGGAGCTGCCTGGGAGATCTCAATGTCAAAGGTGTCACATATGGTGTCTATAATTTCTTCTTCTTCCTGGGGAGCGCTGTCGGTGTCGTCCGTTTCTTAATTGATTTAAATGTCTCTTATGAGAGAACTTAGGGCCTTGAATTATGTATACCATATTTCCAATCCGCTTCTCAATTGTCCCCAGTTCCCAGAACGATTTATTATTTTTAAACATTTAAAAAAATATTTTTTCGCCTGGGACGTAACATTTTCCGTGTACTGCATTTGTTCGTCGTGGTTTTGTCTGTTTTGGCAGCAGTTTGTCAAAGACGGATCTTATCTTGCGCGCAAACATTACCTCAGCAGGGTATAATGAAGATGGTGTATTCGTGTTTGGCGTTATCCTGTACACCTGAAGGAACTGTTGTAGGGCTTTTTTCGTAAGAGTGCCTCTGGCCTTCTTCAGGGCTCTTTTCCGTGTATCGACAAAACGCTCTGCTTGGCCATTTGATCTCGGGTGGTATGCTGGGGTCGTAATATGTTCTATTTGGAACGTATCACAGAATTTCTTGAATTCAGCGGACGTGAACTGTGTTCCGTTGTCGCTGACTAAACAATCCACCAATTCGTGGAGGAAGTTTATGGTTACTTCCGTCGTTGGACTTTTGCATCGGCACACTTCGGGCCATTTTGTGAAACTATCTACTACAATTAAATAGTTGAAACCGTCTAATGGGCCTGCGAAGTCTATATGGATCCTGAACCATTATCGGTCCGTTTTTGGCCATTTGATCGGAGGTGCCTTTGTTGCCAATGCACAGCCTTTGCACGTCTTTACAATTTTCTCGATATCCTGGTCCATGTTAGGCCAGTACACGTAGCTCCTCATCAAGCTCTTCATTCTTGTAGTCCCTGGGTGTCCAACATGGAAATCCTTCAGAATTCTCCTTTGAAGAGTTTTAGGAATGACTACTCTCACTATACAAGAGTACCTCATCGCATAGGGAGAAAATGTCTGAAGTTTTTTGGTCCTTTTCAATTAATTTAGTCTTGGTCATCTTAATAAACTCAGCAAGGGCTTCCATTTTTATTTCGTGCAGTGACACGGGGAATTTCCTTACTGTGTTCCGTAATGTAGAGTTAATGTCTCCTTCCGTTCTAAGGGAGGCAATCACAGTGTCTTCCAGGGGTTCACTACGTTTTGGGGTGAGTCTTGACAATCCGTCAGCGTGACAGATTTTTTTCGAGGGGAGGTATTCCATCTTAAAATTATAATTTAAAAGGATTGTTCCCCACCTCTGCAGTCTGTTAGCTGTGTGTACGGGCAGACCTTTCTTTGACCCAAAAATTGTGAGTAAAGTTTTATGATCCGTTTGTAAGGTAAAAAAATCTACCGTGTATGTAACGGTGGAATTTCGAGACTACAAATATGATCCCTAAAGACTCTTTTTCTATTTGGGAGTAGTTCTTTTCTGCTGGTAGCAGTGTCCTCGATGCGTGAGCTATTGGTTTGTGAGTCCCGTCTGGCATTTTGTGTAAAATGCATGCCCCGATGCCATATGAGCTTGCGTCGCTAGCGACAATAATCTCTAAGTCTAGATTATGGTGGGTTAGAAAAAGATCGGATGTTAGGACTTTTTTCGTTTTCTCGAATGCCTCCTGGCATTCAGCTGTCCATTCCCACTCTTTGTCTTTTTCAGAAGTTCATTCATTGGAGCACGGAGGTTATGCATATTAGGTATGAAAACTTGGTAGTAGTTAGCCAGTCCGAGAAAACTTTGTAAAGATGCGATATTTTCAGGAGCCGGCATGTCCTGAATTGCAGTAGCCCGTTCTGGGTCTGGTCTTCTGCCATCTTTGTCAATAATGTGGCCCAGATATTTGATTTTCTTCATAAAAAAATCACATTTAGCTTCTTTGAGTTTGAAACCGTACTCTTGGATTCGCGAGACAACTTTGTGGACGTGTTCCCAGTGTTGTTCTTTAGTATGACTAGTCATTAGAATGTCGTATAGGTATCTAATCGCGAATTCGACTCCGTTTAACAAAGTATCCATTACCTGCTGAAATATGGCTGGTGCGACCTTGACACCGAAAGCGAGTCTCTCGAATTTGTATAACCCGCGATGGGTGTTAATACATCATAGTTTCGAGCTTTCCTCTTCCACGGGTATCTGTAAATATGCGTCACTTAAATCTATTTTGGAGAAAAATCTTCCTCCATTTAATTTAGTAAATATTTCGTTTGGGCACGGAAGAGGATAATGATAATCCTTTAATGACGCGTTCAATCCAGTCGAAAAATCGGCGCAGATACGAATCTCTTTAGTTTTCTTTTTAACATACAGTCGGAGCAGCCCATTGGCTATATTCAATTTTAGAAAGAATGCCGGTCTTAACTAGTCTGTCTAGTTCTTCATTTATTTTCTCGAGTGAGGCGAAAGGCACATTTCTTTTCTTTTTAAATACGGGTTGGATGTTTTCCTTTAATTCAAATTTTGCCGCCATCTTTTTGCATCGACCCAGTCCATTTGAAAAAACTTCTAGGAAGGTTTTTTTCAAATTTTCTTTTAATTTATCTGCTTCGGTTGTCAGACTTTCTATTTTTTGGCAAAAAGCGTTAATGGGTAAATCCCATGAATTAAATTCGCTCATCCACTCTGTCCCAAATAAATTGTAAGTGTTTCTTAATACGAACTTTTTTAATTTTTCCGTTAAACTTAACGTTAGTTATATTCTCATCTTCGAATTTTATTTTTTCTCCAGTCACCGAGCTGTCTATTTTGTTTGATTTTAACATGGTTGGTTTACCCAATCTTTTCCATGTCTGCAGGTCTGGGTGGTAATTTGTTGTTTTTTCTTGGAGTAATTTGTTTTGGGCGATAAGTGAGAAAAGTCACTCGTTTTTGATTGACTTGATTTTGATGGAAAATTAGGATATGATTTTTGTCGTACCTTTCTTATGTGTGCTATGCCCGATTTTTCTATGTCTTTCGAGTCTTGCTTCACGCTTACAAATCTTTCGCAGTCCTCTGCGACTTTTTGTAAGGTTATATTCGGCTCATTTTCTAGCTTATTCAGAACTCTGCGTCTTACTTCGGCGTCTTTAGCTGATATCAGTCCTTGCACAAAAATTAAACATTTGAAATCATCTGCGCTTAGTTCGGCAAGCTTGAAATCGTCACAGTGTTTATTCACTACTGATGCGAAAGTCCTGTAATCCTCGCAATCTTTTTTCGTTAAATTTATGCACTTCCATCTTTTGTGAAAAGGGGAAATTTGGGGGCTAAACAACTCCGTCAATAACTTAACCGCTTTCGAGAAGGTTAAATCGTTGGTCTTACGGGGTAGTATGTAGTCAACGAACTTTGTATGTTCGATGGTCCCTAATTTACTAAGGAGTAATCGAACTTTTTTAGCGTCTGCCCAATTTTCCCGATCTATCTTGTAAAGATCTTCATACAATCTAAAATATGAAGCAAATGTTCTATCGTTGTCTGGAGAATAAGAAAAACTTTCAATTGTACTCCAAACAGTATTTTGGGAAAATACGTATTCGTTTTCGGTATTTTGACCCCTATTCGATATTGTTTGTAGCATTAGTTGTTCAACTCTTTGTTGTTGTTCGTCGGCTTTTTGTTGTTGGATAAGAAGTTTTTCTTGAAATCTAGCTTCCATTTGAGCCTGCTGTTCGGTTTGGAATTTAACGAGTTCTAAGATCATAGTTCTGAATTCTTCCATGTTCACTGTTGTGTCTTTATACAATACAGCTCTTATTTTTCTTTTATATTACGCTGCTAACGTAATTAGTTCTTCAACCAGAAAAAAATAATAAAAGTCACCCCTTTTTTTGCTTGACAAAAAAATAAATAGGTTTTAAATTTCGGCGGTAGTATTTTTCTTTTTTTTTTCTCTGGAGAGAGAAAAAGAATTGTATTATATTCCGTTGTTAAAAATCTTAACTCAGTACCGGAATAAAATAATAACTCACCAGTGTCCGTCTAGAAAAAATAACTTAGTTGATATTTTTTCGTAACAGACGAAGAGCAAAAAAAAAATCACGTGAATTTACTTGCATAAAAAATCCGATTTTCGAGATTTCTTTTTCTTTGTCCGTCGGATAAACTTGTTTTAAAACTTTAGTAATTGTGTAGCTTTCTCCACGTTCGTCTTTAAATTCCTCGTGCATTTGTCAGTGTTTGTCTTACGCTGGATTTTTTTTTATTCTCCAGGAGTTAGGCAAAAGGCCAGTTTTTATCTTACTCCCACAAGGTAAGATGTGACCCAAGGTCGGGTCGGGAAAGTGGGGTTTAAAAATTGCCTGGGCAGCCCCGTCGGCATTCCCCGGAAGGGGCGCCTCAGGTAGTAAACAATAAACTTACTCCTCCCCAAAAAGGGGAGGCAAAGCCTGGGAAGGTGGACCTCCCAGAACTGCACAGGACAGACCCATTGACCGGCGTAAATCAAGACCCGAAGGTCAAGACAACACCAGTATGGGGTGCAGTATCCATCGGAACAGATACTACACTTTGATCTTAGCCAAAAGGCCAAGAAGATGTTTATTTACTCCTCGCGGAGTTAGGCACAAGGCCAGTTTTATCTTACTCCCACAAGTAAGATGTGACCCAAGATCGGGTCGAGAAAGTGGGGTTAAAAGCCAGCGCTCGAGAGGTGAGCACTCTGGCCATTTAAAAATTGCCTGGGCAGCCCCGTCGGCATTCCCCGGTAGGGGCGCCTCAGACAGTAAGCAATAAACTTACTCCTCCCCAAAGAGGGGAGGCGAAGCCTGGGAGGGTGGACCTCCTAGAACTGCACAGAACAGGCGTGCAGTATCAATCGGAACAGATACTACACTTTGATCTTAGCCAAAAGGCCGAGACGGCCAAGAAGATGAGTATGTAAGAAGAATTTGACGTAATTGCAGATTTGCTAGTTGTTGTCTGGCGGTTAGAAAATGGAGAGAGAGTAGATCTTCGAATCCTTCGTCGCCAAGTTGTTGTGGCCCTGTTTAAAGGGACCGAAATGAAGGCACGAACACGGTATGAAGTAGAAACAAATGTATTAAGAAAAGAGAGTACAGAGGGAAGAAATATGCACCTGGTAAGTAGAGTTCGACTATCTTACTGGATTTCTACTACAGGCGAGAGTTAATTGCCGTTGGCATTTATTAAGCAAAGAGGAAGAGTCCATGTAATACATAGGTAAGTCACCATAACATTAGGCTAATATGACTGTCTCCCTCCTAGCTAAAGAAGTGTAAATTGTACGTGTAATCACTTAATATAATTCTCTCAATAAATCTCCATTTCCAGAATCTGTTTTATCTTAATTCTTCTTCTATAACTCCAACAACGTTATTCGAACAACAGGTCTTAGCAACAGAGACGAAGGAAGAAAGAAACGATTAAAAATAAACATGGTTACGAGGAAATTAGAAAGATCAATGCAACACATTTCGAAACGAGGAAGAAAGAAACGAAATGAAAATACAACAATAAGACATCAATTAATAAATATTCCTCAAATTTAAGTTTCTTTGAAGTATTTTAAAGTGTTTTAGGGGAATAATATGGGCACAACTTCCTATTAGAAAATTCAAATATTTCAGATTTGCATTAAATTGGATCCATAGTCATTAGTACGGCTTTATCTGCTCCACTAGTTTAAGAACAGCTCTTGCTCCTAATAAAAGGGGCCACTCCTTTTCCCTCCCGCTCCATCTGCACCTTAAAATAACCTGTTAAAAAATTCAACACATTTCCAAAATTATTTTCAAATAAGCCCTTATTTACTTGCTGGATAAAAAATTATCTCTCCGCTTCTTGGCTGCAAAAAAAAGAGCACTCCTGGAGCACACTTCTTTCTATAAGGCTCGGTTCATTAGACACAAATTAAGCAAAATTCCCTGAATTTCAATATTTTGTTAAGACTCCTTAAGCTTAAGCTTTAAATATTAGACATTTTCTAGAATCAAAATTATGTAATGGATTTTGATCAAAATTGGAATAACGATTCTAGACATAAGGTTTAGTAGCATTATATCTTGTTTTTAATATTCGTGGTGCAAAATTGTTCTATTCTGGAAATCAATTTAACCCGTCCTGTGACGGATATTCTTCTAGCATATAAATAGTACTTAAAAGAATTATGTGTTTCCAATAAGCCATAAGCACAAGTTCACGCTATTTATATATAATATAAAACAAGCAGGAATCTGATGCAAAATTCATGTGTTGAGCCATCTGAAGAACACAAAGAGCGTGAAACTGTGTGTATGGCCTATTAAAAGCATATATATATATATATATATATATATATATATATATACATAGTCTCGGAAGTTTCTCAACCATTAAAACTATATAAAAAAAATAAAAAAAATAATAATAATTAAAAAAATTAAAAAATAAAAAAAAAACTTATAGTCTCAAGTCTTCCAGTGGAAAATCACTCATGTAAGTCAATTTATTTTTTACAGTTATTATATTAGTTAGTTTCTAACACTATTTTAAGGGATCATCAGTTGTTTACCATGAAAAACTGTTTCGGGAATTTAATATATATATATTAATCAAGCAAGTTCAAATATATTTATAAAACAAACTTAAAACCAATACTTTTTTCAAAAATGCACAATACAAAATAAAGCTGTATAAATTAAATTTGTGTAAACTGTTTTAATGATATATAAAGTTTATATATATATGTAAAAATATTTTTCTTTGTTCATTAAAACTTAAAATTGGATTATTGATTGAAATAGAAGATCTCATAAATGAATTATTAAACAATGAACATTTCATAATGAAGTCCATGTAATGTTATATTATAGACATATTGATCAACCATCATCTCATTCGTGGTTTTGTCGTCATTATTTCCAAGGTTTTCTTCTATTTTCGGATATAAACATCAGATAAGACAGAAAAGCCAGACAGTATCCTTTCATAAAAGGATTTATTTATTAAAATCAGACTTTTATAGTTGTGGATGGCTCAAATAACGCACATTGTTCTCCACCTTTCATAAAATGATTTATTTATTAAAATCAGACTTGTATAGTTGTGGATGGCTCAAATAATATTTATTAAAATCAGACTTTTATAGTTGTGGATGGCTCAAATATTTATTAAAATCAGACTTTTGTAGTTGTGGATGGCTCAAATATTTATTAAAATCAGACTTTTATAGTTGGGGATGCCTCAAATATTTATTAAAATCAGACTTTTGTAGTTGTGGATGGCTCAAATATTTATTAAAATCAGACTTTTATAGTTGTGGATGGCTCAAATATTTATTAAAATCAGACTTTTATAGTTGTCGATGGCTCAAATAATATTTATTAAAATCAGACTTTTATAGTTGTGGATGGCTCAAATAATATTTATTAAAATCAGACTTTTATAGGTGTGAATGGCTCAAATAACGCACATTGTACCCCACCTTTCCTTAACACTAGCCCAGTCTAATAGACTATCTCTTTAAATCCTACATTATAGGAGAGTAGATACAAATGGCTCATGGTATGTGTGAGTATAAAAACTTTGATATGAGATTTAAAAAATCATCTATTCGTTTTTATTCCTCTCCGAGTGAGATTTTACTTTTTTATGATTAGCGAAGGGCTTAAGATGATAATTAGTTCTTAGAGCCACTCGGGATAAGGGCTAATGAGATCGAAATGATTGTAGCTGTAAGATGAGGAACACTATGGGGTTACTAACATTGATCAATGGTGTGAACTGTGTTTAATTACTTATGGAGAGGTTTATGACAAGAATTTGTTGACATTGGATTTGAAGACGACCAACTTGTACTCAGCAGGGAAGCAGTCACACAGTAATGTGTTCCACACAAGAAGCTCTGACTTTAATTCATTTTCTTATCAACACCGGGTATCCCTGCTAGTAGAAATATAAATACCAAAGCTGATGACGAAAACAATGTAAATAATGATAACTCCTCGTCCCAAAAATTCGGACAAAAGATTTTGCATGTTAGCAAAATGGAAACATAACAGATTCTACAAGATGTGAGTGCAAAAAATACCATGAAAGAAATACATGATGTTGAATTCGAAATGTTGGCAAATTATCAAAGTATTTGTCTCTAAGAGATGCCATTCCCAATGCCATTAGAAACGTTCTGAAGATATCTGCATAAAAAATATTAGTAGCATTTTTACTTCCAAAAAATTACTCTTCTACTGCTAACTACATATTTATACAAGGCTGGCCATAAGTCTCACCAAAGATTATTACTTAATTCCATATGAAAATACGGTTATATCGTAACAAACAATGGACGTTTATATTAAAGTCATAATAAATGTTTGACAATTTCCCCATTTTTCTATATGACCAATTCAGCACATTTAAATTCTGAACAACCATGGCTAACTCATCCGTTGTAATGGCATTCTATACTGAGTTCAAATCCGATTGGGTCTATAATATTTATGCACAAATAACCCTGAGAAAGGTATGAACAAACAATTTTCCCCCTCAGTTATGTGTATAATAGCAACTTGTATTCACCTAGTTGTATACAATGAATTGCTTGTAATATGCTTTGCTTTAGCATTAAATAAACCTCTAAAGGGTCGATATATAGGAGCTAATCTTTGCATGGACTTGTAAGACTAACTCCTATAATATTTTGTAACAAAAATTGTCGTCAAACGAAATGAAACAAAAACTTTTATAAGCAACAACGATATGTATTTATTTAAGTGACCTACACCGTTGGGTGTAGGTTTCCGAAAGTTAAGACACTGTCACAGTGAAAGAAGTAAGAAATTAAGAAGTAAGAAAAGGTCGGTCACCATAATTCTTCAAGCAGCCTTGCTCGGGGTCAAATTGCCCGGTGCGAGACAGAAGACATATTTCTTTATTGATGCCTGGGAGCTCTCTGGCTACTGTCTGCAATTCTCAAAATGGCTGGAAGTAGTCCTTCAAAGTTCCGGTTGAAATTAATACACTTGGAGTCTGATTGGTCCTCGTGGTGTGACCAAATCACCTCACAGGGACTGCACTCCGTCAGAGGAAATAAATATTAATGTTTATGACTGCTCTAGATATACCAAATCAAACAAATTTTACAATATATAATCAATAAAAGTTTGATTAGTTAGTTTTTGATTTTCATATGTAGTTAAGTAGTTATCTTCGACAATACTTATGGCCAGCACTGTATGTGTATATTAAGAAAGACACAAATATTTTTGTTTCTTTTTATCACGGAAGTTCACAAGGACTACCAAGGGCATGTGCAATCTCTATTTATATATAAATTATGTATGTCTATATGTTTATACATTTGTATGTATAAGATTCACTCCTAAACTAATTAACCGATCATCATGAATTCACTTAATATATGCTCTAATTATATATCTCTATAACGTTAGGTGTGTCTATATGTTTATATATTTGTATGTATAAGATTCACTCCTTAACTAATTAACCGATCATCATGAATTCACTTAATATATGCTCTAATTATATATCTCATAGTTAGGTGTGTGTATATGTTTATATATTTTTATGTATAAGATTCACTCCTAAACTAATTAACTGATCATCATGAATTTTGGATCAAAGTTGCTAGGCGTAAGAGTGGGTAATCTGAGCTATATATAGTTTAATTTAGTTTCATGTCAAAGGTGTAGAGATGGGGTGAAAGTCCTTCATCAAAATTTAGATAGCTCCGATTTTTGTGAAATTTTAACAATAGATATTAGACATCAATTCATAAATAGTCCCCAAATTTCAGTTTCTTTGAAGTATTTTAAAGAGTTTTCTATGGAGCATAATATGGACACATGCATATGAGAATTCAAATATTTTATATTTGAATTGAATTTGATCCATAGTCATTAAACACCAATTAATCAGGATTGCCTGAATTTCAATTTCTTTTTAAAACCCTTTAACTCTAAGCCTTAGGTTTTAGCCATTTTCTAGAATCAAAATCATGTAATGGATTTTGATAAAAATTGGAATAATGTTACTTGATATGAGGTTTAGTATCATTAAATCTTAATTTTAATTTTCGTAAGGGGACATAAAAGTGGTGCAAAATTGTTCTGTTCGGGAAATTGTTCTGTTCGGGTATTCTTCTAGTATAGATGGAAAAAAGTGTGTATCACAACATTTTTAGAATGCAGAATTGAATCCTTTAAAATTGTAAACGGGCATAACAGTTGTAGACATTTCAAATACAACTAGCAGGTATATTGCTCACCTCAATAAACGACCTGAGTTATTTTACCAAGAAAGTATTTTATTATTGGAACAACTTTGTCAAGAATTTAACTAGTGTACATAGTTTTTTTATAAATATTATGGTATAAATGGATTGCATGGATAGTTATGGGAGTTTTCAGTTGAGATCCTTATTAGAATCTGAATTTACTGGAAGTTATATCTGCGAGATAACTTATAACTAACTATTAAGTTATCTACCTCGTAACAGTTATAAGTTGTTTCCCTTTATTGGAACTCTTCATTTCGGATAACAGTTAGTTTAGACATGTAAAACAGCATATAAAAGCATGGTGAACAACACGGGCGTTCTCTTAATTACTGAGTTCAGCATTGTCTCAATATATTACAATGTTTTCCTATTTACTTGCCTCCCCACGAGGACATAGTTAGACACATGGTCGGTTTTTAATGTGGGGAAATCCAGCTCCCCAAAATGGGGCACTCTGGGTTGGAACAAAAATAAAACTTGCTTAAGTCTAGAAGACGGAGGACAGAATAGACTAAGTGCAGCACCAGAACAGATACTAGACTCTATTCCTAGCCAAAAGGCAAGTGTTGAAGAAAGAAAAAAAAGAAAAATAGTAAAGAAAAAGTAGAAAAATAATAAAGAAACAAATTTTTGAAAAGAAAAAAGATGTTTTATATTAAAATTGGGTCATGTTTGTTTGTTTTTGTTTTTTTGTTTTGCTTTTCAACATTAAAATGGAATTGTGCATATCTTGCCTTGCATATTGTTTACCAATATGTCCATGGAATCATAAACAAAATATGCTTCTTTTTATTATCTTCTTGTCTTTTTTAAAGAAATAAAAATAATCTAATCTGAAACAACTTTTATCAACATTCCCCTAAATGTCTGTAATCCTGAGAAAAAGAATTCATTACTCAAATACTTTTTCAGACAGTGAATCATTTTGTTGAAAATTTTGCTGGCAAAATGTTTACTTGAAAATTGGCAAAGCTTTGTTCACTTCCTGCCAGATCTACTGTATTAATATTTGTCATAATGGCGGCTCGCAATACAAGCCATGTTTTCCTCTGTCTATGTTAGTTGGTTAAAGTGATCAGCTTACACATGGTGCATCAACGCTTTCAGTTTCGTGTCCTTCCACAGTGGTTTAGTGCAGTGATCGCCAGCCATTAATCAACGGACATTAGTGGTCTGTGCAAAATTTTTGCTCGCCCGCAAAAAAATTGGGACATTATTTCCATTTTTATGAAACTTCAGATTCAAAAATGAGGATTACTAAAACGTATTATGTGGGAAAACCCTAAACCTAACCCTAACCCTAGACCTTATGTAATCTCAAAATAAATATGAGTACACAAATGTGACATCATCCAGCGATAGTATAACTTAACTTGCTAAGTCAATACTTGTTACTGAAAACTTTCTTATCATTAATGTAGATAACTAGTTGCTGGGTGGTTTACTAATATAATTTTCTGCAAACATGAAATAGCAATGGAGTTGTTTCTCCATGGCTAAGAATGAAAGAGATATAATGCAATTTTAGCAGTGAAGTATGGATTACAATGACATCAAAAATATTGCCACGACAATCAACTCCCAGCTAGTGTGTTGCAAAACATTGGGACCATGAAATCGTAAGCAAGCCCAGAATCAGGGGAACCAAACAAAAGTAGTTGAGGAGGATTAAATTAATTTAGATCAAATTTTTGTAATCATTTCTTTTATAAAAATTGGATTAAAAATGTGCAATACTTCATAAAATTTCAAATTTTCAATTTGTTTTATTTAAATAATTACACTATAATGTTTGTTACATAATATGACTGTTCGGCTTAAGATTTTAGAAGCTTATTTTATTAAACAAACTACATCACGAGCAAGTGAATGTATTTTTATATTTTGTTACCTATTACGGTTTATGGGTGAGAGGAAAGGATAGATTTCCAAGAAAAGCAAATGCACATGTCATTTCCTGTTTCCCTCTTTTTACATTGTCCGAACGAATGTAGGGCATGCATTTAGCTACGTTCTCCCGACTTGTCACCAGATTCGGCTATCAGGTGATCTGTTCATGCAATCCACTCACACTTTTAGTCATGTGACCGACACCAATATAAGTTATAAGAAAGGAGAGTGGGGACGGCATTAACATTCTGTTTATTGGCATCGGTCGGTCAACGTCGATAAAAAAGAAGATGAGTAAAAAGAAAAGGAAGACGATGAGAAAATAGGTAAGAAAAAAACTTTTATCGTCTTACTGGCCGAGAAGAAAAGGATTTTCAAGTATGAAATCAACAATTTTTAGTATCCTGAATTATTTCTATTATAAGCCAGAAGAAGTTGAATTCGAATCATCAGAAGCGAATTCAATCCTGCCAGCCTGTCTGATTGAGAAACTGCCATTATCATCCTGACCTAACTACCCGGAGTAAAGCACCGGATTTACACCGATATGTTTATGGATGATTCTGACTGAAGAGTGTGTAGAACCAACCCCTTTATCCAGAACTTAACTTCAACCCTGTGATTGATATTGATCGGACTCACTTTCTATTTTACATATTGACTCTTATTTTAATCCTAAATTTTATTATGTACTCGTCTAAGCCATGTAATTTCCTGAGAAATTTTACTTAAAATATCTGACCTTTTCATTAACATGAATAATATTTCATTTCCCGACTTTGGAATTGCATATCCCTGTGTAATTGCTATATGTGTGCATATTTCCCACTTAAAATATTTGTATTATCTGTGTGTAATTTTATTAGACAACGATATGATTCGTTACGTTTCCCCTCCCCCACACACACCAAGTGATGGTGTCAATAGCGTTATATTTGATCCACTTAAATGTGTCAGCCCAGACAGTAGAAACCTCTTTCAACCTTGATTTGACAGCGTTAGAAATTCAAATAAAGTGTGTTAAAAAATAAAAATGTTTTGAATCTAGTCACGTGCCCCTTACGGATTGAATTTTCGCTTTTCTCTACAATATAAATGCGTAAAGAACGGGCCCTTTTTATTTTTGGTCTGAGGAAATTGAACTAATTAAAACTACGACTGAAACATGTTCCGAAATGTGTATCCATGATATGTTTGTATGAATAAAATTTGTTATTATATATATATATATATATATATATATATATATACTAGCAACTGGACCCATAATCAACAAAACTGCACCACTGAAGTCCAAGTCGGGTTAACCCATACTAGACAAAGTCAAACAGCTGGACAGATGGGTAGAACACTACTCCAAGCTTTACTGCAGGGACAACGTGGTACATCAGTCTGCCTTGGATGCCATTGATCGTCTCTCCCTGATGCATGAGCTCGACGAGCAGCCTTCCATAGAAGAACTATCCAGGGCAATAGACAGACTGCCATTTGGAAAAGCCCCAGCAGAGGTCTTAAAAAGTGGAAAAGCTAGCTTGCTTTCGCCCTTCATAACCTTTTGATACAGTGCTGGAGAGAAGGTTCAGTGCCTCACGACATGAAAGACGCAAACATCATCACACTCTACAAACACAAAGAGGACCGCAGTGACTGAAACAACTACCGCGGTATCTCACTGTTGAGCTTCGTTGGCAAGCTATTCGCATGCATAGTACTACTGCGACTGCAAGTTCTTGCCGATCGAATTTACTCGGAATCTCAATGCGACTTTTGTTCAGAGAGATCAACCATCGATATGATCTTCTCCCTACGCCAGCTGCAAGAGAAGTGCTGAGAGCAAAACCAGCCTCTGTATCTCGCCTTTATAGATCTGACCAAGGCGTTCAATCTTGTGAGCAGAGACGGTCTATTCAAGATCTTCCCACTAATCGGATGCCCACCAAAACTCCTCAGCATCATAAGATCCTTTCACAATGGCATGGTGAGCACTGTACAGTTTAACAGCAACTTGTCTGCTGGGTTCGGGGTGAAGAGCAGTGTCAAACAAGGCTGTGTGTTGGCCCCTGCACTCTTCGGCATCTTCTTTGCCTTACTCCTGAAGCATGCTTTCAAGAACACAGCAGATGGTATCTATCTTCACTCCAGATCTGATCGTAGTCTATTTAACATCGCCAGGCTCCACTCCAAGACTAAGATCAGGTCAGTTTGCCGATGATGCAGCCATAGCATCGCATCAGGAAGATGGTCTCCAAAAACTGATGGACAGGTTTGCTAATGCTTGCAGTCTGTTCGGCCTCACCATCAGCCAGAAGAAAACCCAAAGTTATGGGACAAACAACCGCCTGCCTACCCAGCATTTCAATCCAAGGTACACCACTGGAGGTCGTTCACCAGTTCCAGTACCTAGGCTCCACTGCTTCAGACACCCTCTCATTGAACATAGAGCTCAAAAAAGGATTGGTAAGGCATCCACAACCCTCTCTAAACTAACTAAAAGAGTCTGGGAAAACAGCAACCTTACTACTTCTACCAAGATAGCTGTCTACTGAGCGTGCGTTCTCAGTGTCCTACTGTATGGGAGTGAGTCCTGGACCACATACTCAACACAGGATAGGAAAATCCAGGTCTTCCATATGAGGTGCCTATGTAGGATACTTGATATCACATGGCAGGACAGAGTGAGCAACAATGATGTTCTGCAAAGAGCAGGCATTCCATCCATCTACTCCCTACTGCGTGAGCGACGTCTTTGCTGGCTGGGCCATGTGCACAGGATGAATGATGGGCGCATCCCTACAGACCTTCTCTACAGCGAGCTTGCCTCAGGCCCAAGAAAAAGGGGTCGTCCCCATCTCCATTTCTAGGATGTCTACAAGCAAGATATGAAGACTTGCTCAATTGACATTAATACATGATAAGCCTCTGCGGCTGACACACCTGCCTGGAGGAAACGAACACGCCAGGGAATGATCATCAGTGAGAAGACCCTCCACGATGAAAACGCTGCAAAGAGAGCTAGGAGAATAGCGAACCTACAGGCAGGCCAGCAAGCCGAGGTGACACATTACACAACAGCCTTCATATGTCAACACTGTAGTAGACCATGCAAATCAAGAATTGGTCTCTACAGTCACACAAAAAGATGCACACAAACAACATCCCAATATGGCACTGATACATAGTCGTTCCGACTGATGGATGCCAACGGTCATATGTGTGTGTGTGGGGGGGGGGGTGTAAAAGTTCTTTTATATCAAAAGGTGATTGGTTTGATTTGGTTTATTTTATAGCATATCAACATCAGTGGGTTATTTAATGATGACCAAAGTGAAACAAAAAATAAGAATCTTTCTTAGTAATCATTTGATTTTGTTAACATTCTTTGTAGAGTCATATTTTGTAGAAAACGGGATATCTCTATTTTCTGTGTAATTTTACTTCAGATTGACCTGCTGAAAAAGGTCCTTTTGGTCACCCACCTAGTAATGTCTAGAAAGGATTTCATTGAAATCAATACATTTCACCAATTTATGTTCCACTGTAAATGGAGCACGACAGCCAACACTGAATAGAGGGTTTTCTCCTTTAAGCAGATATGAGTGTGATTTTATAGCAATACTCAGAAATACTGAGAAACATAAAATAAATGATGCTTACATGGGTAAGCATCATTTATTTTATACCCTATAACATGATGCATTCGAATCAAGTTACTAGAATATGTCTTGATCCGATGAAAAAAATAAAATTTTGAATTAACAAAACTTGAGTCAGTGCTAAAATACTGCAAAACTTTGGAGAAAGATTTGAAATTGAACTCCAGAAATCGTCTGCACAGTTGGCGACCTTGGCAACGGTTCAATATCTCAGTTGTCTTAGAGTTAGATTGCTCCACATTTAGAAACTTTGCTATTTTTCTTTGAAATCTTTTTTTTTAAGAAATCACAGATCCTTAACAGATTAGTTACATGTGACAAAGTGAATATATATATGAATAACTTATGTTCTTTATTTACTATTTCAGCTCTCTTCCCATACATAGATTATGCTGTGCTGGATTGTCCAGATCAGCCAGTCGATATCAACAATTATTTCCCTAACTATGAAATTGTTGGTGGACAACGAAGAGTGATAGAACCAGTGAAAACTTCTCATGGAGTCCGAGCCGGTAAGTTTGACGATGTAAACATTTCTGCTAATCATTGTAATAATATTACGTTATTCAAGATAAACTATTTAATATTGATCTCCTTATTAAAAAACTCCTGTTTATATAAAAAGAGATTCAATACAATCTCTAAAAATATTCAGCTGATGAACAGTTCATGAATACTTCAAAAATGAGATGACACAGATTTCACAAAAATAATTAGATTTAATTTAATATTTAATGTACAGCGAGTCTGTTTCTCGAATATTTTTGGTCAATAGCTTTTTCTTACTACAACATTAATATTTGATTGTGATTTGCCAGTTCATTTTGCAAAACATTGGTTCATGTTCTTATTAAAAACAAAAATGTATTTCAATTTAATTTCTTTCTTTCTTTAGCCACCTCGGGAGATTTTTAAAATGAGCGCATTTTTCAATAATGACCTAGATAGCAACAGCAACAAGAAAAAGAAAGTCTTTATATCCTTTTCGCTTTCTTTTCATCGTTTCTTTCATTGCCTTAGAGTGAGGAGGAGGAGGAGGAGGAGGAGGAGAGAGAGAGGGAGAGAGAGGGAGGGAGAGAGAGAGGGAGACAGACAGACAGACAGACAGACAAGAGAGACAGTCTATCGTAGTTTCCCCATGAGTCAATCACTTAGCAGATCATTCGTAGACACAGAATGAGTTTAAACTGGTGCTTTTTTTTCTCTGATTTTATCCCAAAATGAACTTAGACAGTTAAAAATACAATATAAAGCAGATTGTTTAATGTTACTTTTATTTCTTCTGTAATCTATGTAATTTATAGAAATTAGGACCCCGGATGACACTGGGTAGCTCTGTTTAAAATAAATAGATGGAAACTTGAAATCATAAATCTATATTTTCTTACAGAATCCCTATAATAAAAACATGGGGCAGCGATTAAATTTATAAAGATTTACTCAGCTTAGAATAGGTTTGTACAAACATAGACAACGATTTATAGTTATATATAGACTGGAGAGTTCTTATTCAAGGGAGATAATTAGTTAGACTAAAGAGTTGTTAGTCAAGGAAGGTTGCACTTAATCTTTATTACACTACCTTTTCCCTTTTAGCTGCAGCTGTGTTTATTGATATGATTATCAGCTCATGAAATCATTCACAAATAGAAGTGAGCTTTTTCAAGCAATTTATACACTGATTTTGATTGGATAATGATTGATCTTTTATTATCACACAGATCTTTGTCGTTTTTTTTTTTATAGTTAGGCAAAATAGGTCATCAGATTTGTGTGGTTATTTTCTTTTTAAATGGATTGCCAAAAGCAATTCAACCAGATGGGTCAGCAAAAATAAATAAATTTAATGAAAATGCAATTCAAGAATAATCTCATTCATCACATAGTTAAATGACTAGGTCATCCCATAAGTTCTGTCGAATTTTTATTGTCTGAAATGTAATACTAAGTAAGAATATCTAATACAAATACAAAATATTTATATCTATATCTTTATAAAGTTAGGTATGTATATATGTTTATATATCTGTACTTACAGGATTCACTTCTAAACTTATGAATCCATCATTATGAATTTTGTAACACAGCTGCTAGGTGTAAGGGGTTCAAATGTGAGCTATATTTAGTCTAATTTACTTTTATGCAAAGAGCGGGTGAAAGCCTTCATAAAATTTATATGCATCCGTTTTTTATGAAATGTTTACAATAAGTATTAGACATCAATTGATAAATATTCCCCAAATTTCAATTTCTTTGGAGTATTTTAAAAGGTTTTTAGGGGGGCATAATATGGGCAAAACTTCCCATTTGAAAATTCTAACATTTCAAATTGGCTTTATATATATATATATATATATATATATATATATATATATATATATATATATATATATATATAAATTAATAAATTCTAACATTACAAATTTGCTTTAATTTGGTCCATAGTCATTAGATGGCAATCAAGCAAGATTCCCTGGATTTTAATTTTTCTAAAGACCCCTTAAACTGTTCTGTTCGGAGAATTAATTTTACCCGTCCTGGGACGAGTATTTTTCTGGTAGTATATATATATATAATATCTGGTATTATAAATATATTATATATATATATATATATAATATCTGGTATTATAACTATATTATATATACAGGGTGGCGCAAAAGTCACGCATTAGTTTGAATCAGTTGTTACTGATTCAAACTAATGTGTGACTTTTGTGGGATTGTTTGACGAGCGCTTAATTAGCAGATTTTCTGATTTTAACTGGCCTTCACGTTCACCGGATTTAACAGCCCCTGACTTTTTCCTTTGGGGTTATCTTAAGGAAAGGGTATATGTGAACAAGCCTACAACGATTCAAGAGCTTAAAAACAATATCAGACATGAAATCCAAGAACTAGAGCCAGTTTTTCTAAGGAGTGTAATAGAAAATGCCCTAACTAGAGCCCGTCTTTGTGAGGCCGAAAATGGTGGGCATTTAAAGGATATTATTTTTAAAAACTACTGCAACAAAATTACCAAGTAAATGTATTATTTATCAGAAAAGCCTAATTTCTATCACCTAAACAAATCAATGCACGGCTTTTGCGCCATCCTGTATATATATATATATATATATATATATTATATATATATATATATATATATATATATATATATATATATATATATATATATATATAATTATTTCTACAATCATAACCGCGTGCTACACACAAAGCCATATCAACATCGGTCATCGATAACATCAAGACGAATTTCAACTTTACTGCGATAGATATGTCTCAGTCAGGGAGAAAAAAGAAGAGAAAAAATATGCTTATACTTTTGACAAGGGTATTTATTACCGAAAGTACTCAAGTTTAAAAAAAAAAAGAAAAAAAGTTTTTAAAGTAAATAAATAATTTATTTTAAAAAACAAATAATCTGCATTGTCCGGGTTTTCAAAATATTTAAAAAAAATATTCTCCTTATTATTGCCATTTCAGCAACGTTTCCAATGTGTGACTTTTCAAATTACCTTATTCACGTAACCGCATGCTACACACAAAGCCATATCAACATCGGTCGTCGATAACATCAAGACGAATTTCAACTTGACTGCGATAGATATGTCTCAGTCAGGGAGAAAAAAGAAGAGAACAAATATGCATATATATACATATATATATATATATGTATATATGTATAAGTAGTTTTTCATTTATCCTAACTATGCTTATATCAAAACACATTACGCTAATTAATCTCAACTATACAGTTAAATACTTTAAAATACATTATATATAGCCAACAGAACACTGTAAACACTTTCATCCCGATGCTTCATTAGCATAATAATTTTATAAACACCTATTTTCGTTTTACAGTTTTCTTATATATAATCAAAAGTTTTGTTAATATTAATGTTATTATTAGTAGTAGTAGTAATATTAATTCCAACGATTTTATGTTCAAAATTATTATTTTGAAATTCGAATAACTTCCGGTCATGCGTGCGTATGTTTACACGAACCAACAACTTAGATTACCTGAAATAATTTATTTTTTAAAATTACACTCCGCATTGAAAAACTAAATTTGTTGTTGTTTTCAACGACGACTATGACTATTGAATATGATTATATTTGCTATAATAAAGAAAAAACAAAAGTTCCCACCCCTCTCAGCTTTTTAAATAATAATAAAAATATATTCATATTTTTTTAGATCTTAATTTTTTTTGTCTTCTAAATGAATAAATGCGAAAGTTTTTTCCATTAATCCAAACAATATTTATATCAAAACACCAATTAATTGAGGTTAAAACAATGTTTTTACTCAGAGACACCTATAATTTTAACAACAAATTTTGATAAATTTGTAGATTAAACCCTCACCTAAGTTTAAGCAATGTGATTCTACTTTTTAGCGTCATTCTAACTTATTAGGGCAGTTAACTTATAGGTTCTTTAACACTAACCCTAAGTCCTACTGGCAAGGTCGTAAAACCACATGTAATCGCCTAAAAGAGTGGAACCCTGCCCCTCCCCCACAGAATTTATCTCCAATAGTAAAAAAAAAACTGGTTAACTGCCATAAAACCCTAGAATGGCTCGGATATGGAGGATCATTTTAAGTTAAATTTATATGCGACACTGATC
Source organism: Sepiola atlantica (assembly GCA_963556195.1). NCBI lineage: Eukaryota > Metazoa > Mollusca > Cephalopoda > Sepiida > Sepiolidae > Sepiola > Sepiola atlantica. The sequence goes on from OY744526.1 coordinate 83,082,262, forward strand.
TCCAACTTTAAGTTCTAAAATAATTTTGTTTTTGTTTTCTATTGCCACCAGGATTTTCTGGGTATCCACATGTAATCGTCTAAAAAAGTAGAATCGTATTTTTTGGGATATGGGGGAGGGTAGCTGAGTTTGTTAACTTACAATAATACCAAAACTTTTAATGTTTTATTTATACATGAAAAAACAGGTATTTAATTATTTAGATAATTTTAAAGAAGCTATTTATTACATTTTTACGCAAAAAAAAAGAACACAACTAAACTCAATTGCTTAAAAAAAGACGTACAGTTAAAAAATATAAGATTTAAAAAATAAAATATTGGTAAATTTGCAGATTAACACACTCTGCTACACCCCCCCCCCCCAATAAATATATTCTGCTTTTTTAGGCAATTACGTGGGAACACCATAGAAAATGGAAAGAAGGAAAGCATATTTTACAATTTAGAGTGATGGATCATTTTATATATATTTAACATAAATTGTGCGTTATTCTGTACGTTATTTTTTTTCGGGCGGAGGGCACTCTTTTAAGCGATTACTTGCCAGTCGGATTTAGGGTTAGTGTAACATATATATTAGTTAACTATACCCTCCCCCGATTAATTGCTGTCTGGATAGGTTTTAATACGAATGTTGTACTAATTTTTCTATACCAAAATAAATAAATATATATATATATATTTATATATATATATATATATATATATATATATATATATATATATATATATATATATATATATTAGATTTTTGAATGTGAGATGATATATATAATTATTTCTACAATCAGACAACGCTGCAGTCCACAACATATGAAAGAAACAAAACGGTTTGTTTCTTTCATAGGTTGTGGGCTGCAGCGTTGTCTGATTGCGGAAATAATTATATATATATATATATATATATATATATATATATATATATATATATATATATATGTGTGTGTGTGTGTGTGTGTGTGTGTGTGTGTGTGTGTGTGTGTGTGTGTGTGTGTGTGTCACCTGCATCTTCTTTGAATTCTTTGTAATTAACTGTTTGGCATTTATTGTTTATTGTCTATGAATATTTAATTGTGAATATATTGCCTCCTCCATCCTTGATATTGTTCAAAACAAAACAGCTTCAATGCATAAGATTATTTGTATACTTTACTCATTTATCTTTTTGGTATATTTGTTTTTTTATTGTTCGTCATTCTTTAATGTTTTCAAATGGTTTCATCAATCTACTAACGTTTGTTATCAATATTCTGAATGATTTTTTCACTATAATTTACAAATCTTTAGTATTGCTTGATAGTATTCAGCTAACCCTTTTCATTCACTGGTTTTTAAATTCTCGTGTGTGTGTGTGTGTGTGTGTGTGTGTGTGTGTGTGTGTATTTGGACACATTTAATTTTAATAAATGTTATTTTACAGAAAAATTAATTACAATGTCTCCGTTGAAAGCCTTTACAATATAATAGCATCCAAGGAAACATTTGAGGGAAATAATGCTTTACGAGTTTCCAAAAGAACTTTGCAGCCGCATTAAGTTGAAATAGTCACTATGTTTATGGAGAAGAAGACTTGAATGAAAGAACGTGCAGAAGATGGTTTCCTAAATTATCTTCAAATGTAGAATTTACATTGATCACAAATTTTGCTCTAAGATTACGTCGTAGGTCAGATTCACACAAATATAAAAGTTTTAAAATAACAGCTTAAAAGGATGATACACTACTTCAACGTTTCTTTACCCATTCGATGCCTTTTTTGTAGAATGATTTGTCTTTGGCCTTAAAATATGCATCAGTTTCCGATATCACTTTTTCATTGGAGCCAAATCTCTTTACCTGTAGCATTATTTTGAGGTCTGCAAACAGCAGGCAGTAGTTGTTGGAAGCCAGATCTGGAGAATAGGGTGAATGCAGAAGTAATTCAAAGTGAAATTCATGTAGTTTTGCCATCGTTGCAATCGACTTGTGACATCTTGGTGAAAGAGGACTTTTTCTTCTTTATTTGTGTCCATTTCTTTGGTGATTTCATCCTTCATATGACTAACCCTTATCAAACCATTTCTTTGGTGATTTCATCCTTCATATGACGAACCCTTATCAAACCATTTCTTTGGTGATTTCATCCTTCATATGACTAACCCTTATCAAACCATTTCTTTGGTGATTTCATCCTTCATATGACTAACCCTTATCAAACCATTTCTTTGGTGATTTCATCCTTCATATGACTGCTCCTTATCAAACCATTTCTTTGGTGATTTCATCCTTCATATGACTAACCCTTATCAAACCATTTCTTTGGTGATTTCATCCTTCATATGACTAACCCTTATCAAACCATTTCTTTGGTGATTTCATCCTTCATATGACTACTCCTTATCAAACCATTTCTTTGGTGATTTCATCCTTCATATGACTAACCCTTATCAAACCATTTCTTTGGTGATTTCATCCTTCATATGACTAACCCTTATCAAACCATTTCTTTGGTGATTTCATCCTTCATATGACTAACCCTTATCAAACCATTTCTTTGGTGATTTCATCCTTCATATGACTACTCCTTATCAAACCATTTCTTTGGTGATTTCATCCTTCATATGACTAACCCTTATCAAACCATTTCTTTGGTGATTTCATCCTTCATATGACTAACCCTTATCAAACCATTTCTTTGGTGATTTCATCCTTCATATGACTACTCCTTATCAAACCATTTCTTTGGTGATTTCATCCTTCATATGACTAACCCTTATCAAACCATTTCTTTGGTGATTTCATCCTTCATATGACTACTCCTTATCAAACCATTTCTTTGGTGATTTCATCCTTCATATGACTAACCCTTATCAAACCATTTCTTTGGTGATTTCATCCTTCATATGACTAACCCTTATCAAACCATTTCTTTGGTGATTTCATCCTTCATATGACTACTCCTTATCAAACCATTTCTTTGGTGATTTCATCCTTCATATGACTAACCCTTATCAAACCATTACTTTGGTGATTTCATCCTTCATATGACTAACCCTTATCAAACCATTACTTTGGTGATTTCATCCTTCATATGACTAACCCTTATCAAACCATTACTTTGGTGATTTCATCCTTCATATGACTAACCCTTATCAAACCATTACTTTGGTGATTTCATCCTTCATATGACTAACCCTTATCAAACCATTACTTTGGTGATTTCATCCTTCATATGACTAACCCTTATCAAACCATTACTTTGGTGATTTCATCCTTCATATGACTAACCCTTATCAAACCATTTCTTTGGTGATTTCATCCTTCATATGACTAACCCTTATCAAACCATTACTTTGGTGATTTCATCCTTCATATGACTAACCCTTATCAAACCATTTCTTTGGTGATTTCATCCTTCATATGACTAACCCTTATCAAACCATTACTTTGCTATAACAGTATTTTTCCTATGCGAAAGAAATGCTTTATAAACAGAAAAATTCAGATTTTTCCATTGTTTTAAAAATTTGCAACAGTAGTTTCACTTAAATGACTGTAATTTGTAAACTAATAATCCGATTGTATTCAAATTTTGATGTGTGCCATTTGAAGTTTAATACTTTATAAAAACCCTATGGATGTTTTATTAGTGGCGCCATCTATATGTTAGGCCCAGGACTTATTGAGTGATGTGTTAGTGTCTGTTTATTTGTTTGCTTGTTTATTCACAACCTCCTCCTTGTGTTTTGGAGATTAGACCCATAACCAGATAAATTCTGAAGTAACATTAGCCAGTGTACTTGAATAACCATATTTCTTTTTCATCAAAGAGGATTCAACATTATCGTGCGGTATGTGCTTGCACTTGACATCCATAAAAAGGAAATACAATTTGTGCTGTTAATGTTGCAAACTGGTGCTATCTTGATGATTTCCCATTTGATGCAAGTGTGTATATTTCTGTTTTTTTCTGCTCCCATACATACTTAGATAGACTTGTACTGTTTTTGTATGCTGCATTTCTCAGGGTCATCGTATGGTAGGTGTACATGGACTTGAATGTGTTTTCAGTAGTGTTGCTGCAAGCGGTGGCTATGTTTATATTAGTCATCGATCGACAGCTATTTCGCCTTACCATAGCTCATCAATGTGGCTAGACGATCGCGTACTTGAAGTTGAGATTCAAAACTAAACCGCTTTCTCAGCAGTTGAGACATCTTACCCCTACACTATTAGCCTCACTATGCAGCAAAGTCAATTATAATTCTGCTATATGTTTAAAGTTGCATTATTGACTGACGAGGGTGCTCAATTCTTCTACAAAGAACTATGCCTTACTCTAAGTGGCAGCTGTTAATTCTCTTATTAGAGAGCTCAACCCAGTGGGGAGCAAATATAGTCATTAGTAGACAGCTGTTTCGTCTCTTCAGTGTGGCTAGACGAGTGAGTACCTAAAGCTGAGAGATATACCCATGGGATGTTGATGATTTACTGTGGAGACTCACTACTATAACTCAGATACTTGTGACAGATGCTTATTAGCCTATTAGATATGCTTAGAACCTTTCCGTGGCACTTTACATATGACCTTAGCCCAGGTTATTGTCTGTCGAATCTATAACCTCTGCAGTGGTGAAACTATCCTTCTACAATCAAGGTAAGATTCTTGTAACCTTTACTCAACCTAAATGTGCAAGTGTGTAAACCACACACGCACCAAACATCTGCTTCTATGTATCCAAAGGTATGCCCATGAACTGATGCCTCATCATCATAACATTTTGCCAATTCCATGTCTTCTTTTAAATAAGTTTTTTTATCAATTCCAATCTTTCTTCATTTTGTCTGATTGCCAGTGTGATCAATAATGAGGCTGTTTTCTGTCATACAGACTTTCTTCTTGTCTATATTCATGTTTCTTTGGATCTTATCCAGATTCTTGTAACTATACGCTGAAATACAAAATACTAGAATATCTTTCTTCAACTATAGCGTTTCCTTTAGTTTTCTTTCGCTAAGCAAGCAGACTTACTTACACTACGTAATTATCAGAGTATTTTGTACTCTTACGAGCTTAAAAGTCTATTTCTCAAAATGGCATTTTAAAATAATTCTGAGCGCTCGGTTGTTCAACTTCTTTTTGTGTATCGAATGACATTATTTATATGAGATCATTATCATTATATAAAAAGAAATACTTACACTACACATTAAATATTAAAAAATCTGTAGCTTAACATGTAGGAGTGTGCATGTTTGATCCGATGGATTTTATTTATCTTTAAAATTTTACAAAAAAGTTCACAATGTATAAAATAAGATGTGGTACAACGCCGAAATTGGCTGGGGGTCGGCTGGGGGTCGGCTGGGGGTCGGCTGTCGATCTATTGGTCTATTTTCTAAACTAGTTTCAATTACCAAAATACCACATTCACTCTATGGGTAAAACCTACTTAACATTATCCCCAATGGTTTGACGTTTTTATTTACAAAAAATATATGTACAAATTCATCGGTTGGAGGGTGGGGGTGCTAAAAAACAACAGTGATTGCTGAAAAATAAAATGCTAAGTGTGGTGGTTCGTAAGATCCTCTCAAATCGATCTAAGTATGAGCTGCTCACTGTTTTCCAGGTTGTTTCAAGAGCCGAAAACAAGCAAGACAGTTTCTAAGTGGAGATAAAAAAGAGGATTATTGGGGGATAAAAAAGAGAAAAGATGGATGGGATTCAGGGGCATGAATTGTGTGGTGTCCTTCAAGATAGGTACCAATTTTTGTCTAGCAGGATCACAAGGTAAATCAGTTGGTATCTAGGAGTTGACTACAGGAGTCCATAAAGGTTTGTATCCTACGTTTTTCGTTTTCTAGGTAGCCCTAAGGATACAAACATTTACAGGCTCCTGTACTCCACTCCTAGATACCAACTAATTTACCTTGTGATCATGCTGGACCAATCAGAGCCGTACCCGAAAAGAAACATTTACTTTCTAAAAAAAGACACACTTTAAAATATGGAAGAATTTAAAGCGACGATTGAAGAATTAGTAAAATTTAAAATGTAACAACAACTCGAACATATAAAAGCTTATTCTAGAGCAAAAAAAAAGATACCGACGACAGACTTATAGAGCAAAATAAAGAAACTGACAAAATTCTTTTCGAACACAGGAAATAAACTGAGAAAAAGATTGACATATTGATGCAAACAATATCGTTTAGAGGTCAAAGTAACGAAAACGATAATGTTTTTCGCAGAATGTCGTGTGGAGTGCAATCGACAACTTCGCATATTCCCCTGATGAGAAGAAGATTTTTTCTTCGTATTTTAGAAGATATGAAGACATATATAAAAAGGTTCGCCTGTTACTTAGGAAATTGAGCACCATCAAACGTATTAAATTCGTGGATTTCATATTGCCTCGAAAGACTAGCGATTTGACTTTTGTGAAAGCCGTAAAACTTTTAATTGAGCTTTTCAGTCCAAAGACTTCGTTATTTCACAAACGCTGGAAGTGTTTAAACCTGGTGAAAAAAGACGACGAAGATTATTTAACGTTCGCATCAGTAGTAAATAAGCACTGTAACGACTTTAAATTATCCGAACTTAGTGCTGATAATTTTAAATGTTTAATTTTCGTTCAAGGATTGGTATCAGGAAAATATGCTGAAATAAGGCGTAACGTTCTAAATAAATTAGAAAGTGAACCAAACTTAACACTGCAGAAATTAGCCGATGACTGCCAATGATTTATTAGCGTTAAGCAGGATTCAAGAGAAATCGAACAGTCGGGCATTGCACACATACGAAAAGTACGTCAAAAATCAAAATTCAACTCTCATCTAAAAACTATTCAAAGCAAAAAACGGAATTTTCACGCCTCAAAAACAAGTAAACCTTATAAAAATAAATTACCTTATAAAAATAAATTACCGCCAAGCCCTTGTTATCGATGCAGAAGCTGTCAAAGCTAACCCCTTATATAGAAAAAATCAACCCACAGAGATTTGAATCTGTGAAAACACTTTATTATCTAATTTTTAACACATCTCACTTTTGACCTCTGACTTCGGTGACAAGCAACTCTGACAATGACCGTCTATCACTAATTTAGTTTCATGTCGGAAACAAGGTCAAGCTATAAGATAACACTTTGTAGCACTCACATATTTTAATGGACTATTTTTTCTTGATGTAAATAGACAAATACCACCGGCTAATTGGCTCATTGGTCAATTGGATGTCCTAGCGTAGGAATACAATTTCTTGAACTACTTGCAGTGCATGCACAGTTCGGTCCATTCCTGCTTTTCAATCAGTTGGATTTCGAGAGCGTGCTTCCAACTAACCCGCGATAGGACGAAATCTACAAAGATACGTGGCACCCCCTTTTTGTAAAGATTGACTCGTAACTGTTTTTAATTTCTTTTCAGCACCGCGAAAATAAAAAAATACTTTCTCTTAACCTTCAATGTCGTTTGTCGTCGTCGACTTATTTCATCTATGAATCGGATGGACATTCTATCTAATTATTTTGAATATGGGTCAGATAAACCTTATATGACAACCAAACTTTAATTATAATGAAAATAGATACCGTTTTATCTCATTCGTCATTCCATTATAACTTCCTAACATAATACATGTTTTTAAGAACTTCTTTGCGTGAATTTTATTTCACCATCATTTTAAAACTAATCAAAGATTTGTACGGTGGTTTTCTTTTCTCTTCTTTTCTGCTTTCAGAATTTCCTTTTTCTCCTCACAAAAATATGAATCCCAAATCGTATCACTTATATCCGAAATTGCTTCCAAGATGGAAGCTGACTTCTTACTATGTTCTAGAACTAGAATTATAGAAAATTACAAGCAAATTATCTGCAAGGTATTCAACTGCTCACCTCTATCCACCCTACACCCCTGCATGCTAAAAGAACAGATCGGCTAACGTTTGTCTTTTATCTTAGCATCCGATTTTTGCCCATTGATTATGCCAATTCAGTCAGTCTTCTGATCTACAGATCAATTCACCAATAACCACATCTGTTCTAGCAATAAAACTTATGACCTATAAAGGTCATTTCTCTGCAGAAAAAAAAATTGGGAATCCATACTTAGTATATTTAAAAAGGAACATAGTGTTAAATAAACACAACTCGTTATATATAACAACACCGATATGTACATATAATGATTGGTGTTATATAATATCATATTGTTTCTATATTAACAAAGTTATGAGGCAACTTCATGCATGTGTATTTCTTGCGTCAACATCACTTTGATAATTCCACGTGGAATTACTTTTTATTTACTATCAATGGATTATTTATTAGAAATCAAAAATGCAATAGTGTAAAAAAATTTTAAACCCTATTTGAAAAAATAATTTAATTAAGAAGTTAAATTCAGCAGAATGCATTTCGGTTTCTTTGTAAACAATACAGTCATTTAAATTTTTTGTTAATAGTTGAAAAAAAGTATGAATTACTGTTACAAAGTAATTTATACTTTTTTTTTAAATTTAGTTTTATTTTGAAATTTGTATGAAACTTTTATTCTAAAAAGTTTATTTTGAAATCTGTAAAAATTTGAAAGGGATTTGGAAGCAAATAGTCGAATATAGTCTCATTTCTTCTGGCTTTAAAATTCTTAGCAAATCCTCATGTATTAGGCGATTGATCGTTTTTGAAGCTATTTACATCCAATAATGTTATAGATTTAAGACAACATTAGCTTAACAACAATTAGAGATAGTTTTTTAACATTTTGGTTCAATTAATAATTTAATAACCAAATAACACCTATGACAAAGTTGCGGGGTCCAGCAGAGAATTGCAAAAGATTGGTACACTAGTATGTATTTGGGGGCCCACGCAGGATATGACGAGACAAGGAATTAGAGCCTAAAAAAAGTTATATACACTGTAAAAATATTGTTTTAATTTTCCGAGATAAAACTGTCTCTGTTTCGACATCAGCGAGCGATGAGGAGGCTAAAAATTAACCGTGCTCGTTGGATGTCATTCTCTTAAGAGAGCCAAGGTAAGTTCAGTGCAAAGATAATATAGGCCATGAGAAACACTAGAAACCCATAGAAATGTGTCCAGGGCTGAATACTGCATAGGTTGTGGCCGTGCTGAAAGAGAGAGAGAGAGAGAGAGTAATTGATAGAAGAAAATCCGTTCCTCGGGGGAGGGGGGGCGGATTTGATGAGTAAGTAACCAATGAAATTGGTTCCTGGGTAAGGTAGGTAGAACTTGGCCGGACAACGTGAAGTAATCTTGTCAATTAATATAAGGTGCGACAATCGTGAATTTATTCAGATTTGGATTTTTAAATCGGAGCTCAATTTCTCAAGTTTAGGGAAATTTCTTCCATTTTTTTCCACTTTTCACCGTGTCCATCTAAAAACTTAACCACCGACTGTCCAGTAAACTTAGCGAGTCGAAGTTGGAACCCAAAGTTGGTATTAACCCCCAACCAATGAAAGAGTTTTTGTTATTGTAATTACAAGTTTCAGGGAAATATATGTTCTTATTTTTTATATTAAGAATATTTATTTGAGTTATAAATATCTCACTTTCATGTGTTTTTATATGTATTTCTCATCCCTTAGTTGATGTCCAGTTTTCTGATCGATCTCGGTCTGGACTTCTTGATAAATTAACACAACTAAATGTGAGCTAAATATACTTCAAATCAATAAAACGAATGTCACTTTTTGAGATGTATTTATTTTAAATTGACTGGACGATAGAGTTCGATTTTGGAACAATTCATTCTAAAATGGATAAAGTCGGAATTTTACCTTTGCGACATATGATTAATTACCAATCAATATTTTTGCTTATCAAACGATATCATGTTTTTAATATGTGTGAAAAGTGATAACGTACGTACGAACATGAAATGCCTTACAATATTATTATATAAGATTTTAAAGATATTTTGCATTTTTTATTCACTATTTTGTGTTTACTTTAATATTTCAGATCCTTACTATCAGGTTGACTGCGTTGGTCGTGAAGGCATTGCAGATCTCCCAAAGCGACCTATGAACTCATCGACAACCTACTTCTTATCTGCTTTCCAGACAGAAGGCAATTTATCCACACTTGAACGAACTTGGCGTAGCTGGAGTGGTGCCGATTACCTATTATGGAAATGTCCTGATGAATTGAAACTGAATCGAATTACTCTGTACAAAAAGATTCACCCCGAAACAAAATTTACCTTTTTGGTCATCTGTGAATGCAGCGAAGGATTGTCTCATATTCATAAAGCCAAAGACTTTCTGGAACGGCTCAAAGAACGGCGTTGTGGATACGTCAGTCTGTATCGAGTTGATCGTTTCTATTGATCTATCATTTCTGAATGGTTACAATCAATTAGACCTGTTGTTAAGAATCTACCTTATGAGATTATGAAAAAACAATAACTACACATTTGCCATAATGAACTGAAGATTCATCTATCAGACAACCTTGATTGGTTTGATTGATAAAACTCTATAGTTCACAAATTTGCTGTATTTTTCTGACATTTTCCTGAGTTTTCTGAATTATCATTTTTATTTTATATTTTTAATTATTTTTTGACAGCGAGATGTCAGTTTTAAAAAAATAAATGGTTTATATTTTTATTATTATGTTTCTTTAAAGAATCATAAAGCTATAATTGGATACTTGATATCTCATTTTGGGATCTGGCCAGTCCATAAATGTTATAGCTTCTTAGAGATGATATTTGATGGGATATGCAAGTGGAATTCTCTTGATTCTGATTACCAGTGATGTGGTATATTCTTGATGTCTGGTTATTTGAAGCTTTACGAATTGTGAATGGAATAATTGTATGTGTTTATCCTAAGAACTCATTAAAACTTTTAGCTAAGTTGCATTTGTTTATCAAAAATCATCTAAAATTTATTGAATTCTCAGAGAATCTAAAAAGTAGGTTTGTAGTGAGATATAGTGATTAGTTATTTAGTGGTATTGTTGTGTGCGAATTATGATTTGGTTCTGAAATCAGGTCTGTCCCCAGAGAAGGGGCTATCATTTGATGAACGTTTTGTTGAAATCACTGCTGCTGTTTCTGAAGCAGTAGTTGTATGAATTTATTTATTGCGACTGAAAGTTAATACTGTATTTTCTTGTGTATAATAAGAGAAATTTTGAATAGAAATTAAATATTTTATATATTGTATTCCTCTTAAAAATAAGCATCACTGGCTACAGGTTGAAAAACCCTTCACATTGCCTTCAAACTACAGCTCAAAACATAAGTGAAGATAAAAGTGCATGACAAATTAGTATTCCCCATGTTTATATGACATCAAGTGGTGAACTTTGATATCATAAATGGCCGATAATAAACACATTTCAGTAAGACATTATGAATCTGAAAAGATGAACAAACGTCGTTTTTATACCTTGTCTGGTGGCGCCAAGAGTGGCAGTACTGCTTTATCCACCAAAACTCTGTTACCACCCCTGGGTGGTGGCTGATGAGGACATAGTATCGCACATACTATCATACGTATGTTATATATATATATATATATATATATATATATATATATATATATACCATCTATATGGATGCAAAAATGAAATTAAAGAGCAATTTTTCAAGAAGTTACATGTGATAAGAGTCACGTGATTCATTAAGATAAATTTTAGGATTAAAAAGCCCACTGTCAAAATGTCTCAACTATTTTGATTATTTTTATTTTTTAATTATTTTCATTTTTCATTTTCATTAAATCTCATTTGAAGTATTAAGATTAAAATACATCCAGTACACATTAGACATATGTTCATAATTAATGTTTAACATTTAAACAGTGACCTTGTGCATGTTGACGTTTTAATGGATAATATGGTACACCTTTACCAAAACAAATAACATAAAAATGGTTGTACTATGGGTATCTATTTATACACAAAGATGTAATTTATTTCTGTTTTTTAGCTTCAGAAACACCAGGTCATATTCAACTCAAGTCGTATTATACACAAGAAAATACGTTAATTTTAATAATGAAATTTTTAGATATTGTATGAATTTCTTTAAAGAAAAATGAACCAGATGATAAAAACTTTAAATATAAAAAAATAGGCTTTAATCGCCTTCCAAGCCTTGAGAAGATTAAGAGAATTCATTGTGTCTCCGTCCTACTAAGATACTTTTGAACACATTCTACCAAACAAAAGTCTTTTAGTAATCGTACAATCTGAACAAATAAATAATCACAATATGCACAATGAAAAATATTAAGGTTGTTTCATAATATTCATTGAAAAGTAGTAATGTTTTATGTAATGTTTTGTCTTGAATATTTGTAAAGCAGGTCGTCTTAATCAAATTCTCCGTTTAAAACAATTATGATTTCTTAATGTACTCTTTGACGGCAGCAGAGCAATTAACGATATTAATTTATTTTCATCTGAATCAATTATTTTGCTATATATAAAAAAAGGAAATGCATTTAATGTTTCAATTCATGAACTATAGAAATGTTATCATTCACAATCAAGACTCTGGTCAAAATAGGAGCCATTTTGCTCTGAAAACATTTTTTGTTTTTTTTGTGTTGTTTTTAAATTATTATTGTTGTTGTTTGATTTGAAATTTACTATATTTTGTTTAACTTGTGAAAAATTTGAAAATCTTGTAGATTACTTCATAATTAAAACGATCAGCATTTGGGTTTAAATCAAAACAAATATTCTTATAATAGAAGTTATCTTTTATTCTATCACAAACCCATATTTCCTTTGATTTGCAAAATGACGTCTCTTTGCATGAATTAACCATTCATGGATGTACACACATATATATGTATTAATGTATATATATATATATATATATATATATATATATATATATATATATATATATATATATATATATATATATTATGGCAAATCTTATTAAATAACACAGGTTTTTATTTTATGAGGCTTTTTTTAATTTTTGCAATTTTCTGAATAATCAATTTGGTATTCTGGTCAAATTGGTGTATATAAGCTCTGAGGGTTTCTTGTTCCATGTTTTTGCGAGTACTTTCGATTAGATTCATCAAATCTTTATCAAGCAGGGGTTAGTCTTGGTGTGTTTTCATGGATTTTGTTTTGGCTTTTAATTGATGAAAACAAACCAAGACTAATCCCCGCCTAATGATGATTTGATGAATCAAATCAAAAGTACTCACAAAACTATTCAGAAATTGAACAAAAAAGCCTCATAAAATAAACCGTGTGTTATTCAATAACATTTTCCTTAATGAAAATATGCTGCTTAGATACACACACATATATATATACATATAGTACTTGAAATAATTACATGTTTTTAATATGCCATTATGCCATAACCACGGTTTCACACTCTTTACACTCTACAGATGGCTCAACACACGAATTGGGATCAAATACGTACTTATTTTTTTATATGCTCACTTCCACTTGTTAACCAATATTTGAAGATCGCAAAGAGCGTGAAATCGTAGTTAGGGCATATAAAAACACGTAATTCTCTTAAGTAGTATAAAACTCCAGCGGAGAAGGCATCAAGTACTATATATAAGTGCAAATCATAAAGTCTGAGTCGGCCAAAAAGTCGATACTCACAGCCATCAGTATATATATATATATATATATATATATATATATATATATATATATATATATATAACAATTATTTTATATAGTTCCGATCGATTCTTATGGGAATCAAATTCCAGAGCAAAATGAAGCTCAATATTCACACCGTTAAATAGTTCTTTCAAAATTTTGTAATAGAGTTATAAATAAATTGACAGATCAAAGTTGTATCATACTGTGATTTAATGCCAGGTTCAGAGTAAAGAAAAACTAGCACATGTGCCTAAGACAATTCAAGACATACTTGAACAGATTCAAGTAGTAACACTACTGAATAGAAGAAAAGATTGATTGCTAGGTGCTAAATGTAAGAATTTAGTTTTATATTTTCTCAGTTATTCTGGCTGGGTTTTGTGTCGATTATTGACAGTCTCTTCAGCAGGCTTTTCGATGTGAAAATGAGTTGCTCTGAACATTCGAATCTATATTTTCTGAGATTTAAAATCTTTCTTGGCATGTATCACCTCCACATTGCTTTTTTGTGTTGTTTCCTGGACATTTGAAAACTTGAAATTTTATCTTGATGGTGCAGGGTTTTCATTTGGCAATAAACTCTTATGACGGGATTTTTGTTCAAGTATGTTTTGAATTCTCATAGAAACACATGTTAGTTTTTCTTTGCTCCGAAACTTACATTAAATCACAATATGATATAACTCTGATCTGTCATTTTATATATATATATATCTGTATATGTATATTTGTGCAAATTGTATCCAACCTACAATACTTAACAATGGAAGCAATGTACATTTTTTTTCTAGTAATTCTTATTTTTATACCATCAAAATCTAAAACACGAGCTCAAATACATGTCTATATCGTGTGAAACGAGGTTATAATTATAATCTTAGAAATTACAGCTTCACTAAAGCAATTATTAACTGCATTTTTTAATGGAAAATAAATGTGTGATTCTTTTCTATAAAGAAATCAAGGTTAATGATTATGTGAATCAGTTTATTTTTGTCAGGAAAATATTTAAATTTTGAAAACGATGATCGCTGTCATAAGAATGGACCGAAAATCAGTAACCGGTGTTTATATTGTAAATCACACATGAAAATACTGCATGTCCTTGCTAGTCTTAATGTTTTGTGAAATAAACCATCCCAGGGAGGACATGGTTATTCGTTGTTGTTAGATGATTTGGTAGCTGTGGTGTACAGGCAAAGCGTGAAACATTGACAGACAGACAGTCAAACAATTTTAGCAATATATATATATATATATATATATATATATATATATATATACATATATATATATATATATATATATATATATATATATAATTTTGTTTAATGTGAAATATGCATTATTAATTCATATGACGACAGAAAGAAATGTTATTCCAGCCCCCTTAGAAAAAAAGTGTACATAGAAATCTGGCTTTTTTAATAGTCATGAAAAAAAAATGATATTAATAATAATACAAAGAAGAAGAAAGACAAGACGAAGATAACATTTATAATAATCGTAATAAAAAATTTGTAATAATACTAATAATGTTAATAATAAAAGATTAATTCTTTTCAAAATTATATTTACAGGAGACTGGTTCTTAAAGTATTATTATTTATAAAATTATTACTTACACATAAAGATATATACTGTTAATGGGCGATTTAGTGTTAAACAAATTGAATAACATTTGGGAAAATAAAAAGGCATACAAGCTTACTTTAAATAACAAGAGACACAAAGAACACAGATAATGCTGTAGGTTCCATTTAAAAAATTTTTTTTTTACTATTTGTCACTTTTCATAGCAAATTCTGACATTCACGCAATGCTGTGTAGGGACGGCTAGTATATATATAGAGAGAGTGATTTCACATGAATATTTTTGTCTCTTCCTCCAATCTGTTTAAATATTTTGTTTTTGTAACAGCTTGATATTTAAACTTTTGTACGTTTGCAATTTAGAGTATCAGATCCGAAAGGAATTTTATAATATTGAAGATTAATGAAAATTATGTCATTAAATGGTGTATATCTGATTTGTATCTTTGTTTTAAGTAACACTGGTTTACAAAAGAATTGAGGCAAGCATAAACATAGGCGTTCTAACCTAATCATGGAGCGCAGATTTCAGATATGATATCCATTTCACTTATGACTTCTTATTATTTAGATATAAATGTGCACATCATGTAAAGGGATAGACCAAAACAAATTAATATTTCAGTAATAAACGGCATTGGCCTTTTGGGTGGGAGCAAAGTGTAATATCTGTTCTGATACTACACTTCCTCTTTTCTGTCCTTGATCAATGAAGGAGAAATCCTTCTAACTGTGTGGAGCAATTTTTTATTTTGTTTCAATCCAGAGTGCCACTTTTGGGGGAACTGAATTTTCTCCACATTAAAAACTGACGTCGTGTCTAACTCTGCCTTCGTGTGGAAGCAAGTAAATAGGGACATACTCCTGGGCCTTTTAGCTAGGAGCAAAGTGTAGTATCTCTTTTGATACCACACTTCATCGTTTCTGTCCTCAATCAGTGAAGGAGAAATCTTTCTAGACTAGAGTAATTTTCCCCACATTAAAAACCGACTATGTGTTTAACTCTGCCATCGTGTGGACGCAAGCAATTAGAAACATGGATAGGCGTTTAAGACTCATTTATAGATTTTGAATTCAAATTAAGATTTCGACAGGCTGATCATATGCCCAAATGTCTTTTTTTATAAATTAGAATGCCTTATTTTAATAGTCCTATAATGTTCTATAATGTCCTATATCTATATAAACTTTTCATAAGTTGCATACATATTTATTTTATGATGATTATGTGGCAATTCATGTGACTCTATATGAAGATATTTGGATACATCACATCTCATAATTAGGAAAACAGCTCCTATTCACACGCTTGCTTGAGAGCAAATGGTTTCTTTCTAAACCAGTGTAATAATTCAAGTAACTCAATACCCTGAATGGTTAGTACATTCCCATGTAAATAAAATCTATAAAACTCACTTAGGTAGTTGATACAAGGACAGTGACAAGTGAGAGTTTGCTAATGGCAAAGAAACTCAACAAAACATACAGAACTTTTAAGTTGATTGGTTGACCCAATTTTTCAATACAAAAGGGAACATGTGAAAAGTTGACCGTTTTTTTTTTGGGGGGGGGGTAGGGGCACAGATGTATTATAATACTTGACCTTTGCCTTTAAACTGTAATTTTAGTCAGAAATTACTTTTTATTCAGCAACTAAAAGACTTCAAAATTATACAAATTTCGATGTGTCACATAGGAAAAACGTCAGTCATTTTTTTTAATCTATAAATAAAAGCTGATTTTATTTTATTGCGAATCTTCAAAATTTGAACCTCTTGAAACTACTGATCAGAAAGTAATTTCGGATTGAATTAAAGTTTAAAGGCAGAGGTCAAGTGTTATGGTTCGTTTGTGCTACTAAATCAATGGAAAACATTACATTTCCCATATTCTTTATATATAAAAGTTGGAAAAACATAAAAGTTGCTAAAGTAAAAATTTTATTAGTTTAATTATGTAAACATTTACTAAATATACTCTATTATCTTAAATATATTATTACTTCAATTATTTTATTCATGATTTTTTTTTCTGTGACTTTTTTCTTCTTTCCAACTGTTAAGATAGGCTTTTGTCCGAGGGATTTTTGTCTGCAGATGTTCCCTTCCTTAATTGATAGGTCAGTAGCATCTGTTGCAGTATTCCATCACTTAACATTGTTTATCAATTGTTTATTGTTAAATTAAATCATTTTAATTGAACATAAAATACATGTAAAATATTATCATTCATTAAAATTCATTAAAAAAAAACAGTCAGAGAAAACGTCATTGCACCCAACCCTAACCCAAACCCTAACCCTAACCCAAACCGAGTAAATGACTAATTTAAATTTTATTTTCCAGTTTTGTTTATACTAGTTAATCAAACTTGATTATTTTAATGTTATGTAAGTTGTTATCAACTTGTATATCATTTATTAGCATGTACATGTTCTCCCACAAGAGGAAGATAAGACACAAGGCCGTTTTTATTGTTTGTGGACGAAGGGAGACTTATCTGCACTCGATCTAAGTAAAAGAATTATTGCAGTTTACTAGGCATTCCTAGTGAAAGAACCTCAAGCAACAGGCAATAAGCCTGCCTCTATCCTTTTGGAAAGTACTAGCTGGGAGAAAAGTCTTGTGGGACTAAGTCTCTTTTTTTTAGTCTTTACCAGAGATTAGAGTGGCCCATTTGGCATAAAGGTGAGAGTGTTCGCTAATGGGGCGAGAGACCAAGATTCAATCCTCAGTCGAGTCATACAAAAGGCTAAAAAATGCTACTTGATGCCTCCTTGCTAAACACTCCACATTATAAGGTGACGATCAACGGTAAGTGGAGCTATCAATGGAAATGAATAGGACCATCCCCTACATCTCAGTGTAGTGACTAATGAAAAAAAAGATCTGAAGTCGCCTTCGACTACGGTCGATCCATTTATTATTTTATTTAGAGTGTGAGCATCATACATTGCAAATAAACGTCTGACATGAACATTTTTGTGCAATTTCTATCAATTTCTGTGGCATTTTTCGTCCAAAGCATTTTTTGTGACTATTTTTGTTCAGCTATATTTCTTTTTACCTAGTGTACTTATACAATATCTTTTTGCACAAAAGGAACATAAATTTATAAATTTTGGAATTCAAACGATAAATATGAAAGCCACATTTTGTCCCTTCTTAAAACTGTTACTTATAACTGCTCAGCATTTTACCTGTTCATTTGTTTTAAATTGAGCTAATTGACTTTGTTAAATACAGTAGGTTAGAATAAAGTCTGTTTGTTTAAAAACCGTGATGAGCAAAACTGAATCTAGGATGTTTGGGTCTTTTTGTTTTGTTTGTTAGGCGAGTCAGAACTTGTGCATAGAGCTCACGAAGATCGTGCCTCAGGATTGTCTGGTTTGCTATTCGTTAAATGTGCAAGATTGCAGGTTTTTATCCCTGACACTGAATGCAGCATCGCCCAACGGTTGCCCACGAAGTCAGGAAAAGTTTAGCCGAGAACACACAAAGGAATTGCGCTGAAACAATGTCGCTGCTCTCACTCCATTGATTTATGATTCCGCAACTGACACGCCTTTGCTTGCCACACGCAGAAACACAGACGATGACCAGAGGACAATGGATCCTGATGCTGACTCCTCCTGGATTTTCACCAAAGCCCGGTTAATCAGGTTGCGACCCTAATACCACTGGGTGGCAGACCTGTCAGCCATAGGTGGCTCTGCCAGGAACCGGAGTTCTAGACGGCATAGCTTTGACACTACCACGTTGCCACTGTTTTTACCACAGTAAGGAATGGTTGGGGATTAGAGGGAGATGTTTTTACCACAGTAAGGAATGGTTGGGGATTAGAGGGAGATGTTTTTACCACAGTAAGGAATGGTTGGGGATTAGAGGGAGATGTTTTTACCACAGTAAGGAATGGTTGGGGATTAGAGGGAGATGTTTTTACCACAGTAAGGAATGGTTGGGCATTAGAGGGAGATGTTTTTACCACAGTAAGGAATGGTTGGGGATTAGAGGGAGATGTTTTTACCACAGTAAGGAATGGTTGGGCATTAGAGGGAGATGTTTTTACCACAGTAAGGAATGGTTGGGGATTAGAGGGAGATGTTTTTACCACAGTAAGGAATGGTTGGGGATTAGAGGGAGATGTTTTTACCACAGTAACGAATAGTTGGGCATTAGAGGGAGATGTTTTTACCACAGTAACGAATGGTTGGGCATTAGAGGGAGATGTTTTTGGTCAGCTATTTTTCAAGGAGAACGTATCGACAGTGTTTTCCTTTACAAGCAGCTAGTCGTTAATATTGGATGCGACTTATGTCAATACGTTTGCGCCATCATCAATAATGGATTCGGCTATAAGTCCTGGTCATGTGACAGCGGTGGCAGACGACTGCAAGCAATCAAAATATGCCAGTCTTCTCGACAGATTCGTATTCCAATCGATCACCGTGAAGACAAATGAAGCAATTGGTCCCGCCACGTGGGACTTCCTTAACTACGTAGGTCTGAGGACCATCGTGACTAGACTTGGATCTATGGAATGATTCGGGCCTGCTCTCAGTCTGCCAAGTCAGCAAGACATCCAATCAAACTTCATGATATTTCGGATCTATCCACAAAGACTTTTTAAAATCTGACAGTTTAAACAGATTCTTTAGAATAGGATGGCAATAAAGTAAATGTTTACATTAACTTTTCAATGTGTTGAAAATTGAACTTTTATGCCAATTTTCATTTTAATAGACATATTATTTCTAAATAGCCTGAAATATTTCAACGTGTTGAAAATTGAACATTTATGCCAATTTTCATTTTAATAGACATATTATTTCTAAATAGCCTGAAATATTTCAATGAAAAGAAAAGAAATTTTGTCTGTAACAAAAGTAATTGCAATATTTATGAAATAATTGAAACGATTATATTTCTCAAATCTGAATTACGTCACCTGTCAATAATAAAGATGTTGAAAATATCGATTTTGCTCTGAGAAAAATAATTTAATTAATTAAATTTTGATTAATTAATTAATTTTGCTTTAGAAATAAGTTAAAATAAACCTATTTAAACTTTACATAAAATTTTAATCTTATATTTTTAATTGAATTTCATTTTTATTTATTTCATACATTGGCCCAAAATTTCTACAATGAAATAATTGCTAGTGCATAGTCCAAAATGTACCCTTCCTACCTAAACCATCCAAAGTGAAGTAATATAGTCACGTGAAAGATATAATGCTGAAAAATTTGGATTTTTTTAAACAAAATTACAATCAGCTTACAAATTTCATTTATCATCTTCGGTGTAAACGTTTTTCAGTTTTTATTAAAACGAGAAAAACACTCAACAGTTATTTGAGTCTGCAGATCTTTTCAACTTGCTAAAAAAGAAATGTATGTAAAAAGTTGTTAAAAAATCAAAGGGTTATTATTTTATTAAACCTCAATCATTAAAATGTTTTGTTTTTTATTTTATTTTTTTCATTTTTATAATAAAAATGTTTCTCGGTGACATACTCAAGATTTCGTTTGTGAATTTAATTTGTGTACTTAGTAATTTAATTTCTACTAATCTATATAATATTACGCTAAGACATTTCATGTTTGTACGTACGTTATCACCTTTCACGCACATTTTTAAAAAATTAGATCATCTGATCTGCAAACATGTCAATTGATGATTAATATGATGTCACAAAAGTAAAAAATTCCGACTTTAGTCATTTTAAAATGAATTGTTCCAAAATCAACTTATGTCGTCCTGTCGACTAAAACAGTACAATTTTAAATAAATACATTTCAAAAAGGGACATTTGTTTTGAAGAATATTTAGCTGACAATTATTTTTTACAGTAAGAAAACAGAATATTTATTGTTTTAAAAAGAATTAAATTGGTACAATTTTAAATAAATTAATAAATATAGAAAAGACATATTCATTTAATTTATTTAAAGAATATTTAGTTGACAATCACAATTATTTTATGGAAGAAGAAAGAATCTTTTTTTTTTCTTGATGGACAAACATTTATTATTTCAAAACGAATATAATTATTACCAATAAATTATACAGATTGATAAAGAAAGCATTGTGGAATTCCCTAGGGGTCCCGCTACTACTTGTATAAATATTATTGAATCAAACTAGAAAATTTTTAAATTGTTAAAAAGTTTTTTATTGGCTCATATAACCAACGAGTTGGTCAATGACACTGTACTTATGAATAAGTTAACAAATATTATTAATAAAATTGTGTGACAACTTTTCGTGTGTCTGTGTGTGTGTGTGTTTCTTGCAACTACATAACTTACACTTTATTTTTTAAATTTACTGTTACTATTTTTTGAAATGTTAGATCATAAAGTACTAAAATGAACTTTGTTAAATACCTATCTATTACTAATGGAGATTGGGTATCTGTCTGTCTGAAGCCGAAACTATATCATTACTTCTATTAATGTACTATTGTACTATCTTTCAATGCTGAATTCAGGAGGGGGGGGTAGTGTAACATCTGTTCTGTTGTGATGAGACCATCCTCCCAGGCATTATATGACCTTTTTTGAGGGAGGAAGCATAGTATTCGTTCTGTTGTTGTTCTGTCTGGCATAGAATAAGTTCCTTAGATTTATCTCCCTTTGTCGGCCCTCCTTCTTGTAAGGGATTTTTAGCCTCGACACCAGGCGAGCAGCTTCTGGTTCTCTCTCCCCGATTTCTCTGAGCTGTTTAGTCACTGACCTACATAGAGGAATTTCTATCCACTTAAATATTCCAATATTTTAGGCATCTCCGTTTTTACTTTTTTCGATGAATAAAACCTGGGTTAAAACTACACTATGCCTCAGAGTCTTGCTTTGTCAGACGGTTACAGGCAGCCTTAAGACAGCATAGTAAAAACGTAGATGCCTCCCAATCGTCGGACTCCAGCATAGTAAAAACGGAGGGCCTCCTAATGACTGGAATACACGGTCTGCACCAACCATCAGAAGTGCGGCCTTACGGTCATTCCATGAAGACAAGCAAAAAAAAGAATCCATCTGAATTACGGACGCTACTTCAACAACAGTAGTGCCCATACAGTTCGTCCTTTTCCAGCTATTTTTTCAGCTTCGATTTCACAACTGGTCACTCCTATTTTTATCCTTTCAACGATGATTCATAACATGTCTAACCGGCCAAGGTCGCAACTCTCGCTCCTCTTGCAGGACGTCGATGAGTGCTGCTGCTATCGCTCAAGCAAGGGCTGAGGCGGCCAAGACACGTCTAGCCTTTGTTGACAGGGAACTGGAAATAAAGGGGAAGTTGGAAAGATTACAGCTCGAAAGGGAGGTGGCCGCTGCTGTGGCCGCTGCTGTGGCCGCTGCTGTGACCGAAGCAAAGATTTTCAGGGAAGCTGCCAACAAGTACAAAAAACGGTCCAGCCATAGCCACTCAACAAAACTCGGCTATATGCCAGCTGACCTGGCAAGTCAACCCCAACGAGAGATGACTGGACCGCCACTAGCTCGAACTGTAGACGTGAGATCCTCCCCCTAAGCACAGTGGAGAGGGTGACCTCCTAACAAGAACTGAAGTGGTTTCACAGCATACACAGGTCTGTGACGGCAACCCCTCAAAATACGTGCTCCAACACATCGAGGAGGATGACAACAAGGCAGCGCCTCCCATCAAGGTTATTGATTTCCCGAGCATCATGGAACTGGGAGCTGAGAAGGACATAAACAACAGTTGGATCTCTCCACTACCTTCCAGATCTATCCCATGCCACCTCCCACAAACAAGAAAATCCCGAGTGGCCTTTGACTCCAGTACAAAACACGACGGAGCATCCCTGAACAAAGTACCATTTAGTGGACCCGACCTAAACAACACTCTGGTCCGAGTTCTCACCCTTTTCCTCAAAGAAGTCGCCACCATTACTGCAGACACCGAACAGATGTTATACTGTTTCCCCGTGAAAAACGAACACAGGAACTTTCTGATATTCCTTTGGTACCTCGACAATGACCCCACCAAAGTTATTGCCGCAGTAGCGTACCTCAAAGTCACCGACAACAAAGCAAATTGTCAAATTAGCTTTATCACGGGGAAAGCAAAACTCACCCCACAACCCAAACATTCCATCCCCAGACCGGAGCTTTGTGCTGCCCTCCTGGCAAGCGAACCGATCTCTTCTGAGATAGACTTGCAGGTTCACGCCACTACCTTGTACACGGACAGTAAGGTAGTCTTAGGGTATATCCAAATCGATAACAAACGTTTCTACATATACCTCAGCAATCGTGTGTTGTGTATACGTAGATCCTCTCATCCTAAACAGTTGAAATATGTACAGCGATCAGAACCATGCTCTGTACCTGCATCCCATCTCCAGAGAACCACTCAGCTGAAAGGTCCTGTATTTCCCTTACCGGGATGCGAGGGCTGCCCAGAGACAGTCAGTTACGACTTGATAAACCTCAGGACAGACACGAAGGTCTGTCTGCAAGTGGCTACATTAACCACATCTTCTGCCAACATGCAGCTCTGATCCCTACATTTTTAGAAGCTCTCCACTTGTTCGTCAATAACCAAGGCCTCACCCAACTTCGACACTTTTTGATATGTTCAAGCCACCGAAGCAGCTCCTCTACCCGAATCTCCCTACGGATTTCCTTCTTTTTCTAAATCATTTGCATCACCTGCGACAAATAGTTGTCCTTTCAACCAACCTTTAAATTCTACCACCTCAGCAGTCATTCAACCATCTTGACAAGTACACCACTGCAAACCAAATCTATGCACGCAAAACTTGAGCAACAATCTAAAAATAAGATTCCAAAATGTGTGGCAAAAGTAAAATCTGTTATTACTCCTACAACCCAAGAAACTTGTGACGCAACAAAAAACTCAAACCTCATCAATGGTATCTACTAAGTCAAAAGTTGTGGATGACGGCTTACCATCATCTTCCACCTCACCTGCTATATCAAGTGTCTCTAAGATTAGATTTGATGCATCTTCACCTCCGGTGACATGTTTTGTTCGATCAAAAACAAACACCACTTTAAAAACGGCCTACCAGCCAGGTTAGCTTTATCAAGGACAACCGCAACTACGAGCACAGCTAAAGACGACAGGACCCAGAGTATTCTTGAGAGGACTGAACAGTATTGTAAATTCGATTGTGTAGACAGGCCACCGCCCGAACCATCACCAAAACTAGAGGTTAATCCTGCCAATAACCATCAAGATAAACAAGAACAAAGACAATCACTCCTTAGGAATGCATCAAGAAACCATTTGCCTCCGAATTCACTAAAGAACATAATATAGTCAACCGTCACATTGTATCTTCAACAACGCCAAAATGAAAGGACGGCACCACAACCCCTGGTCAATCCTGCCTCCCCAACTCACTCCATGCAGAACCTGCTCCAGTCTGCCTCTCCCACTCGTTCCAGCAGCACCTGTTCATATTCCTTCCAGTGACTCCTGCTCCAGCCTGCCTCTTCTGCTCGCTCCTGTCCTTGCATCCTTCTAGCAGCTCCTGTCCTTGCATCCTTACAGCAGGTCCCGTCCCTGCACCTTTCAGCTGCTCATGCTCCTTCCAGTGGCTTCCATCTCCTTTCTGCAGCGGCTCCTCAGACCTGATCTTTGTGTCAAGGCGAAAACGCCAGGCGGGGAGTGTTCTGTCTAGCGTAGAATAAGTCCCTTAGATTTATCTCCATTGTCGGCCCTCCTTCTTGTAAGAGAGTTTTAGCCTCGACACCAGGCGAGCGGCTTCCGGTTCTCTCTCCCCGATCTCTCCAAGCTGCTTAGTCACAGACCTACATAGAGGAATTTCTATCCACTTAAATATTCCGATATTTTAGGCATCTCTGGTTTTACCTTTTACAATGAATAATAAAACCTGGTTTTAAACTACACTATGCCTCAGAGTCTTGTTTGTTGATAAGAGTTTAGGCTAGCTGTCCGACAGTTACACACAGCCCTAGGACAGCATAGTTGTCATGAAACTATCCTCCCGAGGAGGGGGGGCGGGGTAGCGTACGTCAACAAGAAATTGTCATAATCGAATGTTCATTAGCAAACTCAACACTTACATTATATATACTAGCAAAACTATGTGACCGAAAGGAGAATATTACTGTTAGTATATACGAAAATAATTTAACATAATAAAAAGAGTCGAGGTGAAATGTTTACTACTACATGACAAAGAAAGAGAGAGCAAATGCTAAATTAGTATTCTCAGTATGAATGGTGTAATGGATACTGAAGCGGACTATGGGATCGGCTATCAAGTTCAAATCGAATCAGATTTATTAGAATTTGATGGGGGTCATGATCAGCCACTCATGGGTGTCGCTCTCTCTTGTCCTTGTGATCAACAACGTCATCATGGCCAGTGGAGAAAGGTTCACACATGGAAGAAGGAAGACAAAAACAATTTAAACTAAATTGGATCTACTTTCCCTAACTGAAAGTTGTTTTTGACTAGATTTTGAGAGCTTAACTACATGACGTCTGTTTTCTCCAATTTTTAAACAACTCGCCATTCTAACCAAAAAGTAAATTATATTTTAAAGCATTTTAAAAAAGGAATAAAACGCATAAAAAAACGAATAAAATAACACCAAAAATGGAATAAAATAATTTAATTTCCTAATGTATAGTCACTTATTATTTACAGTTAAATAGCATTACTTTTAAACAACTTAATTTGTACAAAAACCATGATTCATGTCATTTTCTTGTGTAAAACAATATCTAACACATATTAGGGGTTACAATACTTTCTGTAATATTCAAACTGTCTTTTGAAAAAATTATATAAGTTGGAGACTATAGTTATTTCCAGCTTGTAAATATTTATAGATTTCAGGGCATTTTCCTAGTTTACTGGCGTAAATTCCGAATTATATATATATATATATATATATATATATATATATATATATATATATATATATATATATATATATATTCAAACCGGATGTAATTAGAGTTATCTGCTCCTACATAGTTTTATCGACAAGACGGGCAAATACAAGCAACCATGTTTCGTTTTTGTTTGTATATTATCAAAAAATAGAGTAAACACATAAAGTTTGTTGAGTATTGTTTTTACTCAAGAAAATGACATAAACCATGATTTTAGTCCAAATACCTTGCTTAGGAATAATAAGCGACTCTAAATTAGGGAGTTATCTAAAATAACGCATAAAAATGAAATAAAATAATTCAGATTTTACTTTTAAATGATTTTCAGTTCATTACAAAAGCTTGTTCATGCAGCAGAAAAATGGAGGAAATTGTGTCTAAAAGTCATTATGTATGTTTCCTTGTTCTTATCTCTTCATCTTTTATTTTGTTAATATTGTAAACTTCTAACATTAATAACAATTCTTTTTCCTATTTTGACCCAAAGTTCTATGGTTCAATTCATTTTGCAGAACATTCAGAAATGTGTTACTAAAATTGTTGTCCTTTGCATTTTCATGTTCAGATCTGAGTTCAAGTAAGAATAAGTCCCACATACATTTGACATTAAAGTAAAAGTGATTCGGTGAAAGAAGGTCATTCTGTTTATTAAACAATGTCTTATTAATTATCTTGTCTCAAATACAATTAAAATTTCTTCAAACTCACTTTCAAAAAGTGTATTTTATATTTTTTATTTAAAAAAAATGCTGTGGAATACTTATTGCTAAAAAGACAAGTGTTATGCAGTAGCCAACAGCTGCATGCAAGCCGGTAGTATCTTCCTCTGGTCTTTGGATTTGGAGAAACAAACTTGTTAAACTGAACAGATGTATCAACAGTGCTCTGGAGGCCTCATAGGTTTATTTTTGATCACTTAATATCTTGTTGGAAAAAATCATAGTTGCTTTTAAGAGTAAAAAATATTTTTTATAAAAGAAAAACATTACTACACCTGCGCATAAATCTTGCCCAAATTTAAATTCCGTCAAACTGCGACTTTTTGAAAAACCACTATGCTGTTCGATTTGAAAACTTGTTTTACCTTATAAAATATATAATTGGTAAAAGCACAGAATAGTTAACATTCGAGAGCTCATAAAATAAAAAAAACAACATATAATTTATATAAAACGCATTAAAATGAAATTCTCTACCGAATCCACATAGTTTTAACATGTGTAAATGATTTTTAAGAGTACAGAATAGTTAACATTCAATAACTTGTAAACCAAACAAAATGGCGGAACTTGCATAGTTTTAATGTGTGAAAATAATTTGTAAGAATGTTTTACACAGTATAAAAACTTTTACAAATCATTTCCACACATTAAAACTATGCGGGTTCGGTACTGAATTTCATTCTAATGCGGTTTATATAAATTATGTGTTTTTTTTTTGTTTGTTACGAATTCTTGACTGTTAACTATTCTGTACTTTACAATATAATTCATTGAATAAATGCTGAAAATTAAATTCAAATTGGATAATTCTCTGAATTTTTGGTGATTTAAAACAAAATGACACTGGTTTGTTTATAAAGAATAGCTGGGGACCTGTATCAAGACTCTGGCTGCATGCTATTCCAGCAGTTGAACTCGTATGTGGTCAGAAATTTTTTGTTATGATTGAGAAAAAAAAGATGATATTGAAATAATTGGCACTTCAATGTTTCACTTTTTAAGCACTTTTACACACAAATGAATCTGTTATCAATGTGAACTGTTTAATGAAAATAGTTTTTATTGTTGTTAAAACATCTGTTTTTTATTTATGGATTTGTTTCTGATAGAATAATGATTATAATTGTGATTCAGTGTTTCTTATTTTGGAATTTTTTTCCCCTTTCTTCATCGGTGATCAAGTGTCAAACAAAAAAGTGGCATTGTAGCAAAAAGAGACACTTTTAATAATTCCCAAACACCTCATTTTTTACTGCTGAATCATTAATGAAACACTGATAATTATCATTACATGATAGTCAATATTATAAGAGTAATTGTATTATGATGATGATGATGATGATGATGATGTGAGTTGTAGTAAAAAAAAATGTTTTTATTACTTACTCAAGATGAAAGAATCCATTCCTTTTATTGAGTATTTGCATAAATAATATATTTCTGCCTCCATAAAAATTCACACAAATAGCAGCCCCCATTCCGTCCCACAGTGGCGTTGATTCTGCAATTTGCACCACCTAACCCTAGACAGGACTCACAAAAGTAGGTCAAAGGTGTCTGAAGATATTCTACAAAAGACCCAGGTGTCAAATAAAAAACGTGACATTGTGTTAAAAAAATAGACGTTTTCAATAATTCTCATTTTTTACTGCTGAATCATTTGTCTGGGTTTTAAGTAAATGCCAGAAAGTTTATTATCATTCGTCTAAATTCAAAAATCCTCTTCAAGTCATGACATATATTGATTCAAAATTATGCACTTCTCTTGTCTTGCCGATTGCTTGAAAGTCAACATTTCATTCTACCAATATGAATTCAAAATATTTTTAGTACTCAGATCATCTATAATGTACCCAAAACCAACAAGATCCAAACAAATTCTATAATATTTTCAAAGAGTTGTTCAGATCATAGAAATTAGCAGCAATTCTACTGTTTCTACAACGTTTCAACTGATCCATTCTACAATACTTACTTGATTGCACAGCTTGAGTAGATGTTGTTCATACCAGTCAAAGATACGTCATCGACAATCAGTCCAACAGAATCTGAGCCATTTTGAAGTTGGTGATCTTGTTTCTGTCAGGCTTAGGTACAGGAAGTCCACTCTCCCAGGTTTTACCTTCTCCCTTTGAGAAGGTGTTAGTTTATTGCTAATCGTCGGGGCTGCTCAGGCACTTTTAGACGCCAGAATACACTTCCCCTAGGGCGTTGGCTTTTCAAATCTTAACCTGACCTTGTGTCTAACTTCGTAAAGATGGGGGTAAATAAACATCCTACAATCGCCTTTAAGTGTACATTCTTACAACAAGAGAAGAAGGGCATTAATTTTGCTGTTTTTGTTATTTAACAACGGCAAACTGACATTCGTTATTCTTTTATTTTAGTTTGGAAAACTCTGTGTAATCCCCTTATATGGAACAAGCGTAAGTTCTTTTCTTCTTTTTTAACTTTTATTCACCCCAAACAAGGTGCTTGCCACTGAGATGTAAGGGGCTACTGTGAATTAGGGGCCAGATTTATATCAGAATCCTAAGTTAAGAGTTGTATAGCGAGATGTTTGTTCTACATTACATTTAAATTTCTGCATGTTGGTACAGTCGGGGAAACAGGGAGCAGAGAGGGAATTCCAAAGGAAAGCGGTTCGAGGAAAGAAGCTATTAAAGTAGAAAGCTTTCTGACATCTTGGAAGCTCTACAATGATTTCGCTACCTATCGGGTTGGTCGGGGGTATTTAAGTCGAGGGGGTACACATGCAACAAGTTCGTCAAAGCACATTCCGTTGAAGTACTTGTAAAACAATCACAGGGATGCAACATTGTGGTGATGGGACAGGAGCTGGGGCTTGGTAGACAGTGTGGGTTATATTAGGTTAGAGGCTCGTTTTTGGACCCTGTCGAAGATGGAGAGACAGGTGGTTGATGCACCAGCCTAGATGTGGCAATAATACCCTAACTTGATGCATTGGTTAATAGTGGCTTTGTAGAGATATAGGATACTGGCAGGTGTGAGAAATTTTCTAGCCCGGTAGAGGGAACCCACCTTCTTTACAGCAGACTTGGCAGTATCTTCTATGCATTTGTTCCAATTCATGTTACCTGTGAATCTTATGCCGAGGAGTTTGAATTTTGGGTAGTGTGCTATCAGCAATGGCAATCGGTGGTTGGAAGGGTTTATTATAATTTTTAAGGGAAAGGAGCTTTGTCTTAGTGGCAATTAAATGCAACCATCCATTTGTTGGCCTCATTCCATTACAGACTGGAAGTCATATTATAAGGATTCAGCCATTGTCTTGGATATGCCTGAATTCGATTTGCCCACATGTCGAGAATAGAGGGTGGTATCATCAGCAAATATACCCATCTCGGACACGATTGCATCAGGAAGGTTGTTTATGAAAATCAGGAACAACCCCTGGGTCACACCTGCATTAATGTGACGTTGTTTAGAACGACTTGAATCTTTGTTTTAGCTAAGAAGGATTTGATTATATTACATATTCGTCCAGTAATTTCGTATAATTAAGAATTTCATGCCAGACCTTATCAAAGGCTTTGGATGTATTAAAACAAAGAACACCAAGTCTTCTCATTATTTTGGTGCAAATACCAGAATGAACCCCCAATTACACACATCTTGATCTAATGAAATGAAATGCTCTGGGTAACTCATCCCTAATCTCTGATCCTTTCATGAACATGTTTGCTTTCTCTATTTGCCATTAAATAAGCCTTTTAAGTCTATTCAATAAAAATGACATCTTTTTTAGGATTGAATTTATTTTACTACAAAAAAAAGGAAAAACAAAAAAGTATCTGTTTTACAGCAAATCAACTCTGTCTGGGTTATTTAATTCTGAAACATAATCTACCTATTGTAGATTATTCACTGTATACAATTAATTGAAGACAAGTTGCTATTTTACCCATATCTGGGATAAAATTGTAGGTTAATACCTTTCTCAATAACACAATAAATCTGATAAGATATGAATTCGGCTTAGCCAATTAGGTAAGTTGTGACATTATTAATTAGGCTAATCATATATTCCAATAATCTGCTCAGCTGACAATGATTAATCATAAAAGATCGAGCAATATTGCATATGAAATGTTGCCACATGTATTCACTAAACTATTCATAGCAATTCAGGCAATTCCTTATTTGACGTCGACTGACGATGCTTTACAATCCTTGTATTTGGTAAGCAATTAGAAAACAGCTGGAAAATGATGCAAGTTTTACTTGTACACTTTTCTGTAGCTTTCTTCAAGTTTGTCATTTCATTGAAATGACCCGTATTTATCAGTTGGGTCTTATTTCAGGCACGGTAGTGTAATCCCTTTTGAACTATTTCAATTAGAAAACTAGATATATTGTTAAACTCAGAGGTTGCGTGTTTATATCACTTTGGTGTTTGTAGACATTTGAGCAGTCTCTCTCCATTATATGTTCTATCATAAAAGTAAATACATGAATTAAAGGAACAAAACAAAGGCGATATGTTTTAAATAACATATATTTATTCTGAAACTTAAAGGGTTTGTTTCCAGTTGGATTATGTGCGTAAAAATGTGTACATAGATTTAAGAGAGTCTGAAAAGAATGTGTGCGGGTGTGTGTAAAGAAGTTGAGAAAAATTGTCTCACATACCTTGGATTTTGTGCGTGTAATGTTTCAGGTAAGGTGAAGAAGATCTTGTTGCGTTTCAGCTTTTATACTCTCGATCTCAGCGCCACTTAGCATAGTGAAAAGGGATATAATTAGGTCTGAGCGCCCTCTGGTCTATGTATGTGTAAATGAGTGGGTGGAAAGGGTAGGTAATGATACAAAATAAAGCTCAGTCAAACACATGTTCCCTACCCCGAGAAAGAGGCTACAGAATGGATCAGCATAACATTTTGTGCTAACAAAAGAAAATAAAGATTTGGATGTCCCAAACAAGTCATGGGATTTCGAGAACTTACAGTTTGACGAACGTCCTCATCTTGGTTGTTAATATCAGAATGTTTTGGCAAATCAAGATAAGGGCACCAGTCCAATATTCGATAATGTAAATTGTAAACGTTTGTTGAAAAACTTCTGCCAAAAGACTAATTCATAGAATAATGACATTTATTGAAAATATAAAAATATAAATAAAATACTTATAATTCTCATTACATGAGAATCAATATTATATATAATATTTGTTGTAGAAGAGTCTTGCCACTTGCAGGTATCAATCGATAAGCTTAAGTTTATTCATTTGTCATTATAATAATTTTGTTATCATGTTCATTTTCTCTGTTAATGATTATGAAGTGTTGAGGGATATGTTTTCAATCTTTTTGAAAGGGGAAGCTTGGATTATCCGGCAAGCTCACCAGATTTAACTCCTTGTGATTTTTCGAAATCTTTGGAATTTAAATAAAAGAGTCAGAGAGGAAATCGATGCAATTCCACCTGAGATAACACAGAGTGTTTATCAATGTTTTGCCAACACCAGCTGTGATACTATAGAGTTCCCCACCCCACGTCACAACAGAAAACTTGTGTGTGGCTGTGTAGATAGAGCTTTCATTTCAAATGGACAGGATGATTGGACATGAAGTCCCTTTTTATGAATCTAGGAATAACAATAGAAAGAAATTTTAAAAGACGGGTGCATTGAAATTCAAAGATAAGCGATGCCATTATAGTTAGGTGTGGTCAGATAACGATGTTGGAAAAGCTATGGAAAAAGTGCACATCTCTAATTTCTAGTGAAAGTAAATATATTTGGCAGACGCGGGCTGTTGGGCAGAAAAACTTTAACACAAATAGGTCACAAATGAGTAGGTAAACCAAAATAAATTGTTTTAACTAATTTCTCAACGGTATTACCTTTAAAATGATTTATGCCGGTAATAGTAATGATTACCATCTAATCATATAAGAAGTTTTAATAACAGCTGTAAACTTATTTTTTATGTTTCCATAGGATATGTTCAACAAACATTGCAATATCGTTTGTAGTTTTAATATTAAAAAATACAAAGTTTCGATCATTAAGTTTTGATATTTTGCAGCTTTTTTTTATTGACGAGAAAAATAAGGATGCTTTGTGAAAATTTCAATCAATTTTTTGGTTTTGCACTTTTTTTCATTTATGAGCGGCGATAATGTTTGTAGTTTGTATATTTGCTTTAATTGCTAGACACAAAATATCCAAACACTTACAAATGGATTCTCTCACAGATTCTATCTTTTAAAAGAACTGCATAGTTTTTTCTCTTTAAAAATGCTCTTTTTTAAAATCATGATTTCATGTGCGCTAAGCGAGTTTCTCTTTCACTTGTTACCAAAAGATAAAAGCGAGAAGGTGGACAAGCAAAACAAATTAACCTTTTTGGAAAGTTCTTACTAAAGAAATGTTACAAAAATTAACCCCAATTTTTTTTTTTGCCATCTGTTTGCTTGTAGACAGAACTCGTGTATAAATAGTCAATCAATTTTACTCACCATGAAAATAAAAAGGAAATTATTTAGGAGAAAATTAAATAATTTCTCCTATGAGTTTAAAATTTACACCCATTCATTGAATTTCAGAACTGATAGTTCATCATCTTAACTATTTTTATAAAGCTAGTTATATTATTTGGATTATCCGGGCTACTATTCTCATTTTGGTTGTTATATTCACAACGTAAATGTAGTCTCCAACCTTCTTCAGGTGCAACTTTTATAACTTGGAAACGTTCTAGTCGACCATAGGAATCTTTATGTCGAACTCGATTGAGGTTGTTCAGAAGTTTTGTTACCTTGGTGATACCATTGGAGCACAGGGTGGGGCAGGTGCTAGTGTAATTGCAATACTTAGAAGTGGATGGAGTAAGTTCAAGGAACTTCTTTTACTAACTAGCAGAGCGTTACTACTGTCGATCAAGGGAAGAGTCTGTCAAGCATGGGTGCGCAGTATGATGTATGGAAGTGAAACTTAGCCAGTGAATGTTGCGAAAATGTGTTGCATGTAGAGAAATGTATGTGTAATGTGAGTTTAAAAGACAGACTTAGATCTAATTACCTAAGGGAAAGATTAAATCTGGAGAGTATAGGGAGATGTGTGCAGAACAGGAGACTTCGATGGTATGGCCAGAATGGATGAGAGTTCTTGGATTAGTTGATGTAGAACAGTTGAGGAAGTAGGTTCAGTTCACAGCGGTAGACCAAGGAAAATATATGGGAGGAAGTAATAAGAATGGACTTGAGAGAAAGAGGGATAAATAAAGAACTGGCTAGATTTAGGTTAATTTGGAAGTCAATAAATCCGTCCAGCGCATGCAAGCATGTAAAATGGATGATGATGATGATGATGATGATGATGATGATGGTGGTGGTGGTGGTGGTGGTGGTGGTTGTGGTGGTGGTGATTATGGTGGTGATTATAGTGGTGGTGGTGGTGTTGTCGAAAATGTGGACGGAATTTCGAACTGAACCCTTTATTTAATCCATAGGTGTAGATTATTCTCATTGCGTACATTTCTGAGTTTGACCTAAATATTTCCAAGTTCGAAAAGATACACCTTAAGAATGTCGGATCTTACATCTGCCGAAATGTTGTGAAAGATGAGAATAGTAGTCCGATTTATACAGATAATACGAATTATCAATCCCCATCTCAAAGTTTTTGAAACATTAAGTTATTTGTGTTTAATAACTCATAATTAAACAAAATTACAATCTCTATTTCATTTGAAAAGATAAAAGTAGATTGAGGTATGGCGGCAATTGAAATTGAAAAAAACAAAAACAACTCACATTTGGGAATGGCATCAACAATTCTCTGCATCGAATTAATAATAATGTCAAATATGTAACAGTTATCAAATTTGTAAGTAAACTTTGAGAAAGGCTGAATATCAAATTCTTAGATACAATCTTATGTGTGGGGCCTGGATTTGCATCTGATTTGACTCATTTGTATATTCCAGAGAGCTTCACCACATACTTAAAAATAAAATTCCACCACTTATTAATCTCTCAGCCATCAGGAGCGGCATGCCAGTCTCAACCCTTATCTGGTCGACTCATCTCTTTGGTGGTCGTCCTCTTGATCTTTCTTTTGCATCTATAAAGAAATGATTGTTTTTCTGTTTTTGTTGGGTTTTTTTATTGCTGTTTCAAATAGTGAAATAGCATATTTAGAAATTTAATATTTGATATGTTAATAATTGAAAGCTGTTTCTTATCAACGAACTAAAACAAAACCATAACAGGGTGATTGTTTTATGCATTCACTTATTTGTTAATATTTGTTTCAATTGTTTGTTAATATTTGTTTCAATTGTTTGTTAATATTTGTTTCAATTGTTTGTCAATATTTGTTTCAATTGGTTGTTAATATTTGTTTCAATTGGTTGTTAATATTTATTTCAATTGTTTGTTAATATTTGTTTCAATTGTTTGTTAATATTTGTTTCAATTGTTTGTTAATATTTGTTTCAATTGGTTGTTAATATTTGTTTCAATTGGTTGTTAATATTTGTTTCAATTGTTTGTTAGTATTTGTTGAATTGTTTGTCAATATTTGTTTCAATTGTTTGTTAATATTTATTTCAATTGTTTGTTAATATTTGTTTCAATTGGTTGTTAATATTTGTTTCAATTGTTTGTTAATATTTGTTTCAATTGGTTGTTAATATTTGTTTCAATTGGTTGTTAATATTTGTTTCAATTGTTTGTTAGTATTTGTTTCAATTGTTTGTTAATATTTGTTTCAATTGTTTGTCAATATTTGTTTCAATTGTTTGCTAATATTTGTTTCAATTGTTTGTCAATATTTGTTTCAATTGTTTGTCAATATTGTTTTAATTGTTTGTTAATATTTGTTTCAATTATTTGTTAATATTTATTTCAATTGTTTGTTAATATTTATTTCAATAATTTGTTAATATTTGTTTCAATTGTTTGTTAATATTTGTTTCAATTGTTTGTTAATATTTGTTTCAATTGTTTGTTAATATTTGTTTCAATTGTTTGTTAATATTTGTTTCAATTGTTTGTCAATATTTGTTTCAATTGTTTGTTAATATTTGTTTCAATTGTTTGTTAATATTTGTTGAATTGTTTGTCAATATTTGTTTCAATTGTTTGTTTATATTTGTTTCAATTTTTTGTTAATATTTATTTCAATTGTTTGTTAATATTTGTTTCAATTGTTTGTTAAAATTTGTTTCAATTGTTTTCGGTCCTGATAATTCACGTTTCATACAAGACATCAGATTGATGATAGCCACTTGTAGGAACGAGCCCCAAGAGACTGCTTGGATGTTCCACCGCATCTCCCATGCTATCATTTGAGACAACGCCATGTCTATTATGGATTCATCCCACAAATTCTAAGATTTCACGTGTGTATTTCTCGTTTCTACATGATGTACACGGTTATTATTTGTTTTTATTTGTATTTGTTACTATTGATCGATTGTTTATTGAAATAAAATATTGTTTTTTTTGTGTAAGAAATGTTCATTTAATCAACAGTTTTTGTAAAGAAAACAATTCACACATTGTGTATTTATTTGTTATTGAAAGTTCATTCACATCTCAAATTGATTATTTTTATTTTGAAATCATGTTAGCTCATTCTATATTTGGTGTTGTTGTTAAGAGAAAAGCATTAACCTGTTGATATATATTGTTGGGCAAGGATTCTATTGTCTTGTTGTTTCTGAAACTTAATAGAGAAGAAGCTGATCTTGTCTCTACTTTCTTCAAGTCTTGCAAATCTTTTCTTTTGTTCGTCACTCAAACATCATTTCAAAAGATAAGCGCACATATAGAACAGTCAATAAGTTGGATATCCATAAATGTTGCACTGGTCAAATACTAAAACTAATCAATATGTATTAATATAAAGAATAAATATACAGGGTCTTCAAAAAGTCATCATTTATTTTAAAATTTAAATAACATAAAAACTGTATTTCTGATTATAACAACACTTATACATAATCTACAATATATATTGAAAATGTATGTCATTCAAACTGAATGTCTGTTACTTGCCACACATTTCTGAAAACTGCTCACAAATCATTGCATCACATTTTTCAAAATTTCTTAAATTATTTGCAGACTTTCTTCTTCAATAAATTACTTTAATTCATCAATTGTTGGTAGTTTTCTTCTGAAACTTCATTTTTTAAAGAAATTCCACAAAAGAAACCAGGAGGCTCGACGTTGCCATAAGTACAATTTTTCTAACATGCTCTTGTGTTGTATACATCAAGATGGCAGTAAAGC
This sequence comes from Sepiola atlantica, assembly GCA_963556195.1. Taxonomy (NCBI): domain Eukaryota; kingdom Metazoa; phylum Mollusca; class Cephalopoda; order Sepiida; family Sepiolidae; genus Sepiola; species Sepiola atlantica. Next base: position 83,119,393 of record OY744526.1, read on the forward strand.
TAAAACAAGATAGCAGAGTACAAGATGGCATAAAACAAGATGACATTATAAACATGATGCAGCAATGCAGTAAAGCCAATTTTTATTTCTATTTATTTTTTAGTGTGTCTGTTATCAGAACTAGAGTTTTTGAAATAGAGGATGACTTTTTTTTACTGATTGCTCATGAGAAAAGTTCTTGGCTAGAATCTAAAATCGATTTTTTTTTCACTCTAAACTATTTTTGATAATTGTTAACCAACCAAGTTAATGAGGATCGAATACTAAATATTGTTGAATCAGGTGAGCAAAACAGCTTAACAAGAGAGACAGATGCTTATACTGAGGCGGATTGAACATGTAGAAAAAAGTTTAACTTGATATTAAATTTAAACCAAAAAGAAAAATTAAAAAATGATAATCCATAGATTAAGGTTATATTTATCAGCAAACACTACATGCAGGCTCTCTTTCTCACACGCAGACACACACACACACACACACACATATATATATATATATATATATATATATATATATATATATATATATATATATATATGTTATTTATATGTTATTTATATGTTTATTTTGTTTGCGATACTTTGGGACGAATTAACTTATTTCTACGGAAAAGAATTTTACCTTAATTCTAGTTGGGAATAATTTTCCCATCACCAATGTTATGCTCCTAGATGGGGAGTTACATACATATTTTTTAAATAAAATTATCCACAGACACGTGTTTCGTTGTAAACGACGAAACACGTGTCTGTAGATTATTATTTTTTTTTAAATACATGTATATATATAAAACAAGTGGTGTAGTTTGTTTAAAGCATTGTTTCTAATATACAGAGGGACAGTTTATTAGAAGGCTCTAACAATGCAGGAATATATCAGGGACTTATAAGAAAAACAACTTAATAACCGGGCGAGCTTTTTTCAAGGCAAAGAAATAGTTGACCAATGGGTCATATCGCTGAAATATTGTGAAATTCTGGTGTCATATAAGACTCTAATGATCGAGGAGGAAAGCTAGAAGCAAATAAAATTATTTAAAAAAAAACATTAAGTTTTCTTTTTTACAACCCCCGGTATATTCTAGCATTGTTAATAAACTATCTCTCTCTCTCTGTACCTGTGTGTGTGTGTGTGTATATATATATATATATATATATATATATATATATATATATATATATATATATATATATATATATATATATATATACATATATATATATATATACATATATATACATATATATATATATATATATATATATATATATATATAAGTAAAATATAATTATTCACAGATATGTATTTTACTGCTGATCAGCATGGCTAATATTAGCAAGATATATATATATATATATATATATATATATATATATATATATATATATATATATATATATATGTATATATATATATATATAAAGATTTAAATTACTTTCAAATCAAATTCCAAATTATGTATATATATATATATATATATATATATATGTATAATGTACAAGTATCTGCCATTCGCAAATAAGCTGTTAACTGACAAATTCCTGTGTTGTGTTTAATCTTAAATAAATCCTACTTGTCATTGCCTTCCAATGAAAATGTGAGTCCTGACCAATAAAACTATATCATTTTTAATTAGATCTGAGCCGATCCATAACTCAGCTTCAAAAAGATATTCAAATAAACATAGAATTAATCATTACAAATTGAGACATACAATTTTTAGCAGAAACCTTTTTTATTTTTATTCTTTTTTTTTGGGGGGGGGTATACTAATGGGGCACCACTTACCAAGACCAAACGCCACTCAAGTATAAGGATTAATTAGGTTGTCAGTTGGATGATAAACAATGCTATGAGAAGATTGAAAACGATGAATGAAATGGACACACCGACAAGAGTTATTCTGAGAAAAGTTATTTGAAAATATAAATTCAATTTTCTATTCTTCATTATTTTCTTCAAATCATTTTCACATTCCAATATCATTGACGGAGAATTTTCCATCAATAAAAAAAACAAAGTCTGAGTGAAAACAAGGAAAAGATTTCCATTTGTTTTTTTTGTTTTTGTCGGTTGAAAGTAGAGAATGATTTTGAATTTTCCAAGTGTAAAAAAATAAAAATAAAAATTATTGTTAAAGTCATGTGATTCATATTTATTGCACTTGTTTCAGTTTTACTCTGGAACTTAAGAACAATGCAAACATTTTGTTGAAACTATCCAAAATGTGGATGAAAAAATATATGCAACTCATCAGTTGAAATCTTTGTAGTTGTGTGATGATTATTTCGTTTTAATATGTAGGCTGTGCACGCACACACACACACACACACACATACACACACACACACACTGTGCAGTGAAATGCATTCACTCCAATAACAAGCTGGTCAAGACATTCACATTCGCATTTCAACATTATTGGAAAATTAAAAAAAAATAACAAATTACAAATAAAATATTCTGTTAAATAAAACAAAACATTTTCATATCTTTCGTGTTTCTTCACTTTTTTCACACAAAAAATTAAAAAATGTATTACACAAAACACTTTTTTATGAAAGGTGAACACTGTTAAATGATTTTTTCTGTTGAATCATAATAATTTCTTCTGTGAATATAAATGATTCTAAGGCATTTTGCTTGTTTTGTTCTGGTGGGTGGAGTTACATCCCTTTAACGAGAGTTACCTTCCTTGGGCGAATCTTTTTCTTTTTTTTAGCTTATCCTCTGTGGCGATGTTTTTTTCTATTGCCGGATAATTAAATTTCATAACTTGATAGAAGAATATTAACTAAGTTAAAATTCTAAAAAACGACATGGCACTGTCATCCTTAAATATGACCGTATATTTCGGAATTTTTGAAATGAGGAATGATAATTTGTATCATTTGAATTATTCGGACTACTATTCTCATCATGGACTAATGCCTAAGTAACAGTGACAGTCTTCTGGATGTTGAAGGTTCAATCCTCAGTAAACGCGATACTAAGAATATAATAATACAAATTACTTAAGACTTCTATCTGGTCATGGATGACGGAACGAGAACAATCTAACCCCATGAATTAAATAAAAGGTTAATTTCAAAATTCTGTATAGATTCCTGAGTTCGATATAAAGATTCTCGCGTTCGACAAGATGCACCTGAAGAAGGTTGGAGGTTATATCGGCTAAAACGTTGTGAGAATAACATTCAATATGAGAACAGTAGTGAAAATAATGCAAATAATCCAAAATATGACCGTACTTGGGTGTCCATGTAGGTGACGTTACATCTTTTGAATTAGATTTACCTATCTTGAGCGAATCTTTAATAATTAGGCAGTTTTCTTGTATGAACGGGTTTGAACTATTGTCAGCGCATTATCTTTTTAGAGCCTTGCTTTATCACACTCTTGAGTCTTTGGTGGTGCACATATGTTTACAATAGATGCGAACGGAATACAAACAAGTAATTCTACAGTAGAAGTGGTGTGGTGTGCTGTGGGCTTGGCATGACAGGTGCAAGTTATGGCAAGGCTACTGCATCATTTTCACTAATACCCTTGGGAAAGCTATGGATTAGATAGTAGAGTAGACTCTGAAGCCTTCGTTGTGCAACTAGTCCTTATTTACTCATCTCTCCAGAGTTAGACACAAAGGGGCACTGAATTGGAACAAAAATAAATATTACCTCAGTCGAGAAAGATTTATTTTTCACTGACCGAGGACAGGGTTGATGAAGTGTATTATCCGAACAGATACTATACTTTGATCTTATCCAAAATGCCAACTAGTCTAGGAGAAGGAAAACTCTTAAATAATATCAGTCTTTCTCTGCTTATCCGGGCATTGTTTCCAATCGTCCTGGACTTCTCTTTGTGACAGGACTCAAACATTGCCGACTCAGTAGAATTGCAGTTGAGGATTGTACAACTAAATACTCCCAACGCACACACCCTTACAGGGTGTATCCATTGTTTTTCAAGACTAAAAGTAGGCTTCAAAAGACCACAGCATGTACAATGTTGATTTCATCTTGATACCATTTATACAATACAAACCATCACAATGTATTTTTTTGGCTCACATATTTCTTGTAAACAGTTGGAAAGCATAAGCTACAACACAGATTGGAATAAAGGGGGGAAATATATACCCATAATTGTCAAATATTTTCTCTGTGGTGCTACTATTGGCAACACTATGTTTTTTTCCTTAAAATTTGATTACCCTACAAAAATGATAGAAGTCGAAAATCATTTTGCATGTTAATATCTAATTATAAAATACGAACAAAGATATCCTCCCTCCCCTCCCGGTCGCTTATTTTTGCTAGTATATATAAGTGTTGAGTTTGCCCATTTTGACAATTTCTTGTTCATGTATGCTACCATGCTCCCCAAGAAGGAGATAATGCCGGGAGGATGATCTTGAAAAAATAACAGATACTGTACTACCTATTATGCAAAGGATGAAGTAATGCTTGGGAGGGTGGGGTTATGGAAATAGAATAGATACTACATTACCCCCCACCTCCTTCAAAATGGAGAAGATAATCTTGGGAGGATTGTATAATGACAACAGAACATATACTACACTACTCCCCACCCCATGAAATAAGAATTAAAAGATAGTACATTAGTCTGCTATAGTAAACTGAATTGAGCATTAAAAAGATTTCACAATAGTACAATTAATAGAAGTAATAGTATAGTTTCGGCTTCAGATAGTAATAGATGATGTGTTTCTTTATTCTTTACTTTTTTACTTTTGTTCACCGCAAACAAGATATATTTTATTGCCACTGAAGCGTAAGGGGGTACTGCAATAGGGGCCAAATTTATTGGGGACAACCTGGGTGGGGAGTTTGACAACAAGATGGTTGTTTACATTACATTTAAATTTCTGCATCTTGGTACAGTCAGGGGAGCAGGAGGGAAATTCCAAAGGCAAGCAGTCCGAGGAAAGAAGCTATGAGAGTAGAAAATCTTCTGGCATCTAATGACCTCTACAGGGAAGGGGTGTGATTTTGCTGCATGTTGGGTGGAGCGAGGATATTTACATTGAGAGAATACAAGTTCAGTGGAAGTCCGTGGAAGTACTTGTAAAACAAACACAGGGAAGCAACACTGCAGCGATGCGACAGGGGCTGGAGCTTGGCAGCCAGTACGGAATCTATCAGGTTAGAAATTCTTTTTTGCACCCTGTCCAAGAGAGAGGGACTAGTGGTTGATGTGGCAACAATACTCCATGCACGGGCGAATAGGTGGCTTTATAGAGATATAGAATACTAGCAGGTGTGAGAGGTTTTCTAACCTGATAGAGGGAGCCTACCTTCTTTACAGCAGACTTGGCAGCAACTTCTATGTATTCATTCCACTTCCTATTGATTGAGAATATCAGGCCAAGAAGTTTAAACGTTGGACTCTCAAGAAGGGTGCTATCGGCCATTACAATCGGTGGTTGGAAAGGTTTCTTATAGTTTTTAAAGGAAAGGGGTTTTATCTTGTTGCATTAAATGTGGCCATTATTTTTTGGCCCCATTCTATTCCAGACAGAAGGTCATTTTCCAAGGATTCGACCATTGCCTTGCTTGTGTGGGCATCCATATTGCTCTCATGCCGAGAATAGTGTGTGGTGTCATCAGCAAATACACCCATCTAATACGTGATTGGATCAGGGACGTCGTTTATGCAGAACAGGAATAATAAAGTCCAAGTATCGATCCCCTGGTGCACATCCGCATTGATGTGGTGTTGTTTTTTGGATGTACAGTCATCAAAAGCTACATGGATCTTTCTTTTAGCTAAGAAAGATCTGAGTATATCAAACATTCGCCCTATACAAGTTGATTTTCTTGACAAGAACTTCATGCCAGATCTTGTCAAAGTTTAACGCTACCGCCCTAGTTTCACTTAACTTATCCAATGAGCAGTATATACGTTTTAAGATGACAAAATATCCGCAGTAGAACAGGATGGCCTAAACCCATATTGTTGGTCAGAGAAAAGTTTTTCATTTTCGAGGTGGTGAACTATCGCTAGATTGCTTATTGATTCAAATATTTTAGCAAAGTCAGTTCTTTTGCCGGAGTTCTTGAAGACTGGTACCAATTTTCCAGCTATCAGAGAAGCAAGATTCAGCAAGGCATTTGTTATAGAGTTGGCAAAGGACAGGGGCCAGCTCAGCAGAGCATTTCTTTATTATAATAGCAGGGAACTAGATCTGCTTCACATGCTTTGGATGTGTTGCTTAAATTGTTCACAGCTTTTCTGACGCATATTTATGGAATTATTTCAGGTATTTTATATAATGAAAGTATTTTAACTGATAAAATTTGATTTGTAAAATGACCAGATTCTAATTAGTTTCTTTGATTTGAATTCATCTACAATTTTAACGAATCTATTTTGTCTATTAACAGATTTATATCTGCTTTCAACAGAGGAACTTGATTTTAAAAGTAGGATTTTCCTCATCATCATATTCGGTTTAACATCCGTTTTACATATTAGCATGTGGCTTTTAGAAATTGACTTCCAAACTAACTTATCTCTTCCCAGGTATTTATCCCTCTTTCTCTCAAATCTATTCCTTAGTCTTCCTCTGCAAACTAATACTGCTACCTCAACTGTTCTACATCTACTAACCCAAGAACTTTTATCTATTCATACCAACAAAGTTTCCTATTCTGTACGCATCTCCCTATGCTGTCTATATTTAATCTTTCTCCAGGCTCATATGATTTAAGCCTGTCTTTTACACTCGTATTACACATCCATTGTATCATTCTCATATCATTTCTCTCCATGCAACGCATGTCCTCAAGCCTCATTGATCAGGTATCACTTCCATACATCATCATACTACGCACACATGCCTGATAGCCTCTTTTCTCGGTTAAAATTTTATTTTATGTCTTCATATGTATACATGTTAAACATCCAGTTTGTTGAAACAAATAAATACAACTTTATAAAATGAAATAATTTCCTCATTTCTGTATCGGTGCCCATATATCTTTCATATATAATTAGTGAATTTGTCACCAGAAGGCTTCAAGTTCAGATCCGGTGAAAAGGGCCAGAAGGTAGTTAATGTAGTAGGCTGGTACGTGAATCACACTGTCTTTTGATGTTTTTTTTTCTTTTTTGCATGCTTTCATTCCTTATTTTATAGACAGGGAAAGCCCAGAGCCAATGTGATTTGAAATGTTCTCTCCTGATGTGTTACTCATTCGAAAATACACTGTTTGTTCATCAACTTACAGGTGTAAAAAATATTCTTTCTCTCAAACATTTGACATTCGAACCAGTCTAGTCTTACACAAGTCTTATAGAAAGTCACTTAATATTTTACATAGTGCCAAAATAATTCCATAAAAGATAGAAAGGATTTCATCAGTGTTTCAAGGGAATAAAACAATATTTAGGTGATATTAAAATCCACTCAATTACATTGAGTCAAATATTTAAGAAAATTTCAGTCATAAAATAACCAAAATACGAAATAATTCCGATATAGAGTTATCTCCCTTAGATACATTTAACTCTGCCAAAGTTATCTCCCTTAAAATATAAACGAAGGACGGTGTTCATCATTTCTCTGATAAACCTTTCCTGTTGCAGGTTCGTACATAGCAACTGTTTTTTTTTTTTTTGGGGGGGGGGGGGTACTGTTGGATCACTTGTCAAGGCCAAGAGCCACTCGAGGATTAATGAAAAAACATAAAAATTTAAAACTAATGCAATATTTATTGCTTATACCCGTCTTGCGAAAAGAAGTGTTTTTATATATTCCTTGTTTGAATTAATTGATGATATAATAAATATTGTATTTCATCCAATTTTTATTCTCATCATTCATTTTCTTATATTTCTGCTATATCTTGTATTTCGAGCACTGATTTATCTAAATAAGATATAATTTAAAGATATAATTTTTATTTTTATTATTTTTCCGTTGATATATATGTATATATGTGTGTGTGTGTGTTAATCATATTTTTACCTCTTTCATTCCAAACAACCACTTTTCCATTTCCACTTTGTGATATGTTAATTGTTAGCATGGGTCTTCGTGCACTCAAAACGTGACCCTGGTCTATATTTCATTCTTGCCAGGATCCACGCGACAGGGTTCCCAGCACCTTGTGACATTCAGAGTCAGTTTAAAAACTAACCATCAAGAAAAACGCCTTCTGAGAACGGCTCTTATCTTTTAATTTTGTATGAAGATCATTTTGAATGATATGCAGTATTCGTTTAAAAATCATGGATCAGACGGATGATGAGAATTCCATATATGGTCATTGATTGAAACACATCAATCGTAAATAAATTTGAATAACAAACGCGGTTGCAAATTAATTTATTCACATTAGAAGATTGCATGAAAGTCGCATAACAATTCAACACAAATAACACCTATCATAACATTTGCTTCCCTGCAGACTACAACATAATCGGCTTCAATTCCAATGTCAACAAGTACTTGTCGAGTCGCCTTCTTAAGTAATCAAATTTTGTCCATTTTTTTCAATCCTCTCGTAGTTTTGCTCATCATCCAACTGACAACCTCATCCACCCTCATTGTCGAATGGCTTTTGGCCTTGGTAAGTGATGACTCATTAATTTAAGAAATTAAAATTAATCGTTGAACGAAACAAAATAAAGTTGATGAAAACATCATCATTATTCGTAACGATTACGCTTTCATCAACTTTATTTTGAGATCGAACAGGAAAAGTGGAATATTTAATTCATATAATGATTTTAAAAAGTAAGTTTTAATAAATAACTCTTCAGTATTCTTGATTTGCCATTTTATTGTTTTCTTTCCACGCATATAAGCAACAGCTTTGTATATAACCGTATAAGAAAGACATTAAAAACAACACGAAAAATCTTTTTATGTGTATTCTCTTTTATTATTAGTTTGTGTAAATCAGACATTTGGTCAAAAGTGAATTAATGATAAGTCTATTCTAACAAAATTTATTCTGTCTTGCCTTGACCAAAAACAAAAAGTGGTTAAGAAAGAAGTTATTAAATGTCCATGCGTCTTGACAGAGAAAGTGTTAAAAGTCTAAAAGTCAAGACGAGGATAATGTTATTATGAACGAACGTATGCAGGCTGGAATAGGAAGTTTGTAAAACTGACGAATTTCGTATTATTATTAGAAAGTAAGTCCATGTGTAAAAGTGTCGCCCCTTTTAGAAGTAAAGTCAACATGCCGATGCCAGAGTTACGAGCAGTGTTTGTTTGTGTGCCCAAAAAAATTTTGTAGCGTTCAGAGTGACAAAATTTTGCTGGCTCTCTATGTGGAAAGTGCAAATGCAGTTAGCTATATAGGTTTTATGAACAGGTGCCCAGCTCCGTTGGAGACTGTTTCTGCTAAGCTAAAATCCGACATAGTCAACCAATCGAGAGTGTGTATTTTGATCCAATCAGTACCAAGCATTTAAGTTTAATTATTTAGAGATCGCTAGCCGTAAAAGTTCAGAGTAGTTAACAGTCAAGAAATGGTAAACAAAAAACAATAACTTATACCAAATGCAGTAAAATTTAGTTATCTACCGATCTGTATACTTTTAACGTGCTGAAACTGCTTTTAAGTTTTTTATTTCAAAATGTTATTCATTTTTGTAAGCTTCCTCTACGAGAGATGAAAATAAAGATGGTCGCCTTTGACTTAACTGTTGGTGGGGGGGGGTCATGTCTGAAAAGTTATTACCCTACCACTATTCCTAAGTTCGGGGGGGATTTACACTTGGACTTAGGGTTTGTTGTAGGCTGAGTCATTTTTTTTAAAGAACTTTTCAGGCATGAAGCCCCTAACAGTTAAATGAGAGGCAGACATCTTATCTGTCATAAAGCCTGCTTTGAACGAAATAAAATTTTGAATTAAATTTTTTTTAAACAGTTTCAGCACGTTAAAAGTATACATGTCGGTAGATAATAAAATTCTATTGCGTTTGGTATAAGTCATTTGTTGTTTTTGTTTTGTTTTCACGCAACTAGTAAATATATGCTAGTAGATATATTTTTAAATCTTGATGTAAATTCCAAACAATTTAGAGATAAAATTTCAAAAGAAATACGTGAAATCAACAACAAAAATAGTGTCAGCCTGTCAGTAAAATCAAGTCCTTTTCAAAATGGCCGTCTTCTTCGTACATGGCTAACATTTAATTTTCTTTTATAAAAAAAAACTACTTGATTAATTTACGTGCTTTTTGGTATAGGATCTATTCAACCCGTGACAGGTACGTACATCAAACAGATATTCCTCAGTTTGCTTTATTTAAAGTATCCGCTAAACTGTAAAAGCACCTGAAGTAATATTCATGTTTTTTAAGTGTTGTTTTTTAATCTTTGCATATATTAAAAATTAAATAATAATTAAATTTAAGTTGATCAATTTATTGACGTAGGAGAGAAGACTTTAGGGTGTAAGGGAGATAACTGAATACTTTAGGAAGAGTTATTGCCACTTAATTTTAAACATTAAAAAGATCTCAGCAAAAATTGCTGAAATATGAAATTCAAAATCTAGCATAATCGACTCAAAGTCGACTGATTGCAGTTCAATTTTAAAATTAAAAGATGTGATCAGCATTGATAACATGTGTGAAAATTCAATTAATTGTTTCCTTCATAAAAATAATAATTAAAAATTGTAAAAAGAAATAAAATATCTAATATAATTTTTTTTCAGCAAACGTGTAGTTCAAGTGATATTTAAGTGTTGCACTAGTATAAATAAATATTTATTGTTTTTAAACTATTAGTAAAACTAAAATCTATAGATAATAATAACATCAAAATACGATGTAAATTTATTTTACTTGTGTAAAACAAAACAAAAAAAAAACAATGAAACTTTGCATAAATTCTCTAGGTAATCTTTAAAAGAATGCAATTGATTTAAAGGGTTCTGAAAAATGTTTCAAAATTAAATAAAACATTTTTTGTCAAAAAAAAATATTGACAAACATCATTGATAATTAAATTTAAAGTAAAATATAAAAATTTTGTTTTAATATTTTATATTGTGGGCTTTTGTTTGATTTCTAAATATCGGCAAACCCTGGAAGAGGTGGCCAAAAAGTATGAAAAAAAACTTTTAACATTTTCAAAGGCTTGGTGTAGAGTTGAATTAGGTATAAATGGATTAGTGAAATTAAAGATATTCACGGTTCTGTGCAAGAACACGCTTTGGCATCAGTTCTTCTTTGATTTTGAGTTTCCATGTCTGAACTAGTTGTAAAACATAATTTATAAAGATATAAAAAGCTAATTGGGATAGATAGAAGACAATAAAATTAAAGACTAATAATAAAAATGATTCTAGGCTATTAATATTATTGAAACCGTTTAGCAGTTCAGTTGTTATATTTTCCTACCACTGACAAGACACAAGTACACTTCTATACCCGGTGGACAAGAGATACAAACTATTTCGCTTAAAGGAAAGGTAAGAATTCTACAAAAGATCTCTCGGTTGGAGTCTCTGAAATAGCTGGTGAATGTCTGGTATCAGGTAGGATGCCCAATCTCCAGCAAAAACAAAAAGATAAGAAAATTGGAAAAAAAGCGAGAAACTATGTGAAAGACGGAAAATTTGCCAACATAAAAATGTAAATGTATTTTAAAACTATTTTAAAGAAATTTAAAATGTGTTTTATGAATAAAAATTAATTACTAAAATGTTTTGGTCTATTAATTTTTGTTTCATTTTGAAACTTATATTTTAATGTAATGTGAAAGTTTGAATTGTTTTCTTTGTAAAATTTAAGTAGATTCTTTTACTATATAAGGATTTAAGAAGTATTGGTATTATTATGGTATTATTGTAGATAAACACCCTCAGCTAAATCACCCCCCCTCCTCAAACAAAAATTAGATTCTACTTTTTTAGGCGATTACGTGTGAACACCCCGAAAAAGTTTGCGAGAAAAAAAAACACAAAATCAATTATTTTAGCATTTAGAGTAGGTGATCAGTTTCACATGTAAATTCAATGTAAAATTTGCGGGCTATTCTAGCGTTTTAGGGCAGTTAATAAAAAAATACTTTGAGAGATAAATTCTGTGTGTTTTATTTGGGAAGGGATACTTTTTTAAACGATTACTTGTGGTGTTATGACCTTAGTAATCGTACTTAAGGTTAGTGGCAAAAGATTTAATGAACAGCCAAAATAAAATGTAGAATGGCCCGGAAATGAGGATCATTTTACATTAAATTTATATACAAAACTTATCCTCCACTCTAAATTCTAAAATAATTGTTTTTTGTTTGTTTTTTTCTTTCTGCCAAGTTTTTCAGAGTTTTCACACATAATCGCCTAAAAAGTAGAATTTCATTTTGGAGGAGGGTGATTTAGTTGAAAGTGTTAGAAATTATATGTGTTCCTATTTACTTGTCACTCTGGATTTGGATAAAAACTAAAATTGCCTAAGTCTAGAATGATCTTTCGTTCACTGACCAAGGACAGAAAAGATGAAGTGTAGTATCAGAACAGATATTACACTTTGAATTATTTATTTGCTAAAAAAATATAACATATATTTTGACAAATTAGGCACACAGATATTGCTTTTGTTCAAATTTTGTGTATAAAGGAAATTCTCACTAAATATAAAAAATGAAAGGAAAGGTTCTGTTATTTAATTGAGAAGATATTTCCTTCTTTTGATTATAATTAAACCTAAAATGTGTCTGATAAGTAACATTTGTATTTTTGTTGGGTTTATTTTTTCGAGTTTTCTCTGTAATTCTTTGTACAATATAGTTAAGTTCATAAAACAAAAATGTAAACAAAAACAAACATATGTTTAATAATGTTTCGTTTACTAAAAGTTTTAAAAAATTTATTTTCAAACAAATATATTTAAATGTAGGCATTATAATCTTGCTTCTTTTCTCTTTGAAAATAGATGTGATTTAAGATACAAGGAATAAATGTTGCCTACGGTAAAAATGGAATAAAAAATGAAGAGTTATCTGCTTTGAAGTGTGTGGACCGTTTCACATAGAGGGCACTCGAATTTCAGAGGAAAAAGAACTTGTGTTCATGGTAGATCTTTTATAGGTGGCATTCATTTGCATATGAGAGGAGCAACTGCTTTAAGAAAGAACGTATTGGGAAGACAGCAGTTGGGTTAGTGACAGTAGAGTGAACAGTGAACAGAGATATTGAGATTGAGATTGAGATGTTGCTTTAAATTCATTACCAGATTACAGTTTATTTACAAAGAAATGTTTGCTGCTTTAAAATAAAAATAAACATTCATGAACTAATTATTAATTAATAAAGCTTTATTTTTTAACCTAGATAAAACATTTTCCATAACATGGCCAAAAATATTAATAAATTGTTTGTCAATGATAAACCTATTCAATGTCAGATATCCAATTAATGTCCTAAAAGTTCATACAAAAATATCTGGCCAAAAACTCTTCAAAGTTAAGAAAAAAAAATCTTGTTGGTCAAATTCGTTTGGGGAGGATTATTCTCCGGTAGCAGATTCGTCAGAAAGGCCTTTATAAGATCGCTAAAAATCCATAAAATTCTATCACATGAAAAGAAATTGATTCATCCACAAGTTTATCATGTGTATTGTTTATTTTATAACTTATTGGTGAGATACCAAAAAATGAACATATCCATTTTTTATTGAGGTAAACCAATTGTCAGTTGATTCTTTTTAACATAACTTTGGTAGATTTCATTTTAATCTCATGAATCAGTATTGGTCTTTAAAGAAAAAAGGTTGAAAAAAAAAAAGTTGAAAAAAGCTCCAAATATTGGAACATATAAACGACCATAATTCGATGCCATTTAATGAAGTCTTCTGATACATGGCATTACTTCTTATGTTGTGGCTATGTTCTTTTGGGCGCTTTAATTATTGGAATCGGAATCAGAATCGGTAATTGTATCGGAATCAGAAATTTTGAACAGAATCGATACTTGTATTAGAATCGAGAAAAATGTTGGAATCGTCCCATCACTAATATATATACTAGCTGTACCTACCCGATGTGTCCTGGGACGAAGTCATTTTAGTTGTAATTATTATTTATTCACACATGTTTTAAGCTTATACAAATAAAAGAAATAAAATTTTAGTTGTAAGGGAGAAAACTCTATTTTAATTATTTTTCTGGTTGTTTTTGATTTTTCAGTCATAATTGAAAAATGTTTCTATCTTACCAGTTGTCTGGACAGGTCTACATGACATTTTAAATAAATTGTAGAGAATTATGTTATTTTAGTGTCAATAACGTGGTACAACAATAACAACTGAAACATTCGCTTGTCAGAATCAAAGTTTGATATGTGAGCTTAAATGCTATTTAGATCCATCTCTTAAAATCTCACAAGATAACTTTATATGCTATATATATATATCATATATATATATCATATAAAGTTATCTTGTGAAATAGATATGATACCCCCCTTTTCTCCTTATGCCAAAACTTCTTATCTTTAATCAAAATTTGCATTTCAAAATAGTAAAAATATTCACGCCTTTACATTCAAATAAAAAATATGCTCATAATTATATTAATGGTATTTGGTTGATTAATAATACACCAACAATAAAACAAACGGGAATAAATAAACACATTCACACATAATTCAAAACATTATATCCTCACACTTCATATACTACACATACACCCACTTGTATAATCATAAATACTTCTAAATAATTACGGATCAATTAATAAAACACAAATAGTGAACTAAATAAATATAAATAAACACATTCATATATAAATGAGCTGTATTATTTCCAACCCACTTTTATACATACTCCCACACATTACAAGAAATTAATTAATTAATTAATGAAACACAAATAAAGTAATCAAATAAATAGAAATAAATTAATACACCCAGTTTGAATATTTAAACTAATAAATATGATACCCCCCTTCTCTCTTCATGCCAAAACGCTTTTATACATATTCCCACATATTACAGGAAACTTATTAATTAGTTAATGAGACAAAAATAAAATAATCAAATAAATAGGATTAATTTAATACACCCATTTCTCTCTTTATGCCAAAACTTTTATTTTCAATCATATTTTTCATTTCAAAATCAGTTTAAAAAACCTCCATGTCTCTACTTTCTTTATTATATTTGTTTTTCTTTCCCTCCTTTTCTCTTTCTTCTTTTCTTTCCCCTCCCAGCTTAGAATAAACCACAGATTCACCCCCCCCCCCACCATCCACATCTACTGCCAGCCAAGCTTGGCTATGACAAATTTATACTCTATAAACTTTCTAGCTAAAATAGCCATAAATTAATAAGTCGATGTCATCAATCCCATTCATCTTCCTTTGAAGGAGACAGGTCACTGCTACAACCAAAATCATGTTTTTCATTCTCTGCTTGTCAACAACCATGCCGAAGTCTGGACACTTTCTGGCAAATCAAAATTAATATTCTGTATGATTTTTCTACATTGCTTTCTTCATCCTGAGGAAGTCTTTCAATAACGACGAAATGTTGATGAATACATAAATCACATAGATTTGGCTTTCCTTTTTTCATTTTACATTACGTCGGATCATTTATCCTCACTTTTCTTCATATATACATATATATATAAACTACTCTTGTGATATACATACATATATATATATATATATATATATATATATATATTTTTTTTTAAATTTATTTTATACGTACATAAAAGTAATCCATGGACACGTGTTTCTGGCTCACAGCCGTCAAATATTTAGGTGATAAAAATCGTACATATTTCTAGACAGAGCGTCTTGGTCCAGTGGTAGAACGCTGGACTACAGACATCAATATCGAAGGTTAGATCTCTGTCTAAATTAGCCATGCTGATGACGGCTGTGAGCCAGAAACACGTGTCCATGGATTACTTTTATGTACGTATAAAATAAATAAAAATATATATTAACGGAAAAAATACGTCCTATGAAGTTAAGGGCGACTAATAATGCAATTTTCTGCATATTAATCACTTAGGAAAGTGAGACAATCGAAATAATAGTAAGCAAAATAACAACGAACGCTACAATCACCAATAAAAATAATTACATAAAAATACATTATATATATATATATATATATATATATATATATATATATATATATATATATATATGAGAAACGAAGGATGAAGGTAATCCGACGTAATGGGAAATGAAAAAGGAAAAACCAAAAAGGATGTTTTTTTTTATATATTCATCAACGTTTCGTCTTTATTTGTAAGACTTCCTCAGGATGATTATTTTAAGAAAAATGTCATGTATGTGAAAATATTGGGTAGACATGATGGGTTGATGAGAAAAAGTAGTAGCCACTAGTGAATGCGCAGGACCGAGGTCCGGGCTTAGTGAAGTCAGTAGCATCAAATGAAATTAATGAGGATGGTTCTGAGTGAAAAAGTGGAGGGGTGGGGGTGAACGCCAGCCATCCACATTATTTGCGTTCACCCCCACCTCTCCACTTTTTCACTCAGAACCATCCTCATTAATTTCATTCCATGCTATTGACTTCACTAAGCCCGGACCTCGGTCCTGCGCACCCAGTAGTGGCTACTACTTTTTCTCATCAACCCATCATGTCAACCCAATATTTTCACGTACTTGCATGACATTTTTCTTTATATATATATATATATATATATATATATATATATATATAATTAATTTTTACATACATATAAAAGGAATCCATGGAGACGTGTTTCTGGTTATCAGTCGTCACCAGCAAGGCTACCCTGGGCAAGGATAGAACCTACAATATTAATGTTTGCAGTCTAGCATTCTGCCACCAGACTACAAACACCTTGTTGAAATATGTACGATTTTTTATTGCCATAATGTTACGTAATTATATTCTTTATGTATGTAAAAATTAATTGATAAATACATATATAAAATTAAAACAATAATTACACACTCTATTAAAAATGGTGACTTAATGCAATGTTCTTTACCGCTTAGGAAGTTGAAAAATACTAAGAAAAAAACTATGCTACTATCGCCAATAAAAACAACAACGAAAAAACTATATATATATATATATATATATATATATATATATATATATATATATATATATATATATATATATATATATATATATATATATATCGGGATAACAAACACTGCAACTGTAATTTTCTCCAATTATAGTAAATACCTTAAAATATTTTATAACAACCTTTGTCCAACTCAAATATCGAAACTCTACAGTAACACTTTTCAATGGACATAAATTCTAAGTTATCCAATACACGGACACCGAGTCTTTAATCCTTACATTCTAAATGAATCTGTAATGATGGCATAAGAATAAATGATAGTTTTGAAAGATAATAATAAGACAATCATTTTTGTTCTCATATTTTCTTTTCATCGTATGAAAAATCCTTTCAGGTGAGCATATTCATCCTCAGATAAAAGAATTGTTACTCTGAACTCAAATCTTTCAAAGCAAGTAGCTTTATATGAAAATTCCATTTCTTTTGTGTGGATATCCTGTTTGTAATATAAAGTTTTGAATTTCCACCCACAAACAAAATATATAGTATGAAACAAACAAAGAAGACGAATGTTGGTTTGGCCATAAATATCATTATAGTCCCATAATAAAACATGATCTGATTTACTTATTAAGAGGGTTTCAGAATGATACAGAGATTATCAATAACCTTCGGATAACAAACGGACAAAGTTTAGGTTGGTAATCGGGGTGTACTGATCAAATTGTCGACTGAGAGTTCTTGCGACCATTCGTACAGTTTATGAGCTTCATTGTCAAATTCATTCATGCCTAATTCATCGGCAGGTGATGGCACACTACAAAGATGGTGTGTCTTATCTGGTGAGAGATTGTACGATCTTTTCAGAAAAGTGTTGCCTGGTAGATCTAGTGACAGCTGAGATTCATATTGAGGCTGCATACAATCAGTTTTACCACTCAATATGTCCTAAAAACAAAGAAAAAGAAATAATATATATATAAATGTTACAATGTAAATACTTGCTTTCAAAAATTAAACAATGATTAAGTAATTTCTATCTTGATGATACACTATTGATTTATATGGAGTCTATTTTACAGAATTGAAATTTAAAACTAAAGAAACCAAAATCTCTATATAAAACTATGATTGTTTGTCACAACCAACCCTAATTGAATACATTTATTCAATGTAGCACGAATTGTTTTTAGTAAAGGCATGAATACAACAATTATTTGGGGTTTTCATTTGGAGTTAGTTTCCAAATTTAACTATTTCTAAATTCTGTACAAATGTAGCTTAGTTTTAATGTGTTTTTGTGCAATATGCATATGCAGACTTGTTGTAAACCACCTAATAACACAAGGTTCAACTATGATCATTTTCAATATGAATAATAATTCAAATAAAAGCCTTACATATTTATTTCTAGTTCCTAAAGTTAAATTAAGTTAAACAATAGTTATACAATCAAAAGGATTGACAGAAAAGTAAAAAAAGCAAAAAATTAGAATCTAACTGAAAAAATTATCATCTGTAATGTTGTAAAATTTCTCTACTAAAATAAAAAGTCACAAAGAATTAGAAACTTACTCGATTTTTATAATTATAAATCTCTTTCATTCTGGATACGCGCTTAATCGCTTGTTTGGATCTTCTTTTTGTATCAGAAGAATTGGACGATACGTTGCGAGAAACTCGGTTATTGTATACTTGACTGGAACACCTATAGTAAAATGTAAATGATCAAGAAATGAAATAGAAATTATCAATTTTTAACCACTAAGAAATTTAATAAGTGATAGAAAATATTGTGTTGCTCTCATCATATCAAACGTTTTGATAATTATCTAAAGAGACTTAAAATAATCTAAAATCCAACATTTATGCTTGCTAGTGTAAATACTCACTGCTTTGACAATGATGTCCTTATACTGTGCTATCTATCCGTTTGTACACTCAGTTCTCTAGGTTGAAATGCAAGGTAATATTAAGAAAGAAAAATGCCACCCATGGAATCGTAAATAAAATTCACATTCCTTTTTGCAATCCAACCATATTTGGTGATTATTTGCACTTCACTCTATGCTTGACTTGTCTGCTAAGTTAAAGTCATGAATGTCCAGCGGCCTTCTTCTTTTTAATGATAAGCCCGCCTGGATACAACATGCAAAATTCTCAATAACTCTGACACTCTCCTCTCCTAGCACTATGTCCTGATTTGGGCTGTGATGATCTTCTATAGTTCAAGAAGAGTCTGGGGATTGTTTTGATAGACATAAGGTCCAGTGAATGTGAAGCACATTCAAGATCACACTTCCTACTGATGAGACGATCACCAAAGTGTCCTCGCATATTATTGAATGATGATAAAACAAAGACTGTAAGACATTCATGACTGAAAGTTGGTGGACAAGTCAGGCATAGACTGAATTTTAATTGTATCAAATATGGTTGGATTGCATAAAAGATGGTGAATTTTATTAACATTTCTATGGATGGCAATATAAAAAAAATTTGTAGTTTTTTTCCCATTGAACTTAAAACAATATGTTAATATTTTTTTAAGAAAAACTTTTCCCATGAATGTTAATACAAATAATCAACCGGAAAACTATTTTATCAGATTTATTAATGGCTGATGAGCTCTGAAAATTTTCCATCACTTTCATTTCTGTTCATAAAACGAAGATAAACGTTAAAAGAATTATCTAGTGTGTTTGAGACAGATGTCACGAGATAAAATATAACAATTACATAGTTTGTAACAATTTATTTTTTTAGTATTTTGATGTTTTTCTTGAGCGATGGAGGCAGAAATAAAAAAAATCTTGAAAATCATGTTCACAAATACTAATACACGGTCATTACTTACGCAAACAAAAAGGGCTGAGATATAAGTAAGCAGTAGGTAGGCAAAACAAGTCAATAGTTAAGGGATTATATGAAAGGGTATTAATAAATGTAGTTTTTTAGCAATATATTCAGGAGTATGTTAGGACTACTGTTCTCATCTTAGATCTTATTCTTACAATGTTTCGGCTGATGTAACCTCTGACCTTCTTAAAGTTTCTCTTTTCGAACTCGGAAATATTTCTGTACGGAATTTTGAACAGAACCCTTTATTTAATCCACGGTGGTAGCATGCTCTCGTTCCATCAGCCATGACCAGGTAGAAGTCTTAAGTAATTCGTAATTGTATTCTTAGTATCGCCTGCACTGAGGATTGAACCTTCAACCTCAAGAATACTGTCACATAGAACTGATTATTACTTAGCACTTTATCTGTTACACCATGGGTCCCTGCAAACAATTCTAGTATGAATTTTAAGAGCTTTAAACCTTTTCTTGTTTTAGATGTGCATTCTTACTACTTATTACTACATATTACTATATATATATATATATATATATATTTAATGGTAATCTGATGTATTATTTATAATTAATGGTTCCCATATTGTATGAAATTCTATACTATGTCTACTTAGGAGGTCATTGTTGCCCAACATATGCGCTGCTTCTGTGAGTCGTCGAAATACCGTACAGATTGACGAGTTTGACAGAAAGATTCCCGAGTTCGACAAAATACACCTGAAGAAAGTCGGAGGTTACATCGGCTGAAACGTTTTGAGATGAGAAGAGTAGTCTGAACAATCCAAATAATACAAATTATCAATCCTCATCTTAAAAATTCTGAAACAAAATATTCTGGAGTATTTTCATAGGTCGAAGCTGATTAGGGTTCTTATATTTAAAGAGTCACATTTTTTTATCTTCCAAAATATGATTTTATTGCAATGTGAAAATTCGTAGCACAAAGCTATCAAGGTGGGGACTTGGATCATCTGGTCTCAGTTGGAGTAGATGCTGAAGCCGATCTGATAAGAAAGTACCCAAAATCGGCAATGAAGGCAGTGCACCACTAAAGATCTGCCTTAATGCATTGAAAGAATATATTTTTGAATTAAAAATAATTCTGAAAATATTTGATAATTATTTCCCACTTTTACAACTGATTGGTTAAGAAAATTATATTGTAGCTTATGTTTCAAGATTAAAATCAAATCAAAAATGAATTTTCAGGTGATTTTTTGAAGTTTTACAATACGTTTGAGACTTTTGATGTCTTTGAAATAATAGTTTTGTAATTTGGTTTTTACCTGAGACTAGAAATTATTTTCAAGTGCTGCATTTGTATCTCTGAAGTGACAGGCTTCACTAAAAGACTTGGCATCTGTTGTTGAAGATGTCTAGACACATTTCCACTGTACAAAAATTGCACTATATCATAGAAAATGGTATAACGAGGTACATCTGAAAAATGGTATAACAAGGTACATCTGAAAAATGGTATAACGAGGTACATCTGAAAAATGGTATAACAAGGTACATCTGAAAAATGGTATAACAAGGTACATCTGAAAAATGGTATAACAAGGTACATCTGAAAAATAGTATAACGAGGTACATCTGAAAAATAGTATAACGAGGTACATCTGAAAAATGGTATAACAAGGTACATCTGAAAAATAGTATAATGAGGTACATCTGAAAAATGGTATAACAAGGTACATCTGAAAAATAGTATAACGAGGTACATCTGAAAAATAGTATAACGAGGTACATCTGAAAAATGGTATAACGAGGTACATCTGAAAAATGGTATAACAAGGTACATCTGAAAAATGGTATAACGAGGTACATCTGAAGACAAAGAATATTGATGAATATAATATTTGGTAATTACTTTGAAATTAAAAAATAGCATTCTTCTAATCTTTTTTATGTTATGAATTGATTTCAATAAATATTTTAAAAAATAACATGTAAGCTTTGTGGCAATATTATATTTTTGTTCAGTATTAGCAAGGCTACCTCGCGTTGGTCGGGGTCATCGATAACTAACAAGAAGAGTTAAAAATGTATATGTGATATCTTTCTTTTAAAAATTTTCTATCTTTCTACCTCTCCCTCTGATTTCCCCTCCTCTCTCTCTCTCTGTCAAATGGTTCAATATAATAGTAAGAAAAAGAAAGAAAGAAAAGAAGAAAGAAAAAGAAAGCTTTCTGATTGTTTGACCTAATTTCAGGGTTGTTTTTGAAATAACTACCAGTAAGAATGAAAAGGTCATAATCTTTTTTTAGCCCCTGAGCACTAATTTGGCCCCTGTGTGATAATTTCGTCTCTAGTAACCCTCAAGGGAATGAATATGATAGCATTTTCTTTACCATAACAAAGTCTGATTACACTAAATTTGATGATATAAAGTTTATAAGTATATTATGTGTAGTTTTTAAAAACTTTTAGCCGGACATCAAATCGAGTAAATATGTAAAAAGAAAGGAAAGTAAATAATGGAAACAAAAATAATGGAAGCCAAATTCAAAATAAGATAGATCTTTCAATAAACTATAAAAAATACATATAAGATCGATTATTTTGTAATTTTTCACTATTATTTACTTTCTTTTTACCTGTAAATATTTACTCTATTTGAAATGTCTTCAAAAGTGTAATCCTTCATATGCTAAGTATTTATTACAAATCAATTATAAAACGTTGATAAGATATGCAATGGAAATAAATGCCACCAAATCGGTTCACAATTCAGGTTTGAACAGCTATTACATATTGAAATTATGAAATGTTTAGTATATGAAATAGTGGATAAGCATGGCAACGCACCAGCAGAAATAAGAACACAGACACATCTATAAAGCAGAACCGATATTTCGGTCGATTTGGGGCAATGAAAAAGACCTTAATCATTTGGTGTAGAAAAGCTTTTCTATATTTAATTAAGGTCATTTGAATCGATCGAAAATCAGTTCTGCTTTATAGATGTTGTTGTGTTTTTATCTCTACTAGTTTGTTTTCCCTGCTTATCCACTATTCCATTTACCAAACATGCCATTTTGTCTGAAATGTCGTTTCATGTTCTAAACTCACACATATTGGAATTATACAAGACTTTCTTAGCTAAAATGTTACGTACTTACCATCCAAGGTTAGCAATCTCCAGAAATTACTTTTGCCACCAAATTTTGCAGGAGTTTCATCCAAATTGGCTAAATACTGAAAATGAACCACATATATAGTTTACCAAAAGGAGTTAATTATCTTATTGTACAAACAGTTTAAAATAGGTCATTTTTTAAGAAAGTTTTTTTTTCTCTATTCCATGCAGTCAACAAATTAAAATATTAAAATTATTTTATAATTCTCCTGTACTTACACAATATCATTACTGTTGCTTGGAAATGTATAATATTGTTTAATCTCTTGTTTATAAAATATTTATTAATCAAGATTTCAAATTAATTTGCAGGTGAATAGCACGATTTTTTTCCAATTTTTTACATTACATTTATATTTTTACTAGACTACAGTTGAGTACCATTATTAATTTATTAACTGCGATATATCTGTTAAAAAACTCTACCTAGAAATAGTAACTTGTATATTATCCTTATGGATAATATACAAGTAAAGTATTAACTCAGCTCTTAATATCCATCATATTCTATACTACAAAACGACTTTTATAAGTTTAATTGAAAAAACAAATAGAAAATAAAAAATGTACATTTGTTGGTATATTTTTGAAAATTTTATGCAGTTTTCAAAAAAATATGTTTAGATTGAGTTTGTTTTGTTTTATGATATCTACCTTTTTTGTGTTATTTAATGCTGAATCTAATCATTTTGGTAAAGGTGCTTATGCTTCAAATTCTTTATATCTTCAAATATTTATTCATTACTTGGTTGATTGTTGCGTTTTACGGCATGCCAAACCTTGTTAGGTCATTTTAGGCTGAAACAACACACATGATTTGTAGACGAACAGTTTGTAGATTAATTTATTTGGTAGACATATTTTGTAAATAAATAGTCTGTAAATGATAGATAGGGTCATGACAGGTACTACTACTACTACTACTACTACTACTCTGGGGGGTCAGAATGAACCTAGGATGAATGACAATGAAGAGGTGACCCCATACTCACCAAAGCTCATAAATTGGGGCCTCACCACAGGAGGTAGTGTTTACTGTAATAATTTTTATTAACCAATATTTATTCTAGCGCATTGTCATCATGTTTCATTATGATGGTCTTGAGACATCCCACTCTTGCTTAGATACCTATATCGAATTTAGTTTTCATAGGGATTTGGGTTTGAATGTGAGATGAATGGGAATGCATGGGTGAGAGGCCCAACCGGAAGAGAAGAACAATATAATTGCATAGCATGCTAGGAGTTTTGGGGAGGGAACTGGAGATTTGAAGATGGTAGTTAGATGAGAGATTCATTAAGGAGTGTACGACTGAATGTAAAATTAGGTCTAAGAAAGGCAAGTAACTCTCTCTCTCTCTCTCTTATATATATATATATATATATATATATATATATATATATATATATATATATATATATATGGAATAAAATTATTAAATCTTAAATTAAACTATAAAATTATTGGAATTTAATAACTTCGTAATTTTTAATTTCATAAATATTCTAGATTATTTGATAGGGCGAAATTTGTGAAATCGTTTTTTACTGTAAGCTAGATTTTAAGTAATAATTTTGGATGTGTACGTGATTACACAATCTGACCTATATTTCCTAACTCCCTTTTCTTTTTCTTTTAACTTCTTAACCCCTTCCCCTTTGACATAGAATATTCTCACTCGACCCAGACAGGTAGCATCCAATCTTGGCGGGGTGGATGGCGGGGTTGTATGTTGCTTTCTTCGTAGATTTCATCAAGCGGGCTTAAACGGGATGTATTGCTTGCCGCCTTTAATAAAAACACAGACATGACTTCCGATCTATTAAAGTCATTCAGAGATGTAGACAATTTAATATCGCCTTCTGTTCGTTAGGGATTTGTCATGTCTGGTTGAATCGCTGGGGAGAGAAGATTACTTATTTTTTTCGCTCTGCTGGCAAGATGCGACCGGGATTCAGTCTTGTTTGCTCAATTCGGATTTAACGGGTTTTCTAATTGAACAACGAACTTTGATTTGATTTGGGTTGCCCATGTCGGGATTTTGGAATTTTAATTGAACTTTCTGTATTATTTGATTTATTTATCATTAACATTGAATATTGACACATTTTGCGACTGGATAACTTTGTCAGCTCCTTCAATTTCACGTATATGGACTGCTGTTTATAACGTGGAGTAATGTCTTTCCTGATTATGTTTCTCAATTTGTATGACCTGGATGGATTGTATGGATTCAACAAAAAGTATGTTTTTGGGTTGATATATTTGATGTTATGTATTTTTATGTATTTGTATATAATTTTATATATTTTCAAAGCGTAATTTTATTACCTGTAGTAGTATAACTGCGGTAATGGTCCTCTGAAGAGAAGAATTATCTTTGAAAACTCATGAGCTAAGGACTTAAGGATACTTTGCTTGAACTTCGAATTCTAATAAAATTTGATTGACACCTTATTTTATTACTTCATTTTATATTATAATATATATATATATATATATATCTGCCGAAGCATGTATCCGTGTATAAAAAAGAACTATATATATTTTGGTACAAATGTCTTTGGGCTGAATCATTAGTGAAAACCAACAATTTGTATAAGAAAAATTTCTCCAGATAGAGCCCTGAGCACCAAAGCACCGGCTAAAAGAATTCTTCAAATCATCTCATCATTTTCACATAATTCCAGAAGAAATCGAGACCAGTATCAAACAATTACAGCACTTTATGGAAAGGTATATCATTGTTATTGGTGTTCATCACTTTTACTATGCTCATATTTTAGGCCATTGTTCAATTGAAGCAGTAAGAAAATCAAACGAACCTGCATGTAGTCTTTTAATGTTATAACATTTAATTCATCAGTGATTCGGTGAGCACTCTCTTGCATAGCATCATGAAGTAAATTCTCAAAGAAAATCCGATGTCCCATCATTTTCAAAGAATCTTCAGTTGCCTGAAATGTTATTGATCAAATACATATTTTATTATATCATAAGATACAGAATAGATAGACTACAATATCAAACGTGTAATATTTTCATGTATTTATCGTCAATAAAAGTTTAATTACATTAAGTTACTATAAAAGTTCACAGTATAAACTATTGCACAATAGTTGTAGAAATTTTTCATCCATTGATGTTAGTGCATTATTATTGTTGCGAGTGTGCTCATGATGTATAGTAAAAAGTAAAGTGGTCGACCGTAGTCGAGGGCAACCCAAAGGCTCCCTTTTCTATTAGCTACTACACCGAGGTGTAAGGGAGGGCTCCACTCTTTTCCCAGGATTAGTCCACTTACCCTTATAATGCTGAGTGTTTAAAAAGGGGGCATAAGCACCATTTATTAAGTCTTCGGTACGACTCGACTGAGGATTGAACCATGGTCTTCCAACCCATTAGCAAACACTCTTAACATTATGGCAAATGGGTCCATGATGTATGCTCTTCATTAATTATGTTTATTGCATAATTAACTACTACATAGGTGTGTAGATTAAATAATTGTTAAGATTAAATAATATTATTATTAAACCATGTTCTGACAAGTTTGGATGGACAGAAAGGTAAATAAAAAGAATAATATTATTACAAGAAAGTCTGTTAAACAAGAAGAAGAAGAATCATGATCATCACCATGATGATGATGATCATCATCATCGGTTTAACATCCATTTTATATGCTGGCATGCGTTGAATGAACATTTTTAACCTGTAATTTTTAAATGCTAGAAGGTGGTGACTGAGAGTCAATCGTGCCAAGGAAACGAAAGTCTTCATTATTGCTTCATGTTACTACACATTAGTTTTGGGGTACCAAAGATAAAACTAGCAGTGAGTCAAAACTGTATTTTGGCGAAAGTATACTGGTTGTGTATCTCCATCTGGACAAAGGTGATTGGACCCCTCCCCCCTTGGTATATTCCCAACAGAATTTGGACTCTGTAGTGGGTGGTGAAGCACCGAATCAATCACAGAATTCTACTTAATCTTTTGGAAGAACAATTTTCTTTTTCAAACTCAAAAAGTGCTAGTGAAGCGCCGTTTAACCTTGGTAGGTAATCACCTGGAGATAATGTCTTGATAAAAATACTGGTCCCCATCACAGCACTAGTTTGGTGTGCCTCAAGTAAAGAAACGATTTCCAAAGAAAATTGGAATTGTAAAACTATTATTTTATAGATCACAGATACCACATAAATGTGTCAAGCCATTACTGCAAAAATTGTTTACTGACTTAAAATTATTACCAATGTTCCCATAAACATATTCTGGATGAACTGTTTATTTCAACAGGAAAGATTTATAAAAATAAATATTCTACTTAATAAATAGAAAATTTGTTAAATTTTTAGAGATGTGTTCTATTGTTTTCATAGATTTTTCTTCTACAAATATTGGTTCCCAACTTACCAAGAACTTTTATAATTAAATTCACTTGGATAAACAGTTTTTGTCATGTTTACATTACAAACAAGAACATAAGTCAGTTGTGAGACTGCATATCTCTGCCTGACAATGTAAGGATGAACCAAAGTCTTTTCTGGGCCTTACTTGTATGAAGTATTCCTGAAGTTATGTCATAGAAACGTTGATAACTCAAAAACTATTTATCTGACCAGGCTGAAATTTTGCATGGCGGTTACTGTTATTAAAGAGCATCAAATCCATACATAAAATTGGAAAAAAATCAGAAAGTTGAAATTCCGTCCAAATTTCGACCTTGATCGAACGTATCAAGATCAATGGTGAAGGTCATGGCAATATAAGATGCATGATTTCATTAGCTAAAATATGGGTCAAGTAGTGAAAGTCTATGATGAACAGAACCAAAATTCTTGCAAAAAGTGTGACTTTCACCCTTTCTATGCCCTTGACCTTTATTTTTGATCTAGATATGTTAAAATTAAAACAGGTCTAAGTTAGACCATGACCGATATTTTGACTAAGTTTGGTGACGATTGGTTCAACGGTATTTGATATGGATAAATAGTAGTAAATATGACATCAGCTGGGTGATATGATGTCGCAGTAACCACTATGTTGATATCATCTATGTCAGTGGTATCCACCATGACCTCAGTAACAACTGTCTAATGCAGCATTTCTCAACCGAGGTTTCCTTGAACCCTAAGGTTCCACAAAGGTCCATAAGATTTGCCTATTTCTACACAACACATTCTGAAAAGATAATCTTAAATGTCCTCAACTCTCACTGGCCAGGTTTCACTTCCATACATCATCACATTGCATACACATGCCTGATGACTTGCATATATTTTACTTTATGCAAATATTTCTGGCCTGGTCATCAGTTTCAAGAAGCTGAAGATTCCCAAAAGAAAATCCTTGAATATTTCATTGAAACAAAATTAGAATAAATCATTCATGATGAAATTGACAATGTATTAAGAAGTGACATTAAGTAAAAAGAGAAAATACTTTCATGATTGTCAAAAATATTGAAAACTTTGATTTTATTAACGAGTTGCATATATTGTATACTCATAGAGAATAATCTATTATCAGTTCCTGCTTGAGGTTTGTTTATCTGTTTTTCACAAAATATCAAACACTTTTAGATTATTTAATGCTGAAACACAATACATATTATAAACGATTAATTGCATACGATTAGTCAAACAAAGTCACTATTTTACCTATTGTGGCACAACGATAAGCGCCCTTTTCGGGGGAGCTGGAGTTCCCCACATTTAAAAGCTGTGTACTTGGCTTTCCTTGTATTCACGGGGAGACACGTAAAATCGACAATGCGTTGTCGCATCAAAATGTCAGTACAGCAGTCAGTGTGAAAAAGTGTGTCGTCAATCAGATCTGAGCCTAGCTGAATTTGACAAATGTTTATGGAATCGAGGGCTTGAAAGTTATTTTCGAAAGGTCAACAAGGTGTAACCCAATGAATTCGTAACCGGAGACTTGTGAATTGAAAACATCGGTGACTGTATTTTCTCTCTGTCTCTTTTTTTTTATGTATACTTGTTTTCTGTTCTTCTCTCTTTCTCGTTTTTATCACAGCGATAGAGAATTTTCAGTTGAATTTTCGACTTTGTATGCGTTGGTTGTATGCAACAAACTCCAACCAGCTTTTGAGTTTTATATGTTCTTTTAGAATATAGATAAATTATCTATTTTCTATATATAAAGTATGATTGTTCGCTCCTTTTATACAAGCAGTTAATTTCAGCAGCCGATGGTCCCATCCCAGACGATTCTTTTTTTTGAAAGAATTGATGATGCCTAAAATCCAACCAAAGACCCATCAAGCCTACGATTAACCCCTTTCATTAAAGGAGGGTGACTATCATTTGCCACCGAGGAGCTGGTAGTCCCCAGGATAGTATCAAATTGGACCCATGACAAACACACGACCAACCGAGAAAGCCACAGAACAGCCAGGAAACCTCCCGGCAAGTGATAGTATTACACCATAGCTGGAGGTAAAGTGCAGGTTCATACCTTTCCAAGCAATATTAGTGCATCTTTATGCACTAATACAACAATAGAGCCAATAGAATTTGCATTCAGGATTGATGATTCCATAGTATATGGTTGCATCCATTAGGCAAAAATGCAGCTTGCCCACTTCCCATACTGAAACTGAAATATCAATATGTAATATTGAAGCATAAAGCTAGATTTTTATTTATCAATGAAAAAAAAAAAGCCCATAACCTTTTGAAACAATTTCCTTTGTAAAAATCAAAGAGAACAATTTTTTACAAAATATTCAAAGAAGTTGCATTTTTCACATCTTATTAATTCAATAAAGATTTTAGAATCAATAATGGGCGAAGAAAAAATTTACTTCAGATGATGCCTTAATCATTCGTTTTCCACTGATGTATTTTACCCCAGGTCCATTATGCTGATGAAAAATCTTGAAAAATATCATTGGAGGAAAAGTATTGCCTCCAAATCTGAAAGGAGATAAAATAAAATCATTTATATATATATATATATATATATATATATATATATATATATATATATATATATATATATATATTAATTGTGTGTATTAACGTAGCATTCTTTCATTTAAGCAAACATTGTTAAACATAACGGAATTCGCTGGCTTGATTATATCTATTTTTTTATGTTTTCAATTTTTAAATAATCTTCTTTTGTGTCAAAATCAAAAAAATTAATGAATGTTCCATATGTATCACTAGTAATTTCGATTCTTGGTCGAATCATCTTCCACACAAGAATTATTACAAATCCTACAAACCAAACAACCGGATAATAAAATCATTTCTTCTGTTGATGTAGAAAGCTTATTCACTAATGTACCTGTAAAAGAAATAATTGATATAAGTATCAATAATATATACAATAACTCGTCTCTCCCTCCACTTAAAATCAATAAAAAAAAAATGCTAAAAAGTTACTATCAATTTGCATCACTGAAGTATCTTTTTACAACTTTAAGGGAAGAATTTTAACTCAAATTGATGAAGGTTTTCGGGACAACTTTTTGCAAATTCTATATTGCAGACCTAGAAACGAAAATATTTAATAACATTATAAAACCTCTATGTCGATGATATTCTTATTTTAGCTGACAATAATGGCCAAATAAACAAACGACATGATATTTTCCAAAAACACTCCGTTCTTAAATTCACTGAATTAAATGTAAATGATAAAAGGTATAATCAAGCGGTGTAATCTCTTATGTTAAACAATGTTTGCTGTAATATATATATATATATATATATATATATATATATATATATATATATATATATATATATTAATCCAGGTCATATTAATCCAGGTAAAGTTAACATTAACAGGATAAAAATCCAAGGAATTTCAACTGAGGCTTATAAAGAGTGCTCAATATCAAATAGAGCTTTTATATATATGATTATTCTTAATTATACCGACATGTAAATAATCTGTGACACTGGCATGTCGATGTTATCGATCAACAGCTCGTAGAAACTGAGATCTCATCAGGTAGAATGAAAATCTGATCCTTCCCTTTGGTCATATTTGGAAAGAATGAAGTGGGAAAAAAGAAAAGAAAACGAAATTCAAAATTTAAGACTGGAAGGTCACATGGTCAGATTTGAAACCGTTGAAAATCAAATATAATATTAACTCATGCTGGAGATGGAGAAAAGAAAAAGAGGTCAAATTTTGTGGCACATTTTAACGGCAGTTTAATATCTAGATATGTGTTAAGAGTTACTTCAGCGTGTCAATATTATTCACGATATGGGAGTGGGAAGGAAAACACAGTCTTCAGTCTGGCCTTGATTCTAGGTGGAGCGTGGGGGGTGTTAAGTCATTTCGATCTAATCGTGTTTATTTTTAATTTTTATCTTTTTAATTTGTTTTAGTTTTTTACTTTTTTTTCTCTATATACCACTGGGAACTAACCAATAAGAATCAATCACCAACAGTTAAACAGAACACTATTAGCAAAAACAGTACCTGTAGTTCTCTAAATTTACCCTGTTACCTATGCCTAAGTGAAAAACTTGAGATAGTTAGATTTAGTGATAGAGGTAAAATTCTAAACAAAAAACAAGAAACCTCAATTAACTGTAGGCTCAATAGATCATAAAACTCTTCAATGATGTCACATGGTAAAATAAGAAAGAGTCTTCTTCCTCTTTCTAACCATGACAACCATCGTGTTCTGATGTGTAAACATGCAGTTAATAAAAGTGTGTGATGTTAGCATCATGCTTTTATTTTTTTATGTTGTCACTTTATTTGATAAAATTGTTTCCACTAGTCAGATAATGCCCAGGTAAATATTTTTTTTTTTTGGGGGGGGGGGGGGTGACATCAAGATTACCTTTGCACCTCTTATATTCCACATTATGATTCTATTTGTTATGGTTTAGATTGTCTTGTTTTTGGTGGGCATCTGTTATTCGTTTATTTTTCTGAACTTCTCAGATATTTTTTATGTTGGGTTATTGTCCTTGTGGTTTCAGTTTATCTTGTTTGATGCTTGTTGTTTTCTCCCCCCCCCCCGCCTCGTCTCCCTTGCATTAGATATTTATCAGTTATCTTCCTGTAATCAGATAATTTATTTCCTTCTGTTATAAAACTCTACAATGACATTACACAGAAAATAAGAAAGAGTCTGGTTCCTCTTTCTACCATGGCTACCATCACATTCGGACGTGTAAATATGCAGTGGCATTCATATCATGCTTTTATTTTTAAGTTGTCGGTTTTCTTTGTGTATTTATTTGTATCTACATAAATATCCATCCCATCACACAAAAGTTAACAAGAAAAAAACGAAACCATTTCAAGTGTTTAGGGGAAGGGAAAAAGTAAATATCAAATCAGCCCCCCCCCCGCCATTTGAAATCAATTTGAAAATAAATCTTTCACTCTATTTTCATAATGAAACATTTTCTTTCTTTCTTCTTTTTATACAGATTAATAGTTTATTTCTTTTTTTAAACTTTCCAGTTTAGAACGTTTTCTTATTTCTGCTTTTTTAACTTCATCCATTTAAACGATATGTTATATGAATATTAATATTAGTGCAAACACCAAAAAAGTATAGTTTTTTGGTCATTTTTGACAGATGGTGTACACTAATTTAGTCGGATCATATAAAGAATAAGGACCCCGGAAATTGAAAATATGAAAAGAGACGAAATTCGATCTATACACGTTGACCTTACGGTTTTTTTTGTAAACAAACGAATAATAACGCTGTGTTTTGGGGTTTTTCGTCAAAAGCTCACTTTTTAATACAGGGAAATATTTATTTAAAGAAATATCTATTAAATATTTATTTTTAATGTAGGATGCGTTTTTTTTTTATTTACAAAAATTTTTTAATAACCAAACGAAACATTGTAGAATTCTCGTTTTAAAATGTTTTTGTGTCACTGTTTACTTGCCTCCCCACGAGGGCAGAATGCATAATAAAATAAAAAATCTTATGGGGCGCGTCTTTTTTTTTACAATAAGTTTTAATAAACACAGAAGATTCTATTTTTTGTGTCATGTATATATAAGATTTTTTTTATTTCTGGGGGGAGGCAAGTGAATAGTGACACGAAAACATTTTAGAACGAGAATTCTGCAATGTTTCGTTTGATTATTAAAAAAGTTTTGTAAATAAAAAAAAATGCATCCTACATTAAAAATAAATATTTAATAAATATTTCTTAAAATAAATCTTTCCCTGTATTAAAAAGTAAGCTTTTGACGAAAACCAAAAAAAAACACACATTAATATTAGTTTGTTTACAAAAAACGGTAAGGTCAACCGGTGTAAGACGAATTTCGTCTCTTTTCATCTTTTCAATTTCTAGGGTCCTTATTCTTTATATGGTCCGTTTAGTCATAATTACCAATGCATATTTTACATGGAAGTTCATGAAAACAACTATTCTTGTCTGCATTCACTGCATTTATTTTTACATAAAAATTAAAAATCTTATTCAATCGTTTATCTATGTTCATTTACAATCCATTTCAGATGACAGAATAAGTTTGAGGTGGTTGTCTGACTTGCTATTTGTTTTCTCACTTCCCCTCACCATTTGACATGGTTTCATCCGGGTGCTAGAAAAGGGTATATGTTTTACTTGCTAACTTTTGCATAACAGGATGGAAATACATATATGTATTTATTCCTATAAAATATACAAATCAATACACATTGGTCTTTATTATAGAATGAAGGATGATACATTTCATAACGAATACGTTTTTGAATTTAGCATAATGCTTTTTAAGACTGAAAGTTTAATGGAATTTAATTTTGGGTCAGATGAGTGCATATGTGCTGCTATGCTTTTAACAAATATGATGTTACTGCCAAAAGTGACTGTATATAAATTTTTCTCACAACATTTTAAGTAAGGAGACAAAAATTAAAACTAAGGAGGCTTCTTGAGTGCTAATGAAACTACCCCTTCTTGTGTCTCCCAGCAGACAGAAATCGACCTACAGGTTAGGGAGTTTGGAAGTAAGCAGGAGCTCTGTTAATTTATCAAGTTATATGTGATAAACATTTGTTTTTGAAAATTGCACCTAACTAAAAGTTCATATATTTGTGACTTACACGACATTCGACATTCCAAGTAATTAACAGCAAACGAGATTAAAAGCCTTCATTTCAAACATTTTTTTTCTTTTTGTACTTTTTTGTACTTTTTCTTTTTGTATTTTTTGTACTTTTTTATTTAATAGCACAAACGACATGATATGACTGACAAGTACTTTTTCCCATTTATTGTCTATTTTCTTTTTCTTTTATGTTGTGAAAGAGAGAGGGATGGTAATGATTCCGTTTGATGAGTAAAAAGCACTTGGTCTGTCTGCAACCAGTCAGCAGTCATAATAGGCCACCAGTACTGATTTATGTTTTTGACAAATATCTCGTCTAATTAAAGTCAATGGACCATCAAAACTGGGCTTGTAATTTGCAATAACTTTTTATACCACATCTGCAGTCGACAGAGTGACAAATATCTATCTATAAAGCCAACTGCCACAAATAAAAGAAAAATACATAACGCAGTTATAAACAAAACTATTTCGTTGCTTCAGTATTTTTAAATGGTTTGTGAGCAAAAATGAGTATATACAAAAAAGATGCGAATGTTCACTAAAAATAAAAATCAAACAAATGAAAGTGGTTGCGTGATGGGGAAGGCTTTCATTTATAAGTAGCAGCGCATAATAAGTCTACAGGGAAATGATGGAAATGAGATTCGGCTTCTTTTGAACATTAGATCCATCAAAGGAATCAAAGCAAATACTCAAGCCATAAAATTCTTATTGACTGATTTCAGGTGAGTGCTAGACTTGGGTAGACTAAGTAGTTGGAATTAGTTAAGGCAAATGGCAAAGGTTAACTTCCTTTGAAGAAAATTAGAATCACTTTTGACAGGCTCAAAGTGATGAAGTTGGGGTGAGGAATTAGGAGTCATTAATTGACAATAGTCATTTGAAAGATTGGTATAACTAGTTGGTCGTCAGAAAAATAATGCCGGCAGATCATCAATATAAACATGATGACAATTTATTTTGAATGAAATGATTTCAATTCAACATTAAAATATTTAGTAGATTAATTCAAACTGGTGAGACCCGTGGAAATTCCACGGTTGCTTTCTTCATCTATCTTTATAATTTACTGTTATTATTTGAAATAATAAATATATGGATATTTTAATAATATTAATAAAAATTGTACTCTTTTTATGTATTTTAAATAAATAAAACGAATATGTTTTTTTTTTATTAAAAGTTGTAATAATTTAAATCCTTTCAAAACAATAAATATTCTCTTTCTTCTTACCGTAAAAATAATTTACGATAGTAACAAATAGATATATTAATGAAAAGAATAGGTTTTTAAACTGGTTAAGTCGACACAGAATTCAATTTGGGAACAATTCATTTTAAAATGGGTAAAGTCGGATTTTTTTTACTTTAGTGACACCAAATAATTGTCAGTTACATTGCATATTTTATCTTCGGTGATCGGACAATCTCATTTTCTTTAAACAGTGTGGAACGTGATGACGTATGTACAAATTGAATAAGCGTATTATTATACAGCGTTACTGACAACTGACTTCGGAGCATCTACAAGATGTATTTTATGATTGACAGTGTGAGAAGAGATATTAAAAAAGTAGAGGAAAAGTTTGACACTTCATAGAAAAGTAATCATTCCAATTCTTCTCGTAGTTGACATCGCAATTGCTTCTTCAAAGGTGGAACTTATTTGCTCTCTAGTATTATCAACTTTATAATCTGGACAATTATTGGCATATGAATAGAGCATTATTTTGAAACTAAACATAAATAATTACTTTTCCTCGTTTACTGTTGGATTCTTGGGGCAATTTTTTTAGCATCTATTTATTAATGATGCTAAAACATTGCCTAATGATTTGTAAGAAGAGAAAAAATGTTTATCAAAAAAAAGCTTCACCCCTCGGCCTGTCAAGCCAGCACGACATCCAATGAAACTTCCTGATGTTCGGAATATAGGCTTTTTTAATTTGGCAGTTGAAAAAGATTTTCATGAACATTTAAATTATATTTTATTAAATGTGGATTCATGTATTTATTGGAATCATGTATTTATTGAATAAATTAGTTTTGAATAATTGTATGAAGCTTAAATAGATATTTATAGTAAATATAAAATAGATTTCAAATATATATAAGTTCAAATGGTAAATAGGGCTGTTAATTACTTGATCTAGTCTAATTGTCCTATCAAACTTACTTTAATAATAAAGGCCTGATTATGATATTTGCTATTGTGCTACAGTGAGTTGCTACAAAGAGAAATATAAAGAAAAATGCAGGTTTTGGCACACTGAAGTGAAGAGTGTGAACCATCTGATATCAAGCTGTAAAATTATGTTCGACCATTTGTGAAACCCTTAACATCTAGTGTAGCACTAAGTATTGGGAACATTTACCAAAGAAAACTGTGAGAAACTGATATGTATACCATACATTATGACTATGAAATCCTCAAATCCATCTACTTAGAAAATGCAGAAGTAAAACTTGAAATTGTCATCTCTATTCTCTATATAATAAAGTAAAGTAGATTTTTCCCGTGTCACTTCAGTCACAATAGATAAAATAACCGAACACTTCTTATGCAAATCTTTTCAACTCAACACCAACAGAACTTCCTAAAGTGTGTTTCACGAAAATATACATACATTTTGTCCTTAATAGGTGTAATTATTAAGTCACTGTTTATTACTTCATTTTTTAAGTCATACTATTTCCTACATACTGCACTAGATCTCTAAAATAAACAAAAAATGCTCCTTCAATTTCGCTTATATTCTACCTGGCATCCTGAATGTATCCGAGGAATAAGGGAATATCGGAATGGTTTTATTTAAGCAATGCAGTCTGGCTATTCAGAATACTTTTAATCATTCTTCAGAATGCTGGAATAGATTACAGAACACTTCAAATCATATTCAAAATGGTATCTTAGCCTGACTCCTAAACCCATCGTAAGTAACTTTTTCTTAAAAAAAACCAATATTAATATTGTTTTTATTTAATATAAAACAAAACAAAAACCCGACAACTACGTTTCATTCTAACATATCTGTAATTAACTATAACTTTACTCAGTTCAGATCTAATATGTTGGGTCATTTCTCGCTGCTTCTAAAGTTTTTGTTTTCAATTTCAGCATGGTTAAACTTTTACTCTTATTTTCATTAAACTTACTAATGCTTCCTTCTTAATTAAAAATCTGATATTACTTATTTTTAAACATTCCATCACGATTTCATGTCTTCTACGATTGACCGAGAACGATAAGTGACCTATTTGTGTTGACTGAGAATGATTAGTGACCTATTTGTGTTGACTGAGAATGATTAGTGACCTATTTGTGTTGACTGAGAATGATTAGTGACCTATTTGTGTTGACTGAGAACGATTAGTGACCTATTTGTGTTGACTGAGAATGATTAGTGACCTATTTGTGTTGACTAGGAATGATTAGTGACTATTTGTGTTGACTGAGAATGATTAGTGACCTATTTGTGTTGACTGAGAATGATTAGTGACCTATTTGTGTTGACTGAGAATGATTAGTGACCTATTTGTGTTGACTGAGAATGATTAGTGACTATTTGTGTTGACTGAGAACGATTAGTGACCTATTTGTGTTGACTGAGAATGATTAGTGACCTATTTGTGTTGACTGAGAATGATTAGTGACCTATTTGTGTTGACTGAGAATGGTTAGTGACCTATTTGTGTTGACTGAGAATGATTAGTGACTATTTGTGTTGACTGAGAATGATTAGTGACTATTTGTGTTGACTGAGAATGATTAGTGACCTATTTGTGTTGACTGAGAACGATTAGTGACCTATTTGTGTTGACTGAGAATGATTAGTGACCTATTTGTGTTGACTGAGAATGATTAGTGACCTATTTGTGTTGACTGAGAATGGTTAGTGACCTATTTGTGTTGACTGAGAATGATTAGTGACCTATTTGTGTTGACTGAGAATGATTAGTGACATAGTTGTGTTGACTGAGAATGATTAGTGACCTATTTGTGTTGACTGAGAATGATTAGTGACCTATTTGTGTTGACTGAGAATGATTAGTGACCTATTTGTGTTGACTGAGAATGATTAGTGACCTATTTGTGTTGACTGAGAATGATTAGTGACCTTTTTGTGTTGACTGAGAACGATTAGTGACCTATTTGTGTTGACTGAGAATGATTAGTGACCTATTTGTGTTGACTAGGAATGATTAGTGACTATTTGTGTTGACTGAGAATGATTAGTGACCTATTTGTGTTGACTGAGAATGATTAGTGACCTATTTGTGTTGACTGAGAATGATTAGTGACCTATTTGTGTTGACTGAGAATGATTAGTGACTATTTGTGTTGACTGAGAACGATTAGTGACCTATTTGTGTTGACTGAGAATGATTAGTGACCTATTTGTGTTGACTGAGAATGATTAGTGACCTATTTGTGTTGACTGAGAATGATTAGTGACCTATTTGTGTTGACTGAGAACGATTAGTGACCTATTTGTGTTGACTGAGAATGATTAGTGACCTATTTGTGTTGACTGAGAATGATTAGTGACCTATTTGTGTTGACTGAGAATGATTAGTGACCTATTTGTGTTGACTGAGAACGATTAGTGACCTATTTGTGTTGACTGAGAATGATTAGTGACCTATTTGTGTTGACTAGGAATGATTAGTGACTATTTGTGTTGACTGAGAATGATTAGTGACCTATTTGTGTTGACTGAGAATGATTAGTGACCTATTTGTGTTGACTGAGAATGATTAGTGACCTATTTGTGTTGACTGAGAATGATTAGTGACTATTTGTGTTGACTGAGAACGATTAGTGACCTATTTGTGTTGACTGAGAATGATTAGTGACCTATTTGTGTTGACTGAGAATGATTAGTGACCTATTTGTGTTGACTGAGAATGGTTAGTGACCTATTTGTGTTGACTGAGAATGATTAGTGACTATTTGTGTTGACTGAGAATGATTAGTGACTATTTGTGTTGACTGAGAATGATTAGTGACCTATTTGTGTTGACTGAGAACGATTAGTGACCTATTTGTGTTGACTGAGAATGATTAGTGACCTATTTGTGTTGACTGAGAATGATTAGTGACCTATTTGTGTTGACTGAGAATGGTTAGTGACCTATTTGTGTTGACTGAGAATGATTAGTGACCTATTTGTGTTGACTGAGAATGATTAGTGACATAGTTGTGTTGACTGAGAATGATTAGTGACCTATTTGTGTTGACTGAGAATGATTAGTGACCTATTTGTGTTGACTGAGAACGATTAGTGACCTATTTGTGTTGACTGAGAATGATTAGTGACCTTTTTGCATTACCACATTTTGCAAACCATTATTTATGGATCGTTATTAATTCGCAGAAGTGGATACTCATTTTTCGTTAAAAAATAATGAACATATTTATACCTACTTTTGTTTCGATGTGGTGTCATTTCTCTGAAAGTTTTTTTTTTCAATTTCAGCATAGTTAAACATTTATACTTATTTTCATTAAGCTTACTAATTCTTCTTTTTTCTTAATTGACAATCTGATATTTATTTATTTTTAAACGTTCCATCACTATTTCATCTCTTCTATGATTGACCGAGAAAAATTAGTGACCTATTTGCGTTACCACATTCAGAAAGCCATTATTTATGGATCATTATTTTTTCGCAAAAGTTGATACTCATTTTTCGTTAAAACATTAATTGACATATTTATACCAGAAAAACAATTATCTTCTTCCTTCGTTCCGTTTATCAAGGAGGTGGAGATTTACAAACAATATTTATTTATATTTTTATTTCATAACTTTCGTGAATTTTCCCTTTTGTAGAATTGATTGCCCGACAACAGAACAGATGATGTCTTTACGCAAATAGGTCACAATCAGCAAGAAAAAAATCAACTACAAAGAAATTAAAAACAAAAAACAAAACAATAGCTCACAGATGTTAACTACAAAACCAATACTTATTTCTTTAAACTTCAATCATTCTTTTCTATTTTCCTCGGCCACAGCAGAGACACCAGCTCCGTGTCCCGGCAAAATATAAAAGAATTATTTCACTTAAAACAAAAGATTTTAGATTATCACTCATGAATAAAAAATAACAAAACGAATCCACTGTCAGTAATTTATGTGACTCAAATAGGAATTACAGTGCTTGAAAGAAATTTACGGTAAATCTTTACTATCACACTCGACCTCTAAAAAACTTAAAATTCTACTTTTATTTGCGATTACATGTAAAAAGACTTAAAAAATATCAGAAAAAAAAAAGAAATAACAAAATAATCTTGAAATTTATAATTTAAGGTGGGGGATCACTTTCCTATTTAAATTTAACAAGTAATGAGCACTCACTTCCTGCCCAGTTAGCAGTAAGTCAACATATATAACCGAATGTTTTCTCAATTTTGAGACGCGAAAATTGGGGTGGGGCATTTTTTTTTTACTCATCCAAATGATCTTTTTTCTGTTTTAAATAGAAATGAGATTTTACTTTTTTTAATTTTCGATTTTTTACATTTTTAGTGTGGAGGTACAAATTATGAAATTAGTGACCACTTCACAAAAAATTTGGGGGCGATCAGAAAACATATATCCTAAATCCTAAAACATTAAATGGTTTCTACTAGAGTTGGGCGGTTTTGAAATTTTGGTTTCGGTATCGGTTTCGGTTTTTTCCCCTTAAAACCTCGGTTTACGGTTCAGTTTTTCGGTTTTTTTGAAAAAAAATTGTTTACTATGGAAGCTATTCATTCTCTTGTGTGATGATTAGTTATTATTCAACGTTTAGTTGAATTATGCAACTGTTTCGATAATTTTGTGACTGAATCATTCTCCATGATATGAATCATATAAGTTTTAAGGTGTTGACTGTTGTAATCAAAGTTCTGATACCTTTTCAACAGTTAACTCGTTAAAACAGTGACCAAAGATTCATGAAAGATTTCTGAAGAATAAAACTGAGTTTGAATATACATTCTATCTAATTCTTTAACCCATCAGAAGCTAAAATATAACTCAGAAATGCAAGAAATTAAAAAACGAAAATTTATTTAAACAAACAAAATAATTTTACAAATAAAATTAAGCAAAAATGATGATGAAAATGAAATATTGTCAAAATTATTTGACAGATAAAAATTTTAATTTTTTAATAGGTGAAAATGTTTGCAAGACGTGTCTTGTCGCGTAAAATAAACACACCATATACTTCTCGAATTGCCGGTGTTGACTGTTGGGATGTCTGTCATTTTGTGTGCTCGAAGTTCTGTCAACTGGTGCGTGTTGGGGTTAATATTTGTTTTTAAGACAGGGTAATAAAACTTTATAGACATGCGTAAAAGACTAGTAGTACACCCGAAAACCGCGCCAAGGGAAAAGGAAGGATGGTTAAAAAAAAGTAGAGATTATTAATTCACCTAAAGTCATTTTTTAAGCTTTAAGGTAATTTTAGTCATAGAATTCATAACTTGGATTAAAGTTTAATAATTAAACTTTCGAATAAATTGTCAACTCTAAATAAATACCATATTAACAATTTAGTAAAATATAAATCGTTGCATAGTCTACTTTTTGAATAACCCATTTTTGGGAGAGAAAACGGTATAGTTGAGAGATAGTTCTCTAAAAATTACAATTTATGTATGAAGTGGCTTTTCAAAAGTAAACAATGAAATGCCTAATGTTTAAAATAATTTTTAAAATCCGAATAAAGTGACACTAGCATTGGCAACTACTTTTTTTCTTTTTAAATGTTTATACTTACTCACTACTTTTCGTTTATTTACTTTTACAAGTATTTTTTTTTAAATTTCATTTTAATAACTTATTTTTTTAGATAACTCTGAAACAAACAAATAATTATTTTACAATTTTGAGTTGAATCAAATAGATTTTCGACATCATACGGAACGCGTTTGATTTTTTCTTTTTCATTTGAAAATAGTTTATGCTAAAAATACGATGTCATGTTGTCTGTCGTATTTCTCTTTTTTTCATTTGAAAATTCAAAATGTTAATGATAAACAAACTGTAAACAAAGATTTCTTCCTACAAGTAGCAATACACATGAAAAAATTTAAATTGCTTAAAATATCTCAATAATGGCATATATAGAAAGAGCTTGATGATCTAAGAAAGAATCTTTTTAAATTTTTTAAATCTGACTAAAAATAAGGAAGTTATGACTATTTTTGTGCCTCGCACAATTGGATATTTTCCCCTCTTTAATACCATATGCGTTTCGTCACATTTTTTACACTAATTTTTCAGTAAAAATGTTATATCTTTGTTAAAACACAAGATTAAGCAATGAAATTTACCATATAAGTGTATTTTTGTACAAGGAATCAGAATATGCCACTGAAAATCTCCAGAAATTAATGGTTTCCAAGTAATCTGCACTAAGTGCACATAAATATGCTGCAATACCATAAAAATACTATGAATCCATTAAAAGAAAGAAGTTAGAAAACTCAAAGTTGAATTGTAATACATTTTATGTACAAGAAACTAAAATCTAATACTAGGACTGTTTAAAAATGAATATATTGCAAGATTTCTTTAGCATTATTGTAGATTTACACCTTCTGCTAACTCACCCCCTTACCTCCCCAAAATATGAGATTCTACTTTTTTTATTTAGGCAATTACATGTTAACACCCTGAAAAACTTGGCAGAAAGAAAGAAACAAAAACAATTATTTTAGAATTTAAAGTGGGGATCAGTTTCACATAAAATAATCCCCCATTTCAAGGCCATTCTAGCATTTTAGGACAGTTAATTATTTTTTCTATGGGAGATAAATCCTGTGCGTTTTTCTTGTTTTTTTTTCTTTTTTCTTTTTTTTTAGACGATTATAAGGGGTTTTGTGGGAGGAGGGGGGCTTACCACTTGAACTTCAGGTTAGTGGTAGGGCTAGGGGCAATTAAGTGTGAACACCCTGAAAACTTAGCAGAAAGAAAAAAAAACAATTCATTTAGAATTTCGGGTGGGGGATTAGTTTCACATATATTTAATGCAGAATAATTCACCATTTCCGGGCCATTCTAGCGTTTTAGGGCATTAATCAATTTTTTTCTATGGCAAATAAATCCTGTGCGTTTTTTTTTATGGGCGTCTGCTTTTTTTTTTTTTTTTTTTTTAGACGATTATGTGTGGTTTTAATGGGCTTTTTTGTAGGATTAGGGCTTCCTACTCGGACTTAGGGTTAGTGATAAGGTTAAGGAAGGGGTTTTGTTTTGGATGGAGGTTGCCATTCGGACTTAGTGTTAGGGTTAAGGGAGTTTTTTTAGGAGTGGCTTGCCACTCATATTTAAGGTTAATGGTACGATACGTTCAAGATGGCATTTTTAGGAGGTGGGCTTGTTAGTCGTACCTAGAGTTAATGGTAGAGTACTTATTTATTTTATAAATTTCACTAAAAGGCAAGAATGGCCGGGAAATCGGAGATCATTTTACATTAAATTTATATGCGAAACTGATCCCCCACTCTAAATTCTAAACTATTTTTTGTTGTTTTGTTTTTTCTTTTTTTCGCCAAGACTTTAAGACGTAATCGCCTAAAAAAGTAGAA
The DNA here is from genome assembly GCA_963556195.1 of Sepiola atlantica. Lineage (NCBI taxonomy): Eukaryota > Metazoa > Mollusca > Cephalopoda > Sepiida > Sepiolidae > Sepiola > Sepiola atlantica. The sequence continues at coordinate 83,163,118 of OY744526.1, forward strand.
TCTTAATTTTTTTTTTTAAATTGGCGACTAGAAATTCATTACTACTAGAAGTTCGAAAGTTGAGTGAAAACCAGTATTTTTTTAAGTATTTTTATAAAAGAACCAAATAGGATTAACTTTTTTAAGCACAAAAAGTATTTTTATCTTACTTTTAAAGAAGTTTATAAACGAATTTTACAAGGCTTTACAAGACGCTGCTGCTGATTGATTGTTATATCAGCAATACTAGTAGCCATTGTTGACTTTCGCTCAAAAAAAGGACAATATTTTTTAGGATAAGATAATTTAAAATTACTATTACCGAAAGACAAAACAACGTACAATTATAATTTTAATGCATAAAAAAAGATGAAAGATTAATTTATTTACTAGTTGGGTACGAAAAATGTAACAATATTTTCTATATTCATATTTTAAAATGTTTAAAATTCGTTCTAGAATGAAAATAAACAAAAATCGCCTCGTGTTTATAGCAGTAATTGCAGTAATATATTTGTTCAATCTGTCCTCTTACTAATATAACATTTTTTGGTAATATTCAATTTTATTCAAATCGGAAAATCTTTTCAACCGTGTTTCCTTGTATATGGTGGCTTACTGTAGTAAAAACACAATACCGAACGGTTACGTTTTTTTTAAAAAAAACCGATTCGGTATTCGGTATGGAGACGAAACCGAAAAACCGTGGTTTTTCGGTAAAACCGCCCATCTCTAGTTTCTGCACTTCATTTTATTGTAGGAAAATATAAAAAAATCTTTTTGGGAAATTCCTATTTTTATTGTTAAATCATTCTTTTATATTCTACACAAGCAATGCCAAGACACGGGTCCTGTTAGTATTAAATAAAGCCGAAAGAGTTACAACTTTAGTTGAGGTGAGTGTTCCTAATGACAGTGGTCTGAACAGATTGGAAAGGGAGAAGGCGACAAAGTACCAATGTCTCATGTATGATCTGAAGAGAAACTGGAATCTAAAACATCAATATTATCCCAGTTATAATAAGAGGTAAAAGCCTCATACAGAAGAATCTAAAAAGTATCTGGAAAGTATTCCTGGAAAACTAAGTGCAAAAGAAATACAAATAATTGCACTTAACGAAACGACCAAAATCATTAAGAGGACTCAGTTGGAGCCTCTGAATAACAGGCAGTTGTCATGCATTTGGAAGAATGCCCCGTCCCTATGCTAATGAAAAAAGAAATAAGAAAAAAAAAGAGAGGAGATACTGGGCTAATGAACACAAGAACTTAAAAACTACCTGGCAAATATACCTGATAAACCAAGTGCAAGAGAGATACAAACAATAGCACTGAAAGGGACAGTTAGAATACTAAAAAGATCTCTCGATTGGAGTCTCTGAAAAAGAGGATGAGTGTCTGGCATCTGGTAGGATGCCCCATCCCCAACAAAAACAAAGAGAAAAGAAAGTCAAATCTCTTATTTTCTAATAAACAACAGACTAACTTGAAGGATGAACATTTACTAAGTCTTTTTTATTAATACAAGCAACTAATATGTATTATTTGGATCATTACTTTTCACATCTTGGTTGTTATATTCACAACGTTTCAGCCTCCAACCTTCTTCAAGTGGATCTTTTCAAACTTGGAAACCTTCTAGTTGAACTCGGGAACCTATACAGAATTTAAAACTGAACCCTTTATTTAATCCATGAAGTTAAATTGCTCATGTCATCAGCCATGACCGAGTTGTAATGTTAACTTATGTTATTCTTAGTTATTATTGCTTGTAGTAAGGATTGAGCCATCAACCTCCAAAAGACTGTCACTTAGAATTAACCAACACTCTTAACCATGAGCCAATATGTCCATGGGAACCTGAAGAAGGTCAGAGGTTACATCGTCCAAAACGTTGTGAATATAACAACCAAGATGAAAATAGTAGTCCGAATAATCTAAATTATGAATCCTCATCTAAAAAATTCTGAAACATTAGCAACTAATAATTAATGAATAAAAGTGTTTTATGAACATAATACAGGGGGCGTTCAATCAGTAATGCCCCTGACCCAGTTTCAGTTGTCTGATCTAGATGAAATTTTGCATGTGTAATGATTTATATCTGTATGGGTTATGTTGCAAAAATACAGCTCTAAACTAATTGTGGTTTCTGATTTACAGGTGTTTCAACTGAGTCAAGTGTGAAATGGAGCCAGTTGAGTGTTGCGCAGTGATCTGGTTTTTGTATTTAAAAAGACGCACACCAAAGGAGACTTTTGATGAAATGAAAGAAACTTATGGTGATGATGCCCCATCATATGACCATGTAAAACGCTGGCATCGTGAATTCAAACATGGCCGGAAGTCTGTGGAAACAGCTTCCAGACCGGGTCGTCTCTCTTCTGCCATTGATGAGGCATCTGTCTGTCAAGTTGAAGCTGTCATTTTGGAAAATCAGCACATTACTATTCGCCAAATAGCCCAAGAGGTCAAGATTAGTACAGGGTCTGTGGAAAATATCATTCATGACCATTTGCATATGCATAAGGTGTCTGCCAGATGTATTCCCAGGTTGCTCACACCTTTCCAGAAGCAAGAACGCGTTGAGTGCTCGAGGATAAATTTGGAGATGTGCCAAGAAGATGAGTCAAAGTTTTTCAAAAGACTGATTACACAGGATGAATCTTGGGTTCATCACTATGATCCAGAGACCAAACCCCAGTCAATGCAGTGGAAGCACTTGGACTCACCACCTCCAAAGAAGGCAAGGGTGCAGCCCTCCGCTGGCAAGGTTATGCTAACAGTCTTCTGGGACCAGGACGGAGTAGTGATGACAGATTTCCTGGCAAAGAGTACCACAATTACAAGAGCCTATTACGCTTCACTTTTGATGAAATTAAGAGAAGCTATCAAAATCAAGAGACGGGGCAAGATCAGCAAAGGTATCCTCCTCCTGCAGGACAACGCTCTGGTCCACAACTTGCATGTTGCCAGATCAGAAGCACAGGCATGTGGCTATGAAATCCTCCCCCATACCCCTTACTCTCCTGACCTTACACCCTCTAACTTTCATCTCTTCCCAGCCATGAAGTTGTTTTTGAAAGGAAAGCATTTCCCAGATGATGCAGCCTTGATTTCTGAAGTTACAACGTGGTTGGAGGACCAACCTGGGATGTTCTACAAAAACGGTGTCCAGAGTTGCATCAAACGATGGGAGAGATGCATAACTCTGGGTGGTTCCTATGTAGAGAAAGACTAATAACTGTGCCAAGTTTCATTAATCTACTGCTATGAGAAATGGGTCAGGGGCATTACTTATTGAACACCCCTCGTATATGCAACAGATTACGAATAACAACCGGCAGCAAATTTAATTATTATCCTTGAGTGGCTTTTATGTTTCATAAGCAGTGACTCAGTAGTATAAAAAGACAAAAAAGAAACATACCGAAGTCTAACCCTGGCGGGAAAAGCTGGATCTTGAAGTAAATCTGCTTCCCGTGGAGATATTTTTCGCAAAAAGATGTCAGTCATGCAATTCTCCTACAATATTAGATTTTTGACATTCAGCAAAATATATGAAGATTTTTGATCAGCAAAATTAATACATTCTGAAGAATGGATTTAATGAACATATAAAGCAGCAGATTTAGATGAATTTTGGCCAGAAGAGAGTTCCGATAAATAGGGCTTTATAGATCCCCTTTGTTAGAATTTGAAACCGGCGCGACAGTACGGATGTTGTTCTGATCTTCTGTAATACAAACATTAATAGATAAATATTACGCTCTTATTTTTAATTTTTCTTAATAATCGAGCACTATGCTGGGATTCTCTCCACTAACCTTACATAGAAAGGTATATATATATATATATATATATATATATATATATATATATATATATATATATATATATATATATATATATATATACGCCAAATAATCGTTGTGCTTGAATTCTTGGAACTGATATAAACAATGTTCAAATTTTGTCTATCTCAACTTATATATATATATTGTAAATATTTTTAAATATTAAAGTGTTTTTATACCTACAGACGATATTGTTTCGGGTTTTCTTCCCTCATCAGTGTAGGAGTAGTGGTTGCAGGCGGTCACATGGGATCGAACACAGTTCGTAGATTCAGACTAGAATCATGAGGCTAACGTCTATGCCCACGCGCCCACTAGAAATCGCCACATACAGTAATTGAAATTAACGTACATTTACCCAGAAGACGAGGCAAGCATGTTATTGTCAAAAGTGGTCGATGCTCATGCTCGAGTGGAACTTATATATATATATATATGTGTTACATATATAATGATATATATAAATGTGTGACCAGCAGGGATTATCTCCTCCAATACATGTGTATATGGGTTAATTTGAAAATATTATTTATAAATAATTATTCAAAGCTCTTGCTAGATGGAGCACTTTAAGTAAGTTAACAACACGCCGTCATTTAAAATGTAATGCGATACTCTAAGCCCCACATATTGAGTTCTCTTGACGGCTTGCTGATATGGCCGCTGAATTTGCCATTTAGACATTAATTTACTCTCTAATTTCTATGGCAATACGTGGTAGACACATGGTACGCGCTCTGACTACTGAGTCAAATTTGACTTTCATATTATGGTTCGAACCGGTTGACCAGCAGAGATTGTCTCCTCCTATACTGATGATTGCAGATTTGACATGAAACCCATGTGTATAGTGGTTAATTTAAAAATATTATACATAAATAATTATATATATATATATATATATATATATATATATATTAATAATGGAGATTATGTATCTGTCTGTCTGCCTTTCTTTCTGTCTGTCTGAAGTCGATACTATATTATTAGTTTTGTTGCTCTCTTTTTATATCTACTTATCAGCTCCTATATACCCATTCCAAAACTTTACCAAAGATCACACGTCTTTCAAATTTACATAATTAACTTGTTTTAAAGCTTCTAATAAATTAATATTCGCAAATATACACTCATGATTGTTTTTTTTTCAGATGTATTTAAAATATTTTCCTTATTAATAATAATCTAAATAAAAATTATAAATAGAATTAATTAAAGACATTGTTTTTTTTTAAATTCTATATAATTGAGTTACATAATTAAATTAGATTGTAATGGAATATGACGGAACAGCCAGCGGCCATTCCATCATTTGGTTACCCGCCCTCTGATTATTCGAATGCATAGAAAATTGTATTTTAAGAAAGAGAGAGACAGAAAGAGAGAGAGAGAGAGGGAGGGAGAAAGAGAGAGAGAGAGAGAGAAAAAGAGAGAGAGAAATAGATAGAGAGAAGGAGAAAGAGAGAGAGAGAAAGAGAAGAGAGAAAAAGATACTTGTTTACGAGTCGCTCAAAAATGATATATTTACTTTGATTTTTTTATTAAAACATTTTGGGTTTGGTTTTTTGGTACTCTTACAGCTGACGCGCCAGATTTCCATGACTTTGTGCCAGCAACGATTGGGCAGGTCACGGAAGCAAGATGAAAACGAGGCTGAAACTGCCAAGCGCTTAATGGAAGACTTTCAAAGAAAAAATACAAACCGTTGCTGAAGAACTGTAAATAAATATATTTTTATTTTTTGGTGGGCCAAATGAACTATTGTCAATCAAATGTGTAGATGTAAATGTTTTGATTTGTTTGTGAAAATAATGTTTTTTTCGGGCGTGAGGGGGTAAAATTTTGTCAATGTTTTTTTAACATAAAACAAACAAAGAAATGAAAATGTTATGCTTTTGAATTAGTCTTTCTGGGATTCGACGACCTGACACAGCTGATAATAATTCACTGTTGTTGCAATAGAACACGATTATTGTTTTCTTCCTAATATTGTTGGCTGCTTGCTATAGCCTGCTTGGCGAATGAATGCGGCAACCTAGTTGGTTAATACTTTGTCAGTTTTCGGGCGTTTCCAAGACCTACCCAATCTGGCGCGTCAGCTATAAGAGTACCGTTTTTTTTAAATCTTATTAGAAATTATGTTTTAAAGCACAAATTTACTGAATCAAATTGTTTGATTTAAAAAATAATTGATTTAAAAATTACTATTTTTTTGTAAAAAACAAACACATTTTACTGAGCAATTAAATAACTGAATTTAGAATCATGTTCACTGTATTTTATTTTTTTAATTGTTGATTTTGTTTTAGGTACACCTTTTTTTTTTCGATTTGAAAAACTTCAAATATTATTATCTTTTGACGACCTTAAGTGAGTTTAGGATTTTTTGTTTTACATTTTATGCCGTAATGGGTAAATTTTGTTTAAAAAGTATGTTTTATTATTCCGTGTTTTATTTATTAAAATTAAGGATGAGGTGATTTTCTTTCGTTTTTTTTTTTTGTAAAAAAAGAAACAAACACATTTTACTGAGCAATTAAAAAAAAACAACTATCAAAAATATGCTCCCTTCGGTCGCATATTTTTGCTTGTATATATATATATATATATATATATATATATATAGAGAGAGAGAGAGAGAGACAGACAGACAGAGATAAAGAAAAGGATTAAGATTATTAATTTCTAAATTCTTTCTTCTCATTGAATTAAATTTCACATGACACCATTTTTTTTTTTACTGATTGCAGGTTCGGGATCGAAGTGTAGTATCTGTTCCGATGGATACTGCACCCCATAGACCGGTATCGTCTTGGCCTTTGGGGCTTGATGACGCCGGTCGGTGGGTTTGTCCTGTGCAGTTCTAGGAGGTCCACCCTCCCAGGCTTTGTCTTCTCACCATTTGAGAAGGGGTTAGTTTATTGCTAATCATCTTAGGCGACCCTACCGGGGAATGTCGACGGGGCTGCCCAGGCAATTTTTACAGGTCATAGGTGCTCTTCCTCTAGAGTGCTGACTTATCAAATCCCACTTTCCTACCTTGTGTCACATCTTACTGCTGTGGGAGGTAGATAAATAACCATGTGTATATTGGTTAATTTTAAAATATTATTTATAAATAATTATATATAAATATATATATATATATATATATATATATATATATATATATATATATATATAAATTAGGAAAGTTCATTTGATAAAGCATCTTTTGAAAGTTAATATAAATATAGAGGCAAAAATGCCTTCAAAAAACCATGTATTAGATGCGAGTAATTAAATCAAAAGAAAAAGAAAAATATTTCGAAACATTTAACGAAATATTTCAAAATACCTTCAGTTTTTTTTTTTCTTCATCTTGATTTTTTTTTTTAGCTAATATTTCGCTTGATAAAAACATAACCTTTTTTTCCCATAATTTACTTCCTGGTGTTGGTGAAGTGTCTCGTCCGGTGTTGTGGACTATTGATGAAAATGTCTGTTTTAAATAGATATAAATATATATATATATATATATATATATATATATATATATAGAGAGAGAGAGAGAGAGAGAGAGAGAGACAGTGAGAGAAACATACATACAGATAGTCAGAGATAAAGAAAAGGAGTTAGATAAAGTATTAAGATTATTAATTTCTAAATTTTTTCTTCTCATTAAATTAAATTTCACATAACACCATGTTTTTTATAGTATTATCGCTTTTATGTATTCAGGTTTGTTAACAACTACAAAAAATACTAAAAATCTATTCAAAAATATTTTTAGCAAGCTGAATCATGCAAAGTTCATATCTCTATGAAAAATTGTTTGTCCACTTTTTATGTCCATCATCATCGTCGTCGTCGTTGCTGTTCATTTTACATGCTGGCATGTGTTGGACAGCTTTAACAAATTGACTTCTAATCAGCATATCTCTTGCCAGGTCTTTATTTATCTCTTATACATTATTATTTTTATTATTTACTATTAATCAAATATTTATTGAAAAAAAAATTAAAAAGCTTAAAAGTACGAAAAATAACTTTTTAAACATCCTATTTAAAAAGAAAATTTAATTACGAAATTAAATTTACCAGAATACATTTTGCTTCATTCGTAAACAAGTCAGCCATTTTAATCTTTTGTTAATAATTAAAAAAAAAGAATTACTCCATTACCCTTCGAAATTTAGAAGAATTTAAACCGCTGAATAAAAAGTTATGTTTGGCTTTAAAATTCTTAACAAATCCTCAAGTATTAAAAGATTGAAAGTTTTGGAAGTTATTTATATCCAATAACTTTAAATTAGAGATTAAAAACAACATTACCTTAACAAAATTAGATATAGTTTTATAACAATTTGGTTCAATTAATAATATAATGGTACTGTAATAATTAAATATAACTTTTAAAATCTTATTAAAAGAAAGCAATTAATCCGGTAAAACAAAACGGCAACATCTTAAGTACGAAAACCAGAAGAAAAAAAAGAAGAAGAAGAAGAAGAAGAAGAAGAAGAAAAAGAAAAGAGACATATAAATATAGATATGGAATCTGGTGCATATAATATTCTGCCATTCATAATTTAGGTCTGATCATTAAATTTGTATTTTTTGTATTATTTGGACTACTGTTCTTATTTTCTTCAGGTGTGTCTCTTCGAACTCAAGTGGAACCCTTTATTTAATCCACAGCGATAGCTTGCACTCGTGCCACCAGTAGAAGTTTTAAGTAATTCGTAATTGTATTCTTAGTATTGTTCATACGTGAATTAAATGAAAGGATTCCATTCGAAATTCCGTACAGGTTCCTGAGTTCAACATATAGATGACCGAGTTTGACGAGACACACCTGAAGAAGGTCGGAGGTTACATGGGCTGAAACGTTGTGGAAATAACATCAAAGTGAGATCAGTAGTCCGAATAATCCAAATTATCGATCCTCATCTAAAAAATTCCGAAATATAATCATTAGATGTTTTTTAGACACATTCTAGACATCTTTGCTTTTTTAATGAATTACTTGACAAACATTGTATAGATAATGGACTAAAACTGAAACTTACCGCAGCACAAATAGCATGTTTCAACATTTTGAAGATCTGCCGGTCTCTGCTGGACAACCACATATATTTTATTAAGTTAGCCGCCCGTTCCGTCTGACTGCTGAAACAAATAAATAATGAAAATAAAACAGGTTATTATTTTGGTATTTTTATCTTTAATAAGGAAACATTTAGTCACATAAGATGATATTTATTTCCTATTTTTGGTCAGATAGATAACCATAAATGCATAGTGTTAGATTAAACAGATTTTATCTAGAAAATATAATTTAAAAAAAGAAAATAACTTTGTACCAAAAGTTATCTCCCTTGCCTCTAAGAGATTTTGAGTAGAGTTATGTCCCTTGCACAGATTCCAGACAGCCGACATTTTGAATTGAACGTATTGCAAAGCGGCTTCAATTAATATGTCCCCATAAATAAGTAATTCTTCTTCAGTTATAAATATATAATAAATACTATTCGTTAATCTATACAGAAGCGAGTTATTCAATTCATTCTTTATATTCGCCCCATATCTCACAAATACGCCACACATCACTTCACCCAGAAACATTTTCTCTCTCTTTATTTCTCTTGAACATAGTATCAAACTAATTTTTTGATAAAGTGATGATCAGTAGTTGAGTGTTGAAAATATCGCAAAAAGAGGAAAGCTCCCCTGCTCAGTTCGTGGAAAGGGAGTTGGGTGCAACTCAATCTTTTGTGGTACTTTCAATGCAAGGATTGTGCACACAAGAAGTACAGTATAATTACTGGTAGTTTGACAGATGGTAACCAATTTGTGTGCAAGAAGTGTAAAACAATAGAGATGGATGAGAATTCAGTTATGGAAAAAGTATATTTGTATGGCGAAGCTATTGAGGTTGTTCAGAAGTTTTGTTACCAAGGTGATACCATTGGAGCACAGGGAGGAGCAGGTGCTAGTGTGATTCCAATAATGAGTGGATAAAGTAAGTTCAGGGAACTTCTGCCATTACTAACAAGCAGAGCATTGCTACTGTCAACCAAGAGAAGAGTCTATCAAGCATGTGTATGCAGTGTGATGATCTATGGAAGTGAAACCTAGCCAGTGAGGGTAGAGAAGATATGTTGCATGGAGAGAAATGATATCAGACAGATACGATTAATCTGTAATATGAGTCTAAAAGATCTGCTGACCTAAAAAAAATCTGGACAGTATAGGAGATATGTACAGAACAGGAGACTTTGATAGTATGGCTGTGTTGAAAGAATCGATGAGAGTTCTTGGGTTAGTAGATGTAGAACAATTGAGGTAGCAGGGTCAGTTCGCAGAGGAAGACCCAGGAAAACATGGGAAGAAGGGGTAAAGATGGACTTGAGAGAAAGAGGGATAAATAAAGTCCTGACCAGAGAAAGTTAATTTCTAAAAGCCGTCCAACACATGCCATCATATTAAATGGATGTTAAACCGAATATGTTGTTGATGATGATGATGATGATGATGATGATGATGATGATGATGATGATGATGATGATGATGATTCTACAACAAGATTTCTCAGTTCTGTATGAGGTTTAACTCTTTACTATTTCAGAAATTGATCATTATTAATATGGACTGGATTTTGTAAAATGGCCTTCATAGCAAATTAAAGTTATTTAATACTAGCAGGCCCCGTTGCCCGGCGCTCCTCGGGACGAATATAAAAGAATGATATTTTTAATGTTCACACAAAAGGTCGGCTGTTAATAGTTAAAAATGTGTGTACTGACGAAAAGGAGCACTTGGTATTGGAACAAAAATAGAAATTGCCTCAGTTTCCTAAAAAATGTCTACTTTATTTGTGTGGTCGAGTTTTAACTTCGGCGTTTCACCTGTAGGATGCAACTTACTGTAAGTTATGTGTTTTCTACTTCTAACTAATTTGAACTGAATTGTGTTTTTGTATTACCCTAACCGCTTCTATAGAAGCACTTTGCTTTAGGCCAAAAGTCACTCGAACCCTAACCTAAGTTTTATTTCGTCAAAAGTCGGCTACTAACCAAGGCCAAAACTCACTGGAAGTCTAACCCAAGTTGTATATCGGCAAAAGTCAGTTATGTCATTGAGGACATGGTTAGGTCCAGTTCAAATTCTGTAGAAGCACATTTTTGTTTTGTAGATTAAATTTTGCAATTAAATTATTTTCAATATGATTTTTTAAATTTCTTGTTATTTTACGTGTTATTACACTTTGTATGTACATAAATATTCGATTACTAATACGAAATTAAAAAAAAAAATGTAAATCACATAGAGATTGTTAAATAATATTATTAAAAAAGGAATATTCAGCTCTTTGGTACAATAGGGGTGCATTCGAAAAATAATGTTTTTCTTTGGTTTAAGAGCCCAAATGAATCATAATAATAGTTAAAGTTAGATTCAAGCTAAATTATTTGGGGGGGGGGGCACACGGACTTAGGGTTAGAGATGGTGGTAGGTATAATAGAGTGCCAAAATGCCAAAATCGTTCTCAGGGCACTCGAAAAATGGTAAATTTGTAGATTAACACCCTCAGCTAAACAAGTAAGTAAGATTCTACTTCTTTTGTGGCGATTACGTGTAAACACCCTAAAAGATTTGGTGGAAAAGCAAAAACAAAAAACAATGAGTTTCGAAATTAGAATGTGTCATCAATTTTGTATATAAATTTAATGTAAAATGATCCGGAAATCGGGGGTATTTCCGGACCATTCTAACTTTGTAGGGCAGTTAAGTAAATGTTTTTACCATTCACGTAAGTGAGTGTTGTAAAACCATACATAATCGCCCCCACAGATTTCCCTCCCCCAAATCATATGGAATATATCTCCCATTGAAGAAAAAAATAAAAGTAGTAATTTTGGTTAATGACCTAAAACGCTAGAATAGATCAGAAATGGGGAGCATTTTACGTAAAATTTATGCGCAAAGCTGATTTCCAATATTTCTCTTTTTAAAAAAAATATTTTTCCGTTTCAGCCAATTTTATCAAGGTTTTTACTGTCTACACATAAGTGCCTAAAAAAGTAGAATCTCATTGGGGGGGGGGGGGTGATTTCTGAAAGTGTTACCCGAAAAACGCATAATACCACCCAAAACCACATGATTGTAGACTGGAATGATTTCATAAAATCACCATTGTTACATCCCTTGTTTTGTTTTTTTATGTTATGTAAATGAAAATAAGTTTGGTTAATTTTAGTATAGGGACCGTAGGAATATATCGCGTAATTTGCTTTTTTTCTTCTGAGTGATAAAAAGGGGAATAAATGCCTGACTTGGTAAACACCTACAAAAGTATTAACCCTCTCATCAACAACAATCCTGATTAACTTTTTTTATCTTCATGTGTCTAATATATATGGACATGCCTACAAAATCAGAAAACAGCACGGCTCTTATGACTTTCAGAAACATTTTTTCATGCTCAGAATTGCTAAAGCATGGAACAACTTGTCTGTATCTGCGGAAACACTGCCTTCTTTTAAAACCCTCATGCTTTCTGAAATTTGCAAAACTTCCTACTAGTTTATAATATAAATGTGGTGCAGGAATTTCTCTCTTTCTGTACGAGGATTCAATTGAAAAAAAGCCCCATACCAAGATCAAACATTGCAAACTAAATGGTTTGACAGAAAAATAGACTGTATGTGGCATAGACGTTCAACATCAGTAAATAAAAATTGTTTCAGCAATGTCACTTCCTGTATTTAATAATAAATCGATAGAACTGAATGTCAGCTTCTTTTTTAACACATTTTATGCTATTCCCTTATTCCATGAATCGGCTCTTTTGAACAAAATCTACGCTGAAGCGGTTTTTCTACTCCTTTCATCGTCTTTCTCTTTAACCCACTATTCATATTTTCTTTAAAGCTCTGCATAAAGACGACCTATTTCAGTTGGGTTATAAAACACCTCCCGATAGTTTTACTTGCACAACTTGACAAGTTTTTAGTATTTTTCACATTTCCTCTTATTGGCCCAAATAATCAACGCCTCTCACGGTAGACAAAGTTGCAAAATAATGCATTGCTTGTGCTCTCCAGGTTTACTACTAGGTTTCGACAGAGAAAGGTTTTAGCTATTTATGTATATATTTTTTACTATCAAATTATATTTTTATTTAAAGATTCAAAAGAAAATGCTTCCTTAATAATTATTTTCTTTGAACAGCTTTTCAAATCATTAAGATTGTCCAATCTTCTTTTCACCTCGGTATTTTCGAGGGAATTTATATCAAATTACTTAATCCGGTCTTGTGTAAACCAAAAAAGGTTTTTGTGTTAAACTTATTCAACTAACGTGGTCGTATCTTTTTTAGCAGAACATTTTGACATTACTTAGAACATGATATGAACATTTTGAAATATCTTGAACATTTTATGAACATTTTCACATCACTTAACCATTATATAAACGTTTTGAAATCACCTTGAACATTTTAAATTACCTTGACCATTATATGAACATTTTCACATCACTTATACATTATATAAACATTTTCACATAACTTAAAAATTATATGAACATTTTTACATCACTTGAACATTATATGAACATTTTCACATCACTTATACATTATATAAACATTTTCACATAACTTAAAAATTATATGAACATTTTGATATCACTTGAACAGTATATGAACATTTTCACATCACTTGATCATCATATGAACATTTCAACATCACTTGAACATCATATAAACATTTTTATATAATGGAACATTAAACGAACATTTTCACATCACTTGCACATCATATGAACATTTTGACATCGCTGGAACATTATATAAACATTTCGACATCTCTTGAAAATTATATGAACATTTTGACATCACTTGAACATCATATGTACAGTTTGAGATGACTTTAACATTATATGAACATTTTGGCATCACTTGAACATCATATGAACATTTTGACATAACTTGGACATCATATAAACATTTTGACATCACTGTAATAATATATGAACATTTTCACATCACTTGAACATTATATGAACATTTTCTCATAACTTGAATATTATATGATTATTTTCCATTACATTATATGAACATTTTTACATCATTTGAACATTATATAAATATTTTTAGATCACTTGAACATGATATGAACATTTTGATATCACTTGAACATTATATGAACATTTTTACATAACTTGGACATTATATGAACAGTTTGACACACTTGAACATTATTCAACATTTTCATATCACTTGAACATTTTATGAACATTTCAGTTTTTTTCAAATTATTTTAATGTTTCCACTGCCAATCAAAGGAAAAGTCTATTAGACATGTGTACGCAGTGTGATGATGTATGAAATGAAATCTGGCCAGTGATGGTTTTGAACATGCATTGCATGGGAAGAAATGATATGATAATGATACGATGGATGTGTAATGTGAGTCTTAACAAGCCGCCATTACGATTTTGAATATATGCTTGATTCTTAAGCTCAGTGCTGATTGGTGCAAGTATTTAACTTCCTTTCTGGCTTGCCAAATCAGGGGCCATCTCTCATATGAGCTGAGCACTTGATGAGAGATTATAAAAGGGATAGTTCACTATTTACTTCCTTATTTTCTTTCCCCTTAAACGGGACTGACAACATCATCCACGTTGCTCGGACTAACTCCCAAACTCCTCTGGCCCTGAGTTTGACTTCGACAAGAAGACTTAAGAATCCAACATGACTACTTCTACTGCAGCACACGTTGACTTAATATAATGCAACACATACATACCTACATACACACATGGACATGACCTGACTTCAACACCTGTGTACTGTACTGTAAACATTCTCATATATGAACTCTTTTTCCTTCCTCACAAACAGGGCATTCATCCTACCCTTCATATGTGAATCTTCTCCCTTCCCATCTAATGCGACATTTATTTAACCCCACGTGGACGTTCTAACCTTTTGTCTTTGTCCATACTCATGGACGTATTCATTTACTAACACCCTTCTCGTTCATTCCCTTTTATTCACATCAAAACGAAGATGCCTCAATAAAGTTGTTTTAAATGTGAGAATGAGATTTTGTCGTTCTACTCTACAGATAGAGGTTAGTTGTGAAGTCAATTTCTAGAAGCCGTCCAATGCATACCAGCATGTAAAACGGAAGTTAAAACGAATATGATGATTTACTTTGAAAAGTTGTTAGGGGGAAATAACCAATAATTACTGTTTTATTTTAATTTTTAATTTTAATCTAAAATAAATATATTGACTCTTGTAATGTATCCATATATTACAACAATTAAAATACAACTGTTATATTAATCAACAAGTTTGCGATTTTAACTTTCTCTGAAAGACATCATAAGAATGTTATAGTCACATAAGAGATTAATTATTAAAGTATGAAATATGAAGATTGTTAGAAATTTCATGGAAGATATTTGGATATTGGAGAAGAATTCTATAAATGGTAATTATTGCAATATTTAATGATTAAAAAACTTTTGCAAACATTGAACTTGCTTCACATTCTTTTTCTAGCATAACTTTTGATTATCACAAGATTAAGACTGTTATCTCATACTCTTTCCATGTTTAGCTACAGACTGCCATCTTGTTTTTTTTCTTCTATCTATGATTTTCTTGTTGCTCTCTCTTTTCTCCTCTACTCTCCATGTGTTTTTCTTTTCCCTTCCTTTCTATCTTTTATGGTTTCACACTTTGCTGACAAAAGGTCACCCCTTATATTTAACCCAATAAACATTCTTATCATTTAAGCCTCTAGTAATGTACTGAACAGTATGAAATGTGCTTTCAGTAAAGTTTTGCAAAAAAATTGGTTTATTTTTCAATTATATTGTTTGTTTGTTTTATCCAAACATCATACTATAGTTCTGATATTAAAGATTGCATTATTCTTGATAAATTTAGTACACTACAAGTGAAGAAATAATCAGAAGAAATGAACTAAAACCGACAATATCTTCAATAACAAGCAGAGCGTTACCACTGTAAACCAATGGAAGAGTCTATCAGGCATGTGTACATAGTGTGATGATGTATGGAAGTGAAACTTGGCTTATAAGGGTTGAGGATATGTGTTGCATGGAGATAAATGATATCAGAATGACACTATGGATGTGTAATGTGAATCTTAAAAACAGGCTTATATTTGATGATTTCAGAGGAAGATTAAATCTGGACAGTATAGAGAGATGTGTGCAGAACAAGAGACTTTGTTGGTTTGGTCATGTTGAAAAAAATGGATGAGAGTGCTTTGGTTATAACAGATGTTTGAAAACTAAATATAAGCGTAAACCCAGTACCTCAACTTTTAACTTGGATATCTACTACCAGGTCTCTTTTTCCAACATCAGGGGTCTGCATTAAAACCTTCCAAAGGCTGAAGTGATTTTGGTCTTGATAAGTGATAGCTCATTAATAAAAAAAAAATGATATAGAACAGTTGAAGTAGCAAGGTCAGTTGCCAGGGGACGACGGCCAAGGAAAAGATGAGAGTAAATAATAAGGATAGATTTGAAAGAAAGAGGTAGAAATAAAGACATGACCAGAGATAGTTTAGAAGTCAATTTCTAAAAGCTGTCTAACGCATGCCAGTATGTGAAACAGACGTTAAACCGATGATGATGATGATGATGATGATGATGATGATGATGATGATGATGATGATGATGATGATGATTTAATAAGAACTAAAAGAAGGAATTCTTTCAGTATTCTTACATTTCAAAATTATTGAATGAATCATTTTTCCAAGGTATAAAGTCTTCATGTTCTAAGTGAGGCCTGTCTCGGCAGAAAACTGAAGCAACATTGGTAGAAGGTGTAATTTCATCTGTGGATGGTATACGGACATGGCAGAGTGAGGATGTTTCTCCAGATTCTCTATCCATCTTGGACATTTCTCTTTTCAACCAGAACTAATTCAATATTTTATGTCAAGTTGGTTTCCCTTCATTTCAGCATTTACTATAAAATAAATAAATAAATATAAATTCATAAACTTATGATTTTAATAAAAGATAAACAATGCAACACAATTTGGTACAAACATTGTCGCTGGATTCAAAAGGAAATTGGTTCACTATATCTAAATATAGAGTTTGGTATAACATAATAACAAAATATAAGTAGAATCCATTTTTTTCTTGGTATTTAATTTGAGGAAGCTGATATGATTATAATCAATACAATAGCAGAGTGACAATAATGAGTGGTTAGGGTGATTATAGTAGTAAGAGTCAGTTATGAGTTATTTGCCTTTATTAGAACTCTTCAATGACGTCATTCTAGAAATAAAAACAAAGCTGTATAATGGATGAGGTTTGATGGTAAAGGTGTATCCATCTCCATAATAATTAAACTTTGGTTGTGATCGAAGGTTAATCTGTTTCCATGTTCGAAACAATTAGATAGAATATCCATTTGATTCAAACAAGTCGACAACGACATTGAAGATTAACAGAAAATACCATTTATTTTGTCAGTGCTGAAAAGGAATTAAAAACAGTTAATAGTCAATCTTTACAAAAAGGGGCGTTGACACGCATTTTTGTAGATTCCATTCTGTGCTCGTGAGCCAGCAACAGAACGTCCTGTTAGTACGATACTCTAGATTGAACTGGCTAGGCGCGAAACAACCTGCATGGGCACTAGAACTAGTCCAGCAAATTGTATTCCTACACTAAGACATCCAATTAGTCGATAGGTCATTTACTCAGTGGTACCTGAGAAATATGAGATATGTCAGAAATGAAGAGAATGCATGTGGTGTCAATTTATGCTTTTATTAGTTGTGTTCGGCCTAGAAATAGAAATAGAGAATCAGTATGGACCTTTTACAATCGCCAAAACAAATGTTGTGAACAAGCAATGTTGAAAATAATTTTAAGACCTGGTTCTAGAAACATTAAAATTATACCTCGATGTATCAGAAAAATATTTGAAGTCCGGCAGCATTCAATGCACACACTTCTTACACATAACTGGTGAAAAGGCAATTTACGTATACAATTTATTACATTTATTACATTTGTGTAAAAAGGTACAGTGTTTTGATTTGCAACTTCTCCAAGTTCGTTGAGGGTAAAAAAGACTTAGCTGACAAATAGTACATCATGAACAACAGAAACCTAAAAGGAAGAGAAAAGTTTTTGTCTTTCTTAACAGAAATCACCTCGCAAGCCAAACAATGCATCTTTGAACAACTAAAAGTCATTAGAATACATAACCGGATAATATTGGGTGGATAGAACAAAGTCAGAATTGAGAGTCCCACTGAAACTTGACATCAACATTTTACAAAAAGATGAAAAGTAAAGCAAAGAAAAAGCAAAGAAAAAGCAGACAAAAATACAACGTGCGCTAAACACTGGCAACAGAATAGCAGTTGCTGAAAAAGAAAACATTATTGTCAAAAAGAAAAAATCTTATTACAAGGTCTATGCCAAGAAACATCCAATCAATACAAGGGAAAAACATGTGTCATCAGTTGAACATAAGTAGGCAGAAAAACATTATCCAAAACTTGGACAAAAACAACTTTATTCTCAACAAAAAGAAATAGAAACGCCAGGTATGAGAATTCATATTTTGGTCAGGAATAAATAAAGATTTTGAGGGGGTTTGTCCAAAATTATGACTTGTGCATTATTTACAATGCAAAACGAAACCAGACTCTTTTATTAGCCCATTCAAATACGAACATTATAATGGCAACAGGTAGCATTAGACTTATGTAGACATGGTAGTAAAGATAGCCTTATAATACTGGGCTGTTACTCAAACGATCCGGATTTCTACTAGATACCAGCAGTAACAGGTGAAGTTATGATGAAAGTAATGCAAGATAGCTTCAGCCGATTTGAAGTAGCTGAGAAGTATTCTCAAACAATCGCCATATTTTTTAGAGGACGGAATACATGCAATTCACAGCTGCACAGAACTTCAAAAGGGCGACATTGTCATCACTATACTCACAGTAAAATCGACTTGTAGAAAAAAACAAAAACAAACATAAAAACAATATAAATCCATTCTTAGGATTATTAAATCATCGCACGACACCAGGTGAACATGGATTATAACCTTCAGAAATGTAAAGGTGGAGAAATTAAGCGCAAGGCAAACAAAGCACGGTGAGAAATCAACAGAGGACAAAGCAAAGACACTATTATGACAGATTGGATACAAGGGAATTAGAACTGTTAATATTAAGAGATTCAGTCTGAATACGAAACCCTACTAAAAAGGTGGAGACTAACACTGTAAGAGTTGGTGCAGCATCATGCTTATTGTGTTGACAAGCTCTGGTGCACTACTATGATGGAATTGTAGAGACTTGCTAAAAATACATAAGCATATACTCGAAGAAGTATCATAGACCACAAGATGTGAAAGAAGCAGTAGCAGTGCTAATGTCAAAGTATCAGCAGAAACTGCGTATGACATTAATGATGAATTAATATATATGTTTATTTCATGTGTATGTATAAGATATTACAGTAGCAGCAGCAGCAGCTGTGTAAGCTGTAAGACATTGAAGGAAGCAGCAACAGGTATGTAAGCTGTAAGACATTAACGTATACTGATGTATGTGCTTATTTCATGTGTATATATATCTACATGTGTAAGTTTTCTGTTTAAATTTAAGCAGTAGCAGTGCTGGATTCTTGTTTAGGTGCAAAATGTAACTTCTTTTTTTTTCCAGTTCCAGACATAAATGGATTGTCTTCACACGTGTTTTATATTTTTATCCTCTATCATGAATAACTTTAATGCTGAGCTAAGTAACGCTACAAGGAATTGAACATGTTATGGGATCAGCATTTTAACAACAATATATTATTTTGGGAAAAAAATTTGAATATAAAAATGAATTAAACAAAGTATTAATTTTGTTTTATCATCCTAACTAAAAATGTCATTTTCTTTAATGAAATATTTCATAGTTTGAAATGAAATATTTCATTTCAAAATAAAAAACTATAAGTAAACAATTCAATTAACAGGTTTATTTTTGTTTTTGAATTTCAAAATGTTGGAGTGAAAACAGTTAATGTTATTTAAACTCATTGACAATGACAGAATAAAATGAATGTTTTGATTAACACTTTTTTCTTTGATCTTTTAAAGTTATCATTTTATATGTTGACCAGCTGTACTTACCCGGCGTTGCCTGGGAATCTTTTTACTTTAATGTTTTTTATTTCACTTTTTTCTTCTTTTTATATCGCATAAATATTTTCAATTGTGTTTTAACTCTAAAATTTATAAATAACGAGAAGCTAAGAGTCACAGGTACGAATAAGCAAGCAGAGAGGGTGTGCGATTACGTGACGAGTGCACGGAGGGGACACTGGCTTTGTACATATTCTCTGGAGTGTGAGAAGAGGAGTAGAGAGTTAATACTAATTAGGGATTCGCTCTCTTTCTTTGTTATGTAGTAGTGACATTTTTATCTTCTATGAGAGACACTTGAGAATACATTTGAACCCTTTAAGCTGATGACGAATTTTGAAAGTTTTTGTCTCTCACATCATATGAGTTTGAACTTTTGTTCGTTGGTTTATTTGTTTGGTATTTTGGTATTTTAGTGCAACGGTTGTGATTTGTGATGCTTGCATGGGAAATATATGCAACTTGATGTGTCTCCTCTCGGGAAGTGTTTCGTAAAATAAAATTCTTTCTCATTAACATAAAACAAGACCATTCATGGTTTTCTTCTTTTAGTTTTTCTTTCATTCTACAGCGCACTACATTTCTCATCATCATATCATCATATTCATCTACTAACTTAAAAACTCTCATCCATTCTTTCAACATGGCCATACTATCAAAGTCTCCTGTTCTGAACACATCTCCCAATACTGTCCAAATTCCATATTCCTCTGAGGTCCTCACATCTACGCCTGTGAACTGAAGCTGCAACCTCAACTGGTCTACATCAACATGGCACTACTATTAAAGTCTGCATACATCTCCCTATACTGTCCAGATTTTTTTGAGGTCATCAAATCTAAGACTCGCATTACACATCCATCGTATCATTCTAATATCATTTTTCTCCATGAAACGCATGTCCTCAACCCTCACTGGCCAGATTTCACTTCCATATATCATCACACTGCTTACATATACCTAATACACTCTTCTCTTGGTCGACAGTGGTAACGCTCTGCTGGTTAGTAATGGCAGAAGTTCTCTTAACTTACTCCATCCACTCCTAACTCTTGTTATAACACCAGCACCAGCTCCTCCCTGTGCCCTAATGGTTTCACCAAGGTAACAAAACTTCTGAACAACCTCAATAGCTTTGCTATCCAAATATACATTCTTCACATCAAAGTTTTCATCCATCTCATCCATTTCTAAAAGCCAAATTTATTTGAAAACGTGGTCTAGAATGGTAGGATTGGGGTTGCAACTCGAAATTTGGCATCACCTCATACACAGAGATGACAGTCAAGACCTTAAATATGCCTAATTGCGATTTACCACCAAACAAATATATTTTAGGTTGTAGATTGTATCATAGGACTCCATGTTTTAAGTTGCAGAAGCATTATCTGGTTCAGCTCTAAGAATTGAGAAAGACATGGGTGTTATCAAAAAGGTAAACAAACCAACAGATTGGATGAACGAAATCGCATGTAGCAGAAAGAAAAGTGGTGAGTTACAAATATGTTTGGATCCCAAACCACTGAACAAATGCATTAAAAGAACACACCACAAAACCCCTACCCTGGAAGAAATTTCGGATAAATTAGCTGGGGTTAAGCATTTTACAAAATTATTTTTTGATGTATAGAAAATCACATGACACGGTAGTAATAGGTAATACAGAAACGTTCAAAAGTACTAATTAAATTTGGTTAATTCTTATTTCAGCCACCTAAATTATTTAGAGTAAAATGGGTTTCCACATTTGTCCTAAACAACTGATGTTTACTTAAAGTACACCATGTGTTTGTTTTTAGTAAAAACACAAAGTCATAGTAAGTTTTATCGTACACGTGAAATGCCAAAATGAAAACTAGGCTGGAAAATATATAGTCGCCATCTTTAAAAGCAAGCCGAAAAAGCGGCTAGCTAAGGAAGAACGATAACTCAAGTTCATAGCACTGCTCCTATTTACTTTCCTTCCCACGATGGCAGAGTTAGACGTAAGGTTGGGTGTTAATGTGGGGAAAATCCAGCTACCCAAAAAGGGCCACTATGAATTGAGACACAAATGAACATTTTCTCAGTCTAGACACATCCCTCCTTCACGACAGAGGACAGAATAGATACTACATTTCCATCCCAGATAAAAGGTCAAGGAAACACTATCTTTTCACTATACAATTATGAAGTTGAATTATCGTTTTTCTTTAGCTGGCTTTGTTCTCAACATGTTTATAAAGATGTCGACTATATATATTCTGGACTAGTTTTCATTTCGGCGTTTCACGTATTATTACTATTATTATTTATTTATTAAGAAAATATTTATTTATTTTTACTAAAACATGGTTTTAATAAAAATAAGTTGTTTAGAAGTATTCCGAAACCCATTCCACTCTAAATAAATGCAGGTGACTAAAATAGGAATTAAGTTTAAATTTAACTGTCAAAATTAAAACAAAATAGTAATAAACAGCATAGTTTAGGAAAAATAGACGAAACAAAAATGAAAGTAAAAAGACTGCCGGGCAACGTCGGGTTGTTTGATTTTTTTAAAGTATATATTTATTTTGCATTGCAAGTTACTTCCTCTGGTTCAATTTTGCTTGATTGAATGAAGGCGCAATACAAATATATCGATTATTGATTTCACCTTTTTTTTTCAGGCTGCAGAATTATAAACTTTCATTTTGCTCTGACCTTTTCCCATAGACACAAAACAATAGGAAATTAAATAAGTTTTTAAAAAATTAAGCAATAAAAACACAGTTACAAGTCATTCGTTGCATTTCAGAAAATAAAAGAAAAAACATTTTCAATGAATTATTATTACCTTGTTTTGTTATGAAATGTTGAATGTAAACTCGAAACTTAAAAAACTAAACAAACATTTTCTTATAAAATAAATAAATATTTTCACCATGGCAACCGAATGCTGCCGTTAAAATATGACGTGGGATACAAAACGGAACGAAATCTATATGCTGATTCTCCTCATTCAAATATTCTGTCCCAAAATTAAATAATAATCATGATTTTTGAATGATCATAATAATAATGTATGAAGTTAAATATGTGCGAAACGCATGTTTACATATTTCGATTAATTTTATTTAATGCAGAAATTTGATCTTTTTCTTCAATTTTTATGACCAAACACAACGACATTTTTTGACAATTATTCTGATTTTAAATTTGAGAAAATATCTCTTCTTTAACCATTAAATTATAAACAATGTTTGTCCGTAAAAATAAAATATTGTTTAATCTATATGCTGGAATTCCGTGCTTGTTATTTATTGTAAAAATACTTACAAGTCGTGGCAGCAGGGATCTCAGTTTTCTTTTAAAATTATTTTTTTTTTTACTTAGTCCCTGTTTTACTAATCTCCCCACGAGGACAGAGTATGAATGATTTCTCCTTCACTGAACCGAGGAGAGGAAAGATGAAGTGTAGCATCAGAACAAACAGAAGACCTCGCCCAGCCAAAACGCCAAGTCAGTTCTTATCTTAACCAACTTGGCTAGTCTCAGTTTTGAGGTGAATAGAGTTAGTCCCTATCCACTAGCCTCTTCACGAGGGCAGAGTTAGACACAGGATCGGTTTTTAATGTGGAGAAAATCCAGTTCTCCAAAAGGGGAACTATATTGGGACAAAAATAAAACTGCCCCAGTCAAGAAAAATTTCTCCTCCTCTGACAGAGGACGAAACAATTTAGACTTCACTCCTAGCCCAAAGACTAGCTTGTTCGAAAGGATATATATATATATATATATATATATATATATATATATATATATATATATATATATATATATATATATATATATATATATATACCTGAAAATGGATGACGTCACAAAATGAGATTTATTATTTTCACAAGTTGGTAAAATTAACCATGTATTCATTTACGACGTCATCTATTTTCAAATAAATATTTTCTCGTAAAAAAAATTATTAACCAATGTCAAAGTTAAGAAATTATATATTTAATAATAAATATGACAAATATTGACCCAATGGGTCACTAGTGCACTGGTTCTCTCTAAATGTAAAAGAAAACTGATTCCGGCTGTTCCGATCTTAGTTTTGTATGGACTTCCTGTAAGCATGCGCTTTAAAGCTTTAAAGAAACGCACAACTTTTGTAAGATTTCCTGAACTTATTATTTAACTCCTGACAACAAAATGAGATTAAAACTTTCTCATACGAAACAACCTAAACATATCCTTTAATATGGTCATCTATTCTTTTCTTTCTTTATTCTTTATTATTCTTTTTGCTCATATTGTTTAAAGCAAACAAACTTGTAAACATTTGTTCTTTCACCTGTTGTTTTGAACTGTTGCTATGTTATTATTTTGTTTGTATCGCGGTAAACATTTGGATGGATTCTTCATCATTTTTCTAATGCAATTTGTCTTTTAATGTTTCCAAAAATTTAATTAATTAATGAAATAAACAGGAAATAAGTTTGACATTAAACAGTATTATTAATATGTGCGCCTTCTTGGTGCAAATATTAGGTTAAATATTAACTTAAGAGAATTCTAAAAAAAAGTCGCTCAGCACTATTTCAAAACATCTTATTAAAACCGTTATATTTAATATTTTTTTAACAAAAAATACGTGTAGTATAATATAAAAAACATTACTTTCACTGTTCGAATAATCGTTAGAGACCATTTTTCACGAATACTACGTCAATGTTTATTGTTTACATAGTTATTTGTGCATTGTGATCTAATGTTTAAAAAAATATCTCCCGCTGACCCCCCCCCCCAAAGGCGATTACGTGTGAACACTGAAAAATTTGCCGGAAAGAAGAAGAAACAAACAAAAAGAACTATTTTAGAGAGGGGGGGGGGATCATCAGTTTCGCATATAAATTTAATGTAAAATTATTCCCTATATTTCCGGGCCATTCTAGTGTTTTAGGGCAGTAACCATACTTTTTAAGCGATCACGTGTGGTTTTACGATGTGTTTTGTTTGGAAGAAGGGGTTGTCACTCAGACTTGGGGTTATGGGGAGGAGGCTTTGCCACGCGGACTTAGGGTTAGTGGTAGGGGTTAAGGGAATTTTTTTTAGGGAGGGGGCTTTACCAACATGACCCCCTCCCCTCAAAACGCATAGAATTTATCTTCAATGGTTTTGCCACTCGAAACAACAAAATTGGTTAATGCTCTAAAAAGCGACAATGATTCAGAAATGGATCATTTTATGTTAAATTTAAATGCTCCACTCCAAATTCTAAAATAATTTTTCTTCTTCTTTCTGCTAAGCTTTTTTTCAACCTTCACCCCTTTTTTAAAAGATAGGATCACCTGATCGTCAAAGATGCAATTCAAAAGTAATTAAACAAATGTCATCTGATGTTGTGTCGAACGTGAAACTCGAACTAAAATATACTTTTTTGGCCTTCGGGCTAAGACCAAAGTAGGGGGTGCGGTAACTCATTCACTCAACTAGGTAAGTTCAGCCTCTTAGCTTGTTGAGTGAATGAGTTACCCCCCCCCCCCCCCGGTAATAGAAATCCTCGAAGATGCTCACTCCCCGCGTTTAATTTTTTGTCCTTAGCCTTATTTTGCATTTATCTTGAAAGGATATCACCAACTCTCTAAACTCCATCCCCTGTTTTCTCCCCCCCCCCCCCCTAGATTCCACTCCCATGTAAAGATTGACATGCTTGTTTTCGGTTCTGAACAAACTGGAAAACAGTGGGCGGTCTATTATTTAGAAAGGGTTGGGAGGGTCTTACTAACCAAACTTTTAGTTTTTTGCTCTTTCCCCACTCCACGTTTTATTCCAATGAAATTCTTGTACATATGTATATTATGAACAATAACATTTTCAAACCAGTTTGGGGATATTCATGTGTAAATGTGGTATTGTGGTGACTGAGATGATTCTAGTAAAGAGTAGGATAAACAATTTTATCACGTTAGACAAAGGATGACCAACAACGCCCATTTTCCCCAGACTTTTGATAGCCTTTTGCCTAATTTGTTCTGAATGTAATTTTTTATATTTTGTGCAAATAAATAATTCAAAGAGTAGTATCTGTTCTGTCCACAGATGGTACAATAATATCGTGGGGGTTTGCGTTCACGTCGGACGTCCAGATAACGGAAATATGTCTCAAACTCCTGCAAGAGTTTTGGAGATAGACCACCATAAGCAAGGCAACAATATACAACAGAGGAAGGATAAAGTTGTGGAATTTTCACGGGTCCCACTAGTTTTGAAGTATATATATACTTCAGATACAACAAATTTACAACAGTTTATACTTGTCTAATACTTTTTCAACACTAATAGTGTGTTCATTTAGTGGACATATTTGAAAGTTGATTCTGAGTGGGAAGAGTATTGTTGGACTCTTGTGGAGATTTGCACTTTCTGCTGAATATTCTTGTTTTCTGTAATCTATCAGAGGTGGGCAGTCAACATTTTTTGTCAGATTTGTGAGTTAAACTTTTTTTTTTTAAACTGACTGTAGAGTCGATCTTTTTTTTTTCAGACGACTCCCCACCTTTGATCTGTATAGCATGAATCAATTAAAAGAAAATAAAATGGAAAAGTAAGTATAATAGGTGATCACGCTCATAAATATTTATTAAGCAGAACTACTAATGTCTCTTTTAGTGCCTGATCTCTTCTCAGTCTACAAGAATATTATAAATGAGTGACTATAGTTGCCAAACACTGGAACTTCTTTTAGTCGCTCTAATATTGATCTGTGAGTGTCTGGCAGTGGCTTTGCTTCACCGATTATTACAGAACTTGTTAGTCATGACTGCATCTGATATTTAGTCCATCAAGTACAATCTGCTATTCTCCTTACAAAGGTTTTTATAGCTTTTCATCGTTGGCGTATTTATTTTGCTCAAAGTGTCCGCAACCACTTAAAACTACTGCAGACATTTTCACCTCACACCAATGTTTGACTTCAATAGGAATCAATCAGGAATGTGGGTGTGTCTGTCTTTTTTGTTTTTTTTATTCTGATAAACATCTTGTCGACTTTTCAAAGAAAGTCCAATTTCAAATAGCCAATGTATTTATGTTCATGTGGTCCCAAATCTTTCTATAAAAATTATAATTCCTATCTACTTGCTTGTTTGTTCATGGACTCTTCCTAGTGTTTTAGAGATTGACCCTTGTAACCATATATATTTTGAACTACATTAACCAGGGTACTTGGATAATTATATTTAAAAAAAGTACATTATTCTCGGGTCTGTATTTGCACTTGACATTCATAAAAATGACATACAATATTTTATTTTATTAATAACTTGAAAATTATAGAAATAAGAATAGAAATGTTAATAAGGGGTTCAGGGCTTGGAACAGGATTGTACAGGTGTCGTTATTAATTTTCAGGAAGCACTGGGTGTGCCTTAAGAAAGGGGGTGGGTTAAAGACTATAAATTTATTAAATGTTACTTTATTTACACCCCTCCCATCCAATCAATGGCAAGTATGTCTTTGGGCCCTCTCACCAAAAATTGAAAATTATAAATTTAAAAAGTAATAATAAAAAATATAATGTTATGGGCTGGGGGCAGGAGGACATAGAATTTCTCATTCAATCCCTGGCAATGCCAGATCTTCCTACTAGTATAATATAATTCTTGCCCTCCCCCGGGTCTAAATTTTTTGTTCTTAACTCTCATTCAGTCTGCGTGTTGAGCGATAAAAATGTTATTTCAAACTTGCTTGACAGATCGACTATTTGATGGACAGTCTCTCGTAGAGATTTCTGCACATATCTAATAAACTACTTACTTTCATCCCTCCCCTCAATTCTGCATTTGTCTTTGCATTTAGTGATCAAAATACTATTTGCAATTAAAATGTGAATAAGTGATGGAGACTAAAAAACCCATCATATATTGAAAATGTAGTAAATAAACCTGGATGAGGATAAAACTGCTCGTACGCTGACTCCCAAGGCACAGAAAGCCAAAAGGCAACCAGCCTTTAACTGACTTAAACATCGGCGGATGAATGGACCAATGGCTACAAGTCTTCAGTGTTTTACAATGAAGTCTACAACAAATCTTCGTTTGTTTTTTATTTTAGAGTTTATAAATCTTTATCCGTCAAACTTGCAATAAACCTTTTTCGGCAATTGTGCAGTAAAGTTAACAAGAAAAAAGGGGGTGAAAACAAATAACTTTTACTAAACGCAAGAAAATTTAATGTCTACTGACCTGTGTAGCTTTACAGTTTTGTAACTTTTTTAAGTGTTTGTTTTTTCATATCACAGCTTATGCAAACAACATGGACGACCATGTGAGGTCGAATGGTTCGGTATAGTGCAAAGTATTTTGAAATAAAGAAGAACTTAAAAACAGTTTCAGTAAGTTAAAAATATACAGATAGGTCGAAAATTAAATATTTGACAGATTGTATTTTTGTTCAATTTTCAATTTTTCAGTTGTTAAACATACAACAGCGAACCTTCACATCAAGTAAAGAAACGACGCCATCTTGAACCCCTATTTTACAAGCCTTCTAGGAAACGATACAAAATCTCAAAAAACAAACACTTAAAATTTTCTTGCGTTTGGTAAGTTATTTATTGTAAATTTGCTTTTTCGCTCCTTTTTTTCTTGTTAACTATACTGCACAATTGCCCCTTTTTCTTTATTTCATTCTTTTTTTCATTAAAAAACTAAAATATTGTTTGAAATGCTGTATTCCTTTTAAATCAAGCAGATGGTCTGGCAAAAATGTGTTTCTCCTTAATGTTTTGTCACATAGTGAATTTGTCAGTTGCGTTTGTTGGACGACTCCTGAAGAAGTCTATTCTGCTGCTGATGACCATACTATTTTGAAGTGGAATCTCAACAGTGGAGAGACGACAAAATTTGTCAGTTTACCAGATGGAATTTTCCCAACCAGTTTACTCTGGTCTCCAAGGGATATTGTTGGTGGCAAGAGAGTTGGAACTGATGTCTTTGTTTTAACATCCACAGACGGTAAGTGCTACATCGTTTGGGAAGATTAGAGGAAAAAACACTTTGTATTTGTTCCAATAAAAATGGATTTGGATTAATTGATCAAAATCAGTAATGCCATTTACGTTCGTTTCTTACTATGCTGCTACATAAATAAGAGAAGATTTAACTAGGGATGGGCAGTGAAAGTGAAAGTTTTTTAAAGGCACCTCTCGCTAAAAAATGATAACTAAAAAATCGCGTTTGCAAAGAGATAACACCCTGTTGGTGCAAATGAACAGAACTTAAAAGCAACCAGTATTTAAAGCTCTCAAGACATTTAGTTTTTGTTACATTTAAATTTCGATTTTTGAGTATCATTTTTTTTACCGAGGACTGCCTTTATAATATGTTTTTCATTAGTACCTTCAGGGTGTTATCTCTTTAGAAAGGTGGTCACCGTCTTTTGACTATAAGTATAACAACACGTATTATGTCCTTGAAATGAAGAAGGGTGTAAAGTAATTAACCCTTTCATGCACAATGTTGTTCTACAACAACAAATAGAAAAGTTGTCGTCATAAATTTGGATTTTGACCAATTATATTTGTTTTTGTGAGAGTCAGGAATATCGAGGAATACGTTTTGCCTCCATTATTAGTCGTTACGGCCTTTTCAGAAGTCAGCTCAACTTGAAGGCACGTGGTTCAAGAACAAGTTAAATCAGGTAAGTAGAATGTCTAAAAAAGCATGCATGAAAAGGGTTAAGTGACCTAATAGAAATCTCTGTATTTTTTTAATAAAATATTTTATATTAAAATTCATTTATTAATAAATATTGAAAATTTCATTAAGATCACATAATTCTCTGATTTTGGGGGGATTTTAAACAATTGTGTATTGAGTTTTTAGTTTAACTAAAAACTCAATACACAATTTTTTAAAATCCAACATATTACTTTCACTTTCATTGCTCATCCCTAGGTTTAACCAAGAGAGAGGTACATGGTTAGCTTAATAGATACAGTGGTGGATTATAAGATTGGCGAAGCAGAGTTAAAATCCAATAGGATTTATTGTGGGCATTTACACATGAATGACCCCCCCTCCAGCAATGAGTAATATGAAACCTTTGTATTCAATTACGTGTATACAATGAATTGTTTACATTGTGAATAAACTCAAATGGAGTTGATTTGCTGTTAATCAAACGAAAGAAGAAAAATAACCCTGAAAAAAGTGCCCGGATGCTTTAAACCCTTGCCCTGCCACTACTGTTGACCATTCTGTCTGCTAAAAGTAGTGTTTTTTTTATATAGAAACTTTTGGAACAAAGAAGTATATGTTTATGGCAGGTTTCATGTCAGGCATGCCATATTCATTTTAAGTGCCATTAATGCTATAAAGGCTTATTGATTAGTTTATGATTATTCAATGAAATAATGGACATTTTTATAGCCTTTCCATTTTTTTTTTATCTTTCACATATTTTATATTTCACAAGATCAATTTGAATATGTAAAAGCATAATTCGTTTCTTGACTTTAAATAAAAGTATTCACAATTTTTTGAGTATTTTCACAAAATCTTCATTGTAACTGGGAAGAGAGATGTTTTTTACATCCGTGTATATTGCAATGATTGGTATATTTATAGAATACTAGACATACCTGTGACCCATTGGATCACAACCATTACCACTATTTATTCTACTTTGATTCATTCTACAATTCATAAACTGTGACATCTCTTTTAAGATTTTTGGATAACTAAATATAATAAGTCTCTTTGCTTGTATATTATTATTATTATTATTATTATATAGAAGTATCATATTGGAATAGGGATTTTAGTTTGTCTGTCCGTTTGTCAGTCACAACTTTTTAAACGTAATAAATTCATTGTGGAAATTATTGATGTTCTTTTGACAAAAAATTCTGCTCAGCACTATTTCAAAACACTGTATTATCGCTTTAAATCATTACAGTCAATGTTCGTCTAAGAAATTCAGCTTTTTTCTTCCTACCCCATTTCCCAAACCCATTTACCTTTTTTCTGTCTACTCTATTCTCCAAACCCATTTACCTTTTTTTCTTCTTACTCTATATAAAAAAACCCATTTGTCTTTTTTCTTCTAACTCTATATTCTAAACCCATTTACCCGTTTCTTCTTACTCTATGTTCCAAACCATATACCTTTTTTTCTAACTCTATATTCTAAACCCATTTACGTTTTTCTTCTTAGTCGATTTTCAAACCCATTTATCTATTTTCTTCTAACTCTATATTCTAAACCCATTTACCCTTTTCTTTTTACTCTATTTTTAAAAATCATTTACCTTTTTCTTCTTACTCGATTTTCAAACCGATTTGTCTTTTTTCTTCTTACTCTATTTTCTAAACCCATTTGCCTTTTTTCTTCTTACTCTATTTTCTAAACCCATTTACCTTTTTCTTCTTACTCGATTTTCAAACCCATTTGCCTTTTTTCTTCTTACTCTATTTTCTAAACCCATTTACCTTTTTCTTCTTACTCTATTTTCTAAACCCATTTACCTTTTTCTTCTTACTCTATTTTCTAAACCCATTTACCTTTTTCTTCTTACGCTATTTTTCAAACCCATTTGCCTTTTTTCTTCCTACTCTATTTTTAAAACCCATTTACCTTTTTCTTCTTACTCGATTTTCAAACCCATTTGCCTTTTTTCTTCTTACTCTATTTTTAAAACCCATTTACCTTTTTCTTCTTACTCGATTTTCAAACCCATTTGCCTTTTTTCTTCTTACTCTATTTTCTAAACCCATTTGCCTTTTTTCTTCTTACTCTATTTTCTAAACCCATTTACCTTTTTCTTCTTACTCTATTTTCTAAACCCATTTACCTTTTTCTTCTTACTCGATTTTCAAACCCATTTACCTTTTTCTTCTTACTCCATTTTCCAAACCCATTTGCCTTTTATCTTCTTACTCTATATTTTAAACCCATTTACCTTTTTCTTCTTACTCTATTTTCTAAACCTATTTACCTTTTTCTTCTTACTCTATTTTTCAAATCCATTTGCCTTTTTTCTTCTTACTCTATTTTCAAAACCCATTTCTTCCTATCCTATTTCGAAAACACATTTAACTTTTTTCTTCTTACTCTATTTTTTAAACCCATTTACCTTTTTTCTTCTTACTCTATTTTCAAAACCCATTTTTTCCTATCCTATTTCCAAACCCCATTTACCTTTTTCTTCTTACTCTAGTTTTCAAACCCATTTACCTTTTTTATTCTTACTCTATTTGCAAAACCCATTTTTTCCTATCCTATTTCAAAAACCCATTTACCTTATTCTTCTTACTCTAGTTTTCAAACCCATTTGCCTTTTTTCTTCTTACTCTATTTCTCAACCCCATTTGCCTTTTTCTTTGAACTCTATATTCTAAACCCATTTACCCTTTTCTTCTTACTCTATTTTCCAAACCCATTTCCCTTTTTTCTTTTTACTCTAATTTTCAAACCCATTTACTTTTTTTTCTTCTTACCCTATTTCCGAAACCCATTTACCTTTTTTCTTCTTACACTATTTTCCAAACCCATTTGCCTTTTTTCTTCTTACTCTATTTCTCAAACCCATTTACCTTTTTTCTTCTAACTCTATTTTCAAACCCATTTGCTTTTTTTCTAACTCTATATTCTAAACCCATTTACCTTTTTCTTCTTACTCTATTTTTCAAACCCATTTACCTTTTTTCTTCTTACACTATTTTCCAAACTCATTTGCCTTTTTTCTTCTCACTCTATTTTCAAAACCCATTTCTTCCTATCCGATTTCCAAAACCCATTTACCTTTTTTCTTCTTACTATATTTTCCAAACTCATTTACCTTTTTTTTCCTACCCTTTTTTCTAAACCCATTTACCTTTTTTCTTTCCACCCTATTTCCAAATCCCATTTACCTTATTGCTTCCTACCCTATTTCCAAAACCTATTTACCTTTTTTCTTCTTACTCTATTTTTCAAACCCATTTACCTTTTTTCTTCCTACCCTATTTCCGAAACCCATTTACCTTTTTTCTTCCTCAATTTTCCAAACCTATTTACCTTTTTCTTCTTATTCTATTTTTCAAACCCATTTGCCTTTTTTCTTCTTACTCTATTTCTGAAACCCATTTACTTTTTTCTTCTAACTCTATATTCTAAACCCATTTACCTTTTTCTTCTTACTCGATTTTCAAACCCATTTGCCTTTTTTCTTCTTACTCTATTTTCTAAACCCATTTACCTTTTTCTTCTTACTCTATTTTCTAAACCCATTTACCTTTTTCTTCTTACTCGATTTTCAAACCCATTTACCTTTTTCTTCTTACTCCATTTTCCAAACCCATTTGCCTTTTATCTTCTTACTCTATATTTTAAACCCATTTACCTTTTTCTTCTTACTCTATTTTCTAAACCTATTTACCTTTTTCTTCTTACTCTATTTTTCAAATCCATTTGCCTTTTTTCTTCTTACTCTATTTTCAAAACCCATTTCTTCCTATCCTATTTCGAAAACACATTTAACTTTTTTCTTCTTACTCTATTTTTTAAACCCATTTACCTTTTTTCTTCTTACTCTATTTTCAAAACCCATTTTTCCTATCCTATTTCCAAACCCCATTTACCTTTTTCTTCTTACTCTAGTTTTCAAACCCATTTACCTTTTTTATTCTTACTCTATTTGCAAAACCCATTTTTTCCTATCCTATTTCAAAAACCCATTTACCTTATTCTTCTTACTCTAGTTTTCAAACCCATTTGCCTTTTTTCTTCTTACTCTATTTCTCAACCCCATTTGCCTTTTTCTTTGAACTCTATATTCTAAACCCATTTACCCTTTTCTTCTTACTCTATTTTCCAAACCCATTTCCCTTTTTTCTTTTTACTCTAATTTTCAAACCCATTTACTTTTTTTTCTTCTTACCCTATTTCCGAAACCCATTTACCTTTTTTCTTCTTACACTATTTTCCAAACCCATTTGCCTTTTTTCTTCTTACTCTATTTCTCAAACCCATTTACCTTTTTTCTTCTAACTCTATTTTCAAACCCATTTGCTTTTTTTCTAACTCTATATTCTAAACCCATTTACCTTTTTCTTCTTACTCTATTTTTCAAACCCATTTACCTTTTTTCTTCTTACACTATTTTCCAAACTCATTTGCCTTTTTTCTTCTCACTCTATTTTCAAAACCCATTTCTTCCCATCCGATTTCCAAAACCCATTTACCTTTTTTCTTCTTACTATATTTTCCAAACTCATTTACCTTTTTTTCCTACCCTTTTTTCTAAACCCATTTACCTTTTTTCTTTCCACCCTATTTCCAAATCCCATTTACCTTATTGCTTCCTACCCTATTTCCAAAACCTATTTACCTTTTTTCTTCTTACTCTATTTTTCAAACCCATTTACCTTTTTTCTTCCTACCCTATTTCCGAAACCCATTTACCTTTTTTCTTACTCAATTTTCCAAACCTATTTACCTTTTTCTTCTTATTCTATTTTTCAAACCCATTTGCCTTTTTTCTTCTTACTCTATTTCTGAAACCCATTTACTTTTTTCTTCTAACTCTATATTCTAAACCCATTTACCCCTTTCTTCTTACTCAATTTTTCAAACCCATTTACTTTTTTTTCTTCTTACACTATTTTCCAAACCCATTTAACTTTTTTCTTCTTACTCTATTTCTCAAACCCATTTACTTTTTTCTTTTAACTCTATATTCTAAACCCATTTAACCATTTCTTCTTACTCAATTTTCCAAACCCATTTGCCTTTTATCTTCTTACTCTATATTCTAAACCCATTTACCCTTTTTCTTCTTACCCTATTTTCCAAACCCATTTACCTTTTTTCTTCTTACTCAATTTTTTAAACCCATTTACCCTATTTTCTTCC
The DNA here is from genome assembly GCA_963556195.1 of Sepiola atlantica. Lineage (NCBI taxonomy): Eukaryota > Metazoa > Mollusca > Cephalopoda > Sepiida > Sepiolidae > Sepiola > Sepiola atlantica. The sequence goes on from OY744526.1 coordinate 83,198,035, forward strand.
TACCCTATTTCCGAAACCCATTTACCTTTTTTCTTCCTACCCTATTTTCCAAACCTATTTACCTTTTTTCTTCTTACCCTATTTTCCAAACCCATTTACCCTATTTTCTTCCTACCCTATTTTCCAAACCCATTTACCCTATTTTCTTCCTACCCTATTTCCGAAACCCATTTACCTTTTTTTTTCTTACTCTATTCTCCAAACCCATTTACCTTTTTTCTTACCCTATTTCCCCAAACCACTTACCTTTTTGTTTCTTACTTAATTTCCAAAACCCATTAATTTTGTTTTTCTTCCTACCCTATTTCACAACTACAGTTACCATTTTTTTATGATAACCTTGCTTACCAACCCTATCAATTTCTCAAGCCTCTATGCCATCACTTTCAACTGTCTGGAGTATGACACAAAACTGAATCCAGTGATGAGGTCCCAATTTTAGAGCCTTGAGGAGTGGATTAATCTTTTAGTTACCACTACTCATAGGTCCACTCTCAACTCAAGTGGTAGTACTTGTGTTGTTTCCATCTCTCTTATATAAATAGAGATGTTGTCTGTCTGTCTGTCCGTCCGTCCGTCAGTCAGTCACAATTTTTATTTTTAAGTAATAAATACGTTGAAGAATTTGTCTCATTTCGAAATATCAAAGATCTTTTCTACTTTTAGAATTGGAAAATATTGCATTAATAGTAAATAATAAATTGCCAATAAATAAAGTATATGCCATAGCCGGGAATCAAAACCAAAACCATCAGTCTGAGGTTCTACCAACTGATCTATTTGGACTTTTTTATAAAATCGAACTTAAAACATTACATTATCAAGATAATTATAGCTTTGGTGTGACGTCATAGATTTATGATTTATGCCATGTTTCAAAACATGAATTCAACATAAGCGATAATAAAAAGAAAATAAATGAACGGGTAAACATTATCAATAGCGTTGGAAATTATTTTAATAGTTCAAAACAATTAAACTGGCAAATATATTTTTGCTAGTTATATAATAATAAAAAAACTTATTGTTTTTTCATCTAATTGACATGCATATGTAAAATTAGATTACGATGCTTTAAAAAAAGTCAGTCTTTATCTAAATGCTCACAAAGAGATTAAGAAATATTAGAGGAGTAGAATCAACATTGTGAGGGGTGGCGAGAGAAATAGATAGCTAAGAGAAAGATGGGTTATGTATTCAGTTAGTTATAAATTATGGCTAATTAGAATAACTAAAACAGAATTTCTTTAAAACATAACACAATCCCAGAACCAAGGTATATTTTAGGAAATATAGGAAAAATGCTGTAGGGAAACAAATGTTAATTAATTTACATGATATAATAATACATAAAATCTTAATATTTTTTAATAAAATCTGCATTAATTTTTGAAAATTTAACAAATTTGATAAATGATTAATGATGTATAACGAATCATTTTGTTTAGTAATTAGTTTTTAATACTGAATTAACTTGTAATTTGTTTGTTATTCTTGTTAACACCATTGTTTTTCTTTTGTAATTCTAGTTTGAGAAATGAAAAGTTAAAAATGCAACCGCTCACTGGATGACATCTTCTGCTACTCTCCTTCTATGAATTCTCCACATAGAGTACGAGTCGAGGATACGTCCTCGATGATTAGTCCGACAGAGGGTTGGCCGTTGTGGCATCTTTGGACCCTGCTTGATCGAGCTGAGGTATTTGTTCTGGGTGGTCTTAGAAGGTCCAACCTCCCAGGCTTTACCTTCTTTCCTTACTACTAGGGAATGCCGACAGGGCTGCTCAGGCATATTTTGCGGGGCCATAGTGCGCTAATTCTTGTGTGTTTGCCTCCCACATCTACCTTCCGGCCTTGTGCCACATCTTCCCGTGGTGGGAGGGAGTTAATTACCTTCTGATATTCTCCTTGACCTTTTTGCTAGGAGCAAAGTGTAGTATCTGTTCTTCTCACATCGAACTCACAAACTACACTTTGTGTGTTCTAAATTTTTTCAGACTGATATAATTTTTATTTTTGTCCCAATCCAGAGTGCCCCTTATTTGGGAGCTGGATTTTCCCCACATTAAAAACCGATCATGTGCCCTTGTGGGGAGGCAAGTAAATAGGGACACAGTCAGACAAACAGCAAGACAAAACTAATTAAAGAAGGGCAGGATCTCAAAAAGCAAAACATTATCCTTGACTTTCTTTCCTTACTTTAGTTCTTCTTCAGCTCATTCTTCAATTTACTGCATGCGACACAACTGAAGAGTCGTGGAATCAACCCTAACTCCCCATTTCTCATTCCTTTTATCTTCCCAACCACCTCACCCAAATTCATGACATTTCTGTTACTTCTCAATAAATACCCAAGCTTTACTGCTTTTCTATTTTCTTTTCACGTTGAGGCTGCTGGCAAGTAAGCATAACTGTCTTTCTCTCTTTCATTTCATCAAGTTAATTTTAAACATGAGAATTCATGCTAGAGCCTTGCTTTTATTATAATACTTTCCAAGTATTGATAACCTTTTAGACAATGTTAACAGATTCATTGATAAATATTTCTGAATATTTTCAAACCCTTGTTTACATTTTTCTACAATTTTAACTTTAACAATAAATTGATTTTTATTCTGATTTTTATCTTTTAATATTATCAAAAAACATTTTTTTTTTCAGAATTAAAAAAAAATATATCCAATAGCAAAATATATTCCTTTCAATTTTTAAAAACATGAATTATTGAATGTTGTTTGTTGTAATTATGAAGTAATACATTATGTATTTGGCCTCTAACAGGCTTTTAAGGTAGTAAAGTAACATTTAAAAAAATATAAATAAAATATTTATTGAAAATATAAAGTATAATTGAAAAACTTGGTAAAAGTGTTTGCAATAACTATTATTTGTTTTTAGTACATAATTTGAATTTGATAAAAAAAATCAATCAACAATTTGATGATGAAATATTTATTCTTAGAAATTTAAAACTTTTCCAAAACACAATTATAAATCATGTTAAATTTTGAGAAAAAACTCAAAATTTGACATGATTTATAATTGTGTTTTTCTTGTGTATGCATGCATGTATATGAGATTTTAATGTGTTAAAACATGAAGCAGAAACATTTAAAAAATTTTCTCTAGTCATTGGAGACTTGTACAATGAAAACACCAGATCACTGGGATCAGTTTTTTGATAAAAACAGTGGAGCTATATAATCTCTATATTTATAAAATTTTGTCACCACTTCTAGTGTGTATGTATGTGTGTGCTTTTTGCCTTTTACAAGACTTAAACATATTATTTTTTTTATTTACTCTTATTCGAATATTTATTGAACTCAAACCTGTAATAGTGTAAAGTACTAAAATAAGCATTTTAAAAATCCCATTTATAAACGAATTTTCAGAATGCATTTCTGTTTCTTCTTAAATAAGTCAGCCCTTTTGATATTTTGTTAATAGCTGAAAAAAACTATTTCACAAAACTATCGTGATCATATTTAAAACAAAAAAAATTGGTAAAAAAATCCCGGCATAGTTTAAAATAAAAACGAAACAAAAATGAAAATGAAAATTTCCATGCAATGCTGAGTATGTTCAACTCATAAATTATATTTAGGTTCAACTTATTCAAAGTGATGAAGTATTTCAGATGGCAGTTGTTGAAGTGTCTTCTCTATTATACATGTATTTTTTATTCGTCAACTAATAAGTGAGTTAGGGTTTTCCGATCAAATTTCTTCAAGGGTTGGGTTATACATTACCCGAAACGAACCAGAGACTTTTTAGATATTCAAAAACTGATAGGCACAACATATGCATGGAATAAAAACAACAGGTACATGAGGTTATAGGAGAGAATCACGACATACGCAGAAGACAAAAAATGGTGGACAAGCAAATTTTCTCGTTTAATTAGGAGAATGTCATTGGTGATTGGTCGATGAAATGACTCCTCTGCAGAGCCGGCAGCACTGATTAGTTGACTGTCCTGATATTTATTTGCAACCAAGCCACCGTCCAACTTCCACTGTAGACAGCACGCAAGGTAGCAGCACTGTCCAACAATAAAAACTGTCATCACCAGAGGCAATGGATAATTCATTTTGTGTATTAGCTTGACGATCCTCCTCTATGATATCATGATCTGTGGTGGATGTGATGAACCTGGATTGAGCAGTGAAAGTGGCTCCAACTTGCCTTATCCCCTTTCAAGGAAATGTCAAAATTGTAGGTTACTAATAAGAATCGAACTCACAACTTAGGAGAAACATAACAACTGGTTATTGCACTGCCATAAGCAAATCCACCTCAATAAGACAAAAATGAACCCACGAATTATCATTGGTTAAAAAGAATTTAATGAGATTATGAGATGTGGCCATGTTGAAAGAATAGATGAGACTTCTTGAATCAGTTGATGTAGAACAGTTGAGATTGCAGGCTTAGTTCTCTGGGAAGGTTTACTTGTATAGTTAAATACTTTAAAGAATGCTATGGAAAGTAAAGGTCTGAAATGTGTACAGAACAGGAAACTTTGATGGTATGGCCATGTTGAAAGAACGGATGAGAGTTCTTGGGTTAGTAGATGTAGGACATTTGACAGGGTCAGTTCACAGGGAAAGGCCAAGAAAAACATGGGAGGAAGTGATAAAAATGGACTTAAGAGAAAGAGGAATAAATAAAGACCTGGACAGATAGATTAGTTTGGAAGTCAATTTCTTATAGCTGTCCAACATATGTCAGCATGTAAAACGAACGTTAAACCGAATATGCTGCTGCTGATGATGATAATGATGATTATTTAATGTCTGAAATCTGTTGACTTGGAAGTGGAACTGAAGAAAGAAGCAGAAATGAGAGAAGTCAGAGAAAACGTTCAGTGATTGTGAGCCACATTATTTTTATTGACTGGGGCAACAAGTCCATTATTATTTTCATATTTATCGGGTGAAATTGAGGTTGAAGGATCTCGTTGAAGTCAGAATATAAGCGGTGCCCAGATCAAGTTTCAACTCTTTTTCATGATCACATACGTGGCATGATGGAGCTGGCTTCTTCGCTGTTTACTCCTTCACCGTAACACAACCTTAACTTCCGCCTCAGACGACTCATCTGATATGGTATCATCCACTGCGTCTGTGTCAAACTGCTAGTTTCCAAGTGATCACCATGTGTATTTCTTGTATTGAACGACTCACTGCCACTTTAACTCCTTGAACTACTTGAATCTATAACGGGCATAAGTCTTTTGTGTGGTGTGACATCTCATGAAGGATATGTTCTGCAGGCTGGTTAAACTCATCACTTGTCAAAGTGTATATGGACACGTACATCGTCTCTACTTTGTAACCCATGTGTTACCGTTCAGGCATATCTGGGGATCGAGCATCAGTCCCTTTTACTTGGCCTTGGTAGCAATGGACCATATTGGCAGTTGTTATGTTCCCTAGGGGTGTGTGTACATAAGGTAAAGAAAAAATAAGTTGATAGAAAGAAGAAGGAATGGTTAAAAATTATTACTCGAGGTACAGAGTAGATGGGAACTGGAGACTGCTGGATATGTGATGATAAAGTTATCAGTACTAGAGCGTGTGTCTTGCTACTAGTAACAATGGCCAATCATGTTATTCTCCCACAATGCAATTCCACCAATATTGGCATAAAATATTCAAAATTAACAACATTTTGTTTATTCCCAAATAATTAAATGCATATATCACATCTCTATTAACTTTGCTGCTGCTGCTGTTTTTGTTTTCTTAAGATACAAAAGGGTAAAACTGATTTTCGAAATGGTAATTATTTTCTTTGTGTCTTTCGAAAGATTTTCATTAGTCTTATATTTTAAAAATATATTAACTGTAAAAAATTTACTTTTTTCATCATGAAAAACATCACATGATTAAAATATTTTATTAACTTTGGAGACTTTTAAAAAATATTTTACAGTCAGCATTTTCTTAAAAAATATGCTAACAGATGCTAACTGTTAGTAAATTTTCTTAATTAAGATAAATACTACTATTGCTAAGTATTAGGCTTAATGTAATATTTTCTTTCTTTTAAAAAATTTTTTTTTTTCATTCAACTTTTGAACAGAACACATCTGTACTATCACGTTTCCTTTTCCAACATTAGGGGTTTACGTTCCAACCTTCCGGAGGTTGAAATATATTTACAGGAGACCAAACCTGACCTGTTGTTCCTATGCAAAACTGGTATGGGCTTGTCATTTTCTACTGATGACTTCATGATCCCAGGATACTCAAATATGATGTCTAAACCCAACCTCCATGATCGCGATGGTCATGTAATCTGTGCCTACATCAGGGATGTTTTTCCTTGTGATAGGGACACTGGGGTTCCTGTCATTGAGCAAATTTCCGACAAAATTGACAAGATCTTGTCTGCTCACCCTTTTGCTAGCATCCATGTCTGTGATGACTTTAATGTCTACAATGTTGAATGGCTAGTTCATTCAAACAAGACTGATGACGAAGGGCAGTTTTGTCACGGTTTTTCCCTTGCTTATGATCTAACACAGATTGTTGACAAACCCACCCGCGTTCACGATGTTGACAGATATTTTGCAAGTCTTCTTGATCTTTTCTTAACAACTTGTCCTGAACTATGCTCATCCTCTGTCCTGTCTCCACTGGGATCTTCCGATCACTCAGTAGTTTCAACAATCAAGATCAGAACAAAGTGCAACAAGTCTTCTGAAGTCCCTCTCCAGCGCACAGTGTATTGATATCTGATGGCTGACTAGGACAGCCTCAGAGCTTTCATATCAGAAATTTTCCTATATTCCATGTGTAAAAAGAATGTGTCCTGTATCATATCTGATTTAACTGATTGGCTAATCGCTGGTATTGAAAACTTCATACCCTCCAAGAAATTAAAAAAAGACAAAATAACTCCCAGTCATAGAATGTGCCGTTGCCATCACTCACAGAAACCACAATTTCAATAGCATTCAACAAAATAGATGCTCTGAAACCAAAGTCACCTTTAGAGCTGCAACTAACTATTGCAAAAAGGTTATAAAAAATGCAAAAAAAAAGTATGCCCAATCTATTCAATCCAGAGTGGCCGAGCAGAAGCTTGGTTTCCATGAGTTCTGGCGTATTACAAACAGGGTCATGAACAAAAGCGTATCCTCTATTCCAACCATCATCAATGGATCAAAGGTGGTTTCCTCCGCGTCTGACAAAGCCAAACTTTTTGCAAAGAACTTTGCATCAAATTCCACCCTTTGCAATCAGGGCCGCCTACCTCCTGAATTCCCCCCAATAACTGTAAACACCCTGAGCGACATCCACATATCTGTCTAGAATGTTGCCAAACTTATCAAAAACCTTGATGCCAGCAAAGCAACTGGTCTTGACAATATCCCAATCATCGTGATTAAAAAACTGCAACCTGAACTAGTTCCTATTCTTAAAGCTGTTCTATTGTTGCTTAAAGGAGAAGTGCTTCCCAACACCTTTGAAAAGCTTGTCAGTCTGTCCAATATTTTTAAATATTGGTGACCGGTCTTTTGCATCTCAGTACAGACCAATCAGTCTCCTGTGCATCATGAGTAAGTTGCTTGAATCTGTGATAAACCAAGAAGTTGTTAATCACCTTGTAAAACATTCACAATAAGAACCCGCCTAGCTACTACCACTGTCAATGATTTCCCTTTCTCCCTCTGCGTGCCAAAGACGAAACGAAACTTCCATGGGCAGAGCTTCTTTCCTAGAACTGCCTGTCTGTGGAACACAGTGCCGCGAGCTTGCTTCCCTGCTGACTACAATATGGTCGTCTTCAAGTTCAATGTAAACAAGTTCTTGTTGAACCGTCCCTGTAAATAATCAATTTCTGCCCTGCTACAACCATCTTACTAGTAGTAACGATTATACTACTATAGAATACACAAAACTAGAAAGATACATTTTCCTGATAATAATAGTAATACAAAAACAAATTCTTCTCAACGAACCTCTTAGACAATATCTAAAAAAATGGCTGGTCATTACTTTGTTAGCAAAACTATCTTCCATGCTATTTAGCATTACTTTTCCCTTTCATTGGCCTAGCAATTTCTGCATGGCATCGTTAAAAACAAGGTGATTATCACCATGATAATGGGGTCGCGTATACGTACACGCCTATGTTCAATCATATAAACATTTAGTTGCACCTATTTGTGATGCAGTCGATGAGAGGTCCCTGGTTCAATCCTGTGTACCAAATCTTTTTATGTTAGTGTTTTTCTTTAGTATTAGTTACATATTTATTGAATTTGGTAATGCAATAACATAAATTATAATGATTTTATTATATCATAAATGTAATAGATTATACTAAAGGTATTTTCTTTTTTATATAATTACATTTATTCACTTATGCAATCCAACAATATGCTTTATGGTTATTTCGGAACAAATCAGTTATTTTAATACATATACATAGTGACTATGCATTACTTCATTTATAATATTAACAATTATTTATTTTGACAACCATAAACAGAAAATGGTTCAAGGTTGGAGCCAGCAGTTTCTTGGGTTACTCTACTTTCCTGGGCAACTCCAGGACATTGGTCTGCTAATTTATAAATAAACAAAATAGAGGACAAGATTATTACATTTATTTTCAATGCATAGAGGTAATGAGCCCAACTCATGAATTTATTGAATATTTCCTGCTGGCTTAAGGCTCTCATCACTTTGAAAATAGATGCAAAACAATTTTCTTAACCTTTTATTTTCTATTTATTTTCCCTTATGTTAGAAAAAAGCAAAACTTATTAAATATCTATAGAGTTTTTGAAACTTCATGAATAAATTACCAAAGATTTGAAGTTTGATGTATCTGAAGATGTACTCCAATAACGTTTTGTTTTGTTTTGTTTTCTATGTAAAATCCATTGCATAAATAAGAAAAAGTTGATTTCTGCCAAATTGCTAGAGCCTTACCTCCTCATTTTTCCGTTGTTATGTGACTGAATTTTCTTTCTTTATCTTTCTTTCTCTTTTCCTGTTTTTTTCTCTTTTCCTTTTCCTGTCTTGCCTTGCCTTCTTTTTCCCTCTTATGACAGTTCTCTCTGAAAACTGAAAATGTTAATTTTGCCCTGAAGGGTAAGACTTCAAACGATTTACCAAGGGAGTAGGGGAGTTAGATGACTTTTATTTCATCAAAGAATGACTTCCTGTCCTCTTCCCCCCCCCCACATGCACACTCAATATCTTTGTCTTAATTTTGACTTTCTTATTTGAAATTGGAATTGTTTAGTAAAAAAGTTGTTTTTTGCGCTGCCCTCTGCACACATACACATGTACGCATAGGATAGAGGGAGGGGGGTGCAGGTTAGGAATTTCATCCTGATTTCAACTTTTTTACCATCAGCTACTAACATCACTGGAAAATGTACTCCAATAAAGTTCTTTTTTTGTTTTGTAGGTAAAATCCATTATATAAATAAGGCAGGTCGTTTAGAGAAGACTACAGATGCCCATAAAGGTGCAATTCTATGTGGTCGATGGTCACCAAATGGAGAAGATTTTGCGACTGGTAAATATTTTTGGAAAATATGTTCTTTTTTTGTTTGGATTTATTTCATGAATACATTTGTTTTGTATTATATAGATTTTAGCGTTTAAACATTTTATTTTGTTTGTAAATTCATAACTAAAGCTAAATCTATTAAAATAGCAACCCAATATTTTGACATTTTATGTTCATTGTTATATACCATGAAAAACTATTCTTTTCGTTATTATTTCATCAAAAGTTTAAATGGAATTAGGTTTGGAGTAATCCTAACAGATTTATCTTTTTTCAGCTGGTGAAGATGGCCTGCTAAAAATTTGGTCGAAACAACGCATGTTGCGTTCCACCCTTGTACAAAACAGTAAGAGTCTTTTAAATATATTTTTCCTTTCTACAGATTATGCAAAAAAAACAATGCACAATGATATTCATAATTTATGCGTGTCAATTCATGGATAAATTTGCTTTTGAATTTTTGTTTTGGATGAGAAATTTTCTGGCAAAGGATGTCCTGAAATTAAAATGTAAGAGCTCTGCCTAATTAAAATGTGTAAAGAATATATTTTATACTAGCAGGGTTATGTCCTAATTTTCGTAAATTACGTAGATTACAGAAAAAAAAAGTAAATTGACAATCCGTTTAATATTTTAATTTTAAATGACAAAATTTAATTATGGACTAAAAACGAAATTAAAAAGTAGATATGACTTGTCTGAGGTTCAAACTCACACTCTCTGTCTGTAATTGTGGTTTGCTAAATATTGCATCAAGGTGAAAAGTTTAAAGTCTTCATTGCATTTAAATATATAAACCATACATGTTTTTGTTTCATTATGATGTTTATTAGACCTCTTTTGGAAAAGGTCGGTAACATATAATAGAAATATGTCGAGAGTCGTACACGGTCCAAAACGGTGACTTGAATGACTTGCCTCCTCATGTGGTCGTGAGAGTTGCCTCCCTTTCATCGCCCTTGGAGCATCTCATTCTCCAATCTCAGGAAGGGGTACCAGCTTACTCCACATCATGTTTGTTCTTTCTTTTTTCTTTTGAAAGGGAGAAATGTATTTTTCAGAACAAATGAATTATTTATAATGCTGAATTATTGTTAGTACACACGCACAAATGAGAGCTTCACTCATTTCGCTTTGTATTCCTCAAGGTTTTGGATGAAATTGATGAAAGGTTTGAAAAACAATATTGTTAATTATGAATATGAATATATGTATGGATGTATGTATACGTAAAAAGAATATGCATGATTTTTTTTTCTGTTGATCTTATCTAAATTGTATTTGAGGTATGCCTTTAATGTTTAAAAAGTTAATTAATGGGAAAAATATGACTAATAAATGTTCAGTGTTTATTACAAGGTAAATAATTAGCCGTGAACTTTTTAAAAACATTTGTATTCACATGTCTGATTGTTAGTAAAAGTGACAGATTATTACTAGTGTTGGGACGATTAATCGGAATTGGAAAAATTTGAACCTAATTTGTGATTCCAAAAACGATTCTTTTAATTTTTTTATGTTTTTAAGCATCATATTTAATTTTCCATTGCTGGTACTAATGATAAATATTTATTGATTTTAAACTACTAGTAAAACTAAAATCATCTATAGATCATAATAATGAATTTAAGTAAAAATCTCTTGGTAAAATAGCACAGGAAAAAATGGCACAAATGAAAAATATGGATGAAACTCTAACAATGAGGTTATCAAGATCTTGAATCCAATACATAAAGGGAAAACATTAAGAAGTTTGTCAAATTAAAAAGAAAATTATATTCACATGTAAAAGTAGATTAGGACTCAGCTAAATACTCACGACAATAAAATGAGATTTTACTTAGGCGATTACGTGTGGACACCCTGAAAAACATGGGCGAAGAAAACACAATTATTTTAGAAGTTAAAATGGGATGGTTTGGTTTGTTTTATGGCATATCAACCGTCTATGGGTTATTTAATGCTGAATAAAGTTGTAAAATGTAATTTTTTTATTTTCTTAGAAAACATTGCTCTTAGAAAACATCACTCTTAGAAGGAAATTTTACAATGAGAGTGGAAACATTACTCTTAGAAAACATTACTCTTTGGCAGTAAAATAATTAATTAAAAAGAAAAATCATTCTCAGACCAAATCAATAATTAAAAAGAATTAATTGGAAAAACAAGTGTCCCCGTTTTCCAGGGAGGAGGGGTACCCTTCTGCATGGGGTTGCCGTCAGCAAATTTGTGGCCCACCTACAGGGCGGTTAAAATGAGAGATCAGTTTTGCATATAAATTAAACGTAAAATGATCACTCATTTCCAGGCCAGTGTCTAATCAAATAGCGTTTTACGGGCATATAACCAGATTTTATTTTTTGGTTAAGGGAAATAAGCATGTTTTTGAAGGGGAGAGAGTAAAAAAAACTCTCTTAACCTTACCACTAAATCATAAATCTGGGTGGTAACAACCCCCACCCTAAAAACAATGACTTTTCCTTAACCTTATCACTAATCCTTAGTCCGGGTGTACTCACCGCCAATAAACCCTCCCCATTACCCAAGGTCTGGTTGGCAACAGAAGCCCTCCAAACAAGAAAAATATAAAAACATGGTTACATCTATGATTTACCAAAACAACCAAAAAGAAACTTTAATGTTTTGGGTTCAATATTGGGTGCGGCTTATCTCCTACTAAAACTTTAGGCAAGATAACTTAGACAAATCCATGTTATTTACTTAAAAACAACAGAGTAAATACTTATTTAAAAGTATTTATTTTAAAATATGGGTGGCGACTTAGCCCCTATTTACAACTGTTGAGGAGGGAACCTAGCCTATCTAGCAAAAAAAAAACCCTTAGAAAAATCGCTTTTATTTATAAACAGCAGAATAACTTTTAAAATAATTATAAAATGTGTGTGTGTATTTAAAACTACAGGGTAGGAGCATAGCTCACAAAACTTAGAGAAGTAGATTTTGTTTGACTAAATACTTGGATTACTTGATTATTTGGATTACTGTTATCATCTTGGATGTTATTCTTACGTTTCGGCCGATGTAACCTCCGACCTTCTTCGGTGTGTCTTGTTTAACTCTGGAATCTCTGTGGAACTGTTTTTCTTATTCATTTGTGCCATTTTTACTTGTGCCATTTTCCAGTGTCATTTATACCTGTGCCGTTTTTACTGTGCACCGTTATTATAACATCAAAATACTATGTAAATTTATTTTACTCATCTAAAGAAAAATGAAACTTGCATAAATTCACTAGGTAATCTTTAAAAGAATGCAGTTGAGTTTACAGTGTTCCAAAAAATATTTATAGATTAAATAAACTTTTTTTTCAAGAGAAAAATACTGACAACATCGTTTATGATTAAATTATCATGAAGTTAAATATAAAAAAATGTTTAAAATTTTTTTTATATTCATTTGCTGTTGGGCTTTTGTTCATTTTTTAATTATATGGTGGGCTTTTGTCCGGTTCCCCAACATTGGCAAACCTTACAAGAGGTGGGCAAAAGGTGGAAAGGCTTGGTGTGGAATTCAATTAGGTATAAATGAATTAGTGTATTTAATGATTTTCACGTCTATGAGTGAAAGTCTACACTTTTGCGTCAGTTCTTTGATTTTAAGTTTCTATATCTATGAACTTGTTGGAAAAAAGTTCAAGATAAAAGATATTTGAACTTTTTGGCACAAAAAGAAAACTTTAAACATTCGTTTTATACAAAAAGAAATATGTTTCAACGGAATTTCTAATTACTATTTACTTGCCTGTTCACGAGGGCAGTGTTAGACAAAAAAATCCATTTTAATCATTACATACCTCATTGCTATTTATCCAAGTAAGTGGAAGCAGATCGGCAGAAAAAATATCACTCGATTTGCTGAAAATTGTAAATTACTTTACAAAAAACATAATTTGTAAAAAAAATTTTTAATTAGCAAATGAATTAATTTTCTAAATATTATCTAAAAAGATAATTTAAATATTACGGAATCATTTTCAGTAAAAACTGAACTGAAATAATATTGGTGTATTGGGTGTACCTGGTGCAGAAGAACTCCCTGTATTCCTCAGGTATCAGCTGTGACTGATCCTTAAGTTGCTGTCGCTGCTGGCACTGTCTTCTCCAGTTGTGCTGGAGGTATGAAAGCGTCTAGATTGTTGTCGTCCTCCACAACTGTTTTTAGGGTAGGTGTGATAGAGGCAACGGAGCTTCCACTCATCAGCCATCCTGGCTGTGAGTTTGTTGTTGCCGACATGGAGGGCCAGTCTCCAGGAGTGTTTAACAGAGAACTGACCACTCCAGGCACCGGGATCTTGGTCTTTTTCTCCGCTCCCTTCTTTGTTCTCGATCTGGAACAATCTTTGGGAGCTGGAGGGAGGTTGGAGCTGTCTGCGGAGTTGTCGGACAGTATTCTTGTTTGTGCCTGTACATTGCTTTTCGAGCAATCTGGGCATGAGCTTCGTTGGAGTTTTTTTTTAGATACCTTCCTTGGGCTAGGGGAGCTGCTTTTTAGGGAAGCAGCCTTTGTTTACTTGTCATCCAGACGGTATGCCCCTTCTTTATTGTTATTTGATTCCTGGTTGGGAGAGCTCAAGTTAGGGGAGTTGCCCTTAAGGGGAGCTGCCTCTGTGTTTTCCGGATCTGGGTGGTATACCCCATCAAAAGTTATTTTTTCTCCTGATTTGGGGAGTTGCCCTTTAGAGGAGCTGTCTCTGAGTTTTCTTGATCTGCTTTTTGCTCCCTGATTGGTGAAGCTCTTGTTAGTGGAGTTGCCCTTTAGGGGAACAGCCCCTTTGGTGTTCGCCCCTGTACTGGAGGATCCCTTGCATTCCTCTTCTGCATTGTTGGTAGTAGTGGTGGTGGTGGGTATCTCCTCCATATCTCTATCACTGCAAGTTGAAAAAGAGAGGGGGGGTGAAAGTTTCACGATTTCAACTGGCGTAGAGACGGCGTCAGATGAGGAAGCCGGTTTTCGCGCCAAAAAGGAGTGGTGCCAAAAGTAGCAAGAGGGGGAGATAGTACTGAGAGAGGCAGGGGGAGAAAAGGTTATGCAGAAGAGAGAAAGTGTGTTTGTCTCCTCTTGTCGCTTATAGCTTACGAGAGAGGCAGGTTACATCTCAATCCCGAGGGGAGGAAGGAAGACTGAGAAAGTGGACCAGTCAGTCTAGGGTCTTGCTGGCAACAGAAAGGGGTGAGAAGGTGTCACTGCATTCTCCGACTCATCAGAGTGTAGGGTCGAGAAAAAACGGAATGATAGCAGTCTTCTGTGAAAAAAGTGCAGAAAAATGGAACAGATACTACACTTTGAATTATTTATTTGCAGAAAATATAAAAAAATTACATTTAAAACAAATTAGGCACAAGGCCATCAAAAGTATGGGGTAAAATGAGTGTCGTTGGTCATCCTTGATCTATAGTGATAACAATGTCTATCCTACTCTTAACTAGAATCATCTCAGTCACCACAATACCACATTTATACTAGGGCTGTTTTATTAAAGATATCCCAAAATTGCTTTGAAATTTTATTGTTCATAAATATACTTATATACAAAGATTTAATTAGGATGAAACGAGGAGTGGGGAAAGAACAAAAAAATTGATTAGTAAGATCTAGTTTGCACCATAATGCTACACCTAATAATGCTAATATCCATCCTCCACCCCAGCAAGCCGATAATGATCTTCCAACAGTAGTTAATGATAACGCTAACCATAATATACATTCAATTAACCAATCTAATTCATATCATGAAAATACAGTAAACAGAAGTAGACCCGGGAATAGAAATATAAGTGGTTCAGGAATAATAGCAAACCCTAATATACACGCTTATATCGGGGCTACAGCAAATCTAATTAAAACCCGCATATCTATGCATAATTACTCCTTCAATAACGATGTCAGCAACAACAAAACATCACTGACTACTTTAGTTAAAAATCTAAGATCCAAAAATATTCCACACAGTATAAAATAGTCCTTCCTGAAAAAATCAAACTCTTATAACCCAGGATCTAGATCTTGCGATCTATGCAATTCAGAGGCCGTGATGATTGCCACAGCACCTAAACGTTTAAATTTAATCAACTCTAGAAATGAATTAGTTTCCAAATATCGCCATAAGAGGAAATTCAAGTATGCACAATTCAGCCCACCACCAAACCCACTGTAGCTGTTTGAGTGAGTGTCGGGACTGGCTTCGGAATATCCAGTTTTGGAGGTGTGTGTGTTGAATCTTCCCAGCCTATAAGGTTTAGACATTGAATATGCCTAAATATCTCTTTAAATCTCTTTAATTTTTTTAAGTTGCAAAAATTTCGATTTTTAAATTTTTAAATTATTAAATTTTTAAATTATTAAGTTGCAGGGGTCTAGATTTTTAAATTTTTCAAGTTTTAAATTATTAAATTCTAAATGTGTGTACAACTTCTTAATTATTAATTTCATAAATCTTCTAAATTATATGATAGTGTTAGATGTGTAAATTTGGTTTATATACTCAAAGCAGAGATCAAGTAGTAAATTTGGGGGAGGAGATATATCGAGACTCTGACCTAAATTTACAAATCTGTCTCTGTGACCCAGACTTTTAATATTCAAATATATACATAACTGAGTTGACCCAGACATATAACATCCGGTATACATATAACTGAATTTACACATCCCTCAATATGTGTGGCCGTTTTGCTTGTTAACTGAAGACATGTAACATCCGTGTGTGCGCGCGGTTTGAATCAGTTGATATTCATTTACGTTCGTGCTGTTGTCTTATCAAGGAGAAGTGTTCGTTTTAAGATTTCTTACGCTGTCTTAATTACCTTTGAATATAATTTTTTTCTTTGGAGTAATTTTTATCGTACCCGGAAGAAAAAATGGTCGAATACATCAGGTCAGTTTAATTTTATTCGAATTGGATTTAGCAGAGCTTGCATACAACCAGGAAGTTATGGTTTGCATGACTCCTATTAGCTCTTAATAACCCTGAATTTGGACATCATAATATTCAACACCAAGTGAGTTTTCTGAACTTTTCATATGATTTGTTTTCCCTATCGTTTTCATCATTTTATTAATTTGCATACACCTTAAATACACTTTTCACTGCTATCTACTGCATCGATAGCAAACGAATTTCCCGCCTGGATAACTTTTTGCATTTTTGGACCACCATTCACCATTTGGATTATTTCTTAGTCAACCTCTTTGATATCTTGCCTGGAACTATTTGAAACTTGCTGGCGTGGATTAACTGTATAAGTTTACAAAAAAGTATGTTTTGGGCCGATATATTTGATGTTTTATATACCTTTATGTATTTTTTATATATATTTTTTTATATATTTTCAAAGTTTAATTTTTATTACCTGCAGTAATGCCATTGCGGTAATAATCCTCGGAGGAGAAGATTTTCTTTGAAAACTCATGAGTTAAGGACTTTAAAGAACTTTGCCTGAACATTGAACTGTAATAAAATTTGATTTGCACCTTATTCTATTCTTTCACTTTATCTATTGCTATATATAATTTATAATCTTTAAAATGTAATCCCCTTTTAATATATATATATATATATATATATATATATATATATATATATATATATATATATATTAAATAGGAATTACATTAACACTTTACTGCAGTTTCACAGTAAATCCGATAATTAGAAATATATTTTTATCCCACATGTCTATATATTTGAATGCAAACTCAAGTTAGCCAAGATTGAATTTTTCATGTAAAATTTTCAACTCCTATTTTTTCAAATCATTTGAGATGACGTTATTTCACTTACATCTTAAGGATATTGTTAAACTTGTGCTTAAATTTGAAATGTACGAATAAAGAGTTATACTTATTTTGGGTTTTAAATTATGTTGTAATTAATTACAGGTTGATTTGTTTGTTTCTTGTGTGGGTTTTTTTCTTCATATAAAGTTTTATTAATATTGTTGTACCCATTCCAAACATAAATATATATATATATATATATATATATATATATATATATATATATATATGTGTGTGTGTGTGTTAGAAAAGTCTGAAAACGGTGTCATATGGAAGAAAAGGTACAAATTTTCACACACTACTTATGCGATGCAGCAGCAAAATTTCAAAAATTTCCTAATTAAAATATGAAACGAGTATTAATATTATTTAACTGTTATTTATTAGTAATAAATTAAAAAAATGCATTAGCATTTACTATTAATAGTTACATTTGCTGCTGATAACAAAGACAGCTTCCATGTGAAAAATATTCCTAGTCGATAAAGTATTTTCTGAAAGGAATGAAAATGAATTGCATTTTATTATTCTGAAGAACATGGTGGCACGATCCACAAGAAGAACTGGTTATTCAAAATTAAATATCGTTTTTCTATGATGGAATCTATTGATGAAAAAGGTCAAGAAACACTTTATCATATATACGCAATATTTTCGTCGATAGTAAATTGTCTGAAGTCGCTGGGATGCTGAGAACATATATTGAGAATAGATACTACACTTTGAATTATTTGTTTGCACAAAATATAAAAAAATACATCTGGAACAAATTAGGCACAAGGCCATCAAAAGTGTGGGGTTTGAGTGTGGTTGGTTATCCCTTGCTTAACATGATAATATTGTCTATCCTACTCTTAACTAGAATCATCTCAGTCACCACAATACCACATTTACACTTGCAGCTGTCCTACTTAAGATATCCCTAAATTAATTAGAAATTTTATTGTTCATAAATATACATATATACAAAGATTTCATTGAAACTATACTTTGATCCTAGCCAAAAGAATAAAGCATCTGTTCCAGGCAACTCGTACAAAATTCCCTGAATAACACTTCTAAGACACAAAAGAAAAGCAAATGGCTGAGCATAGATCCCTGATGTACTCCCACTTTAAAATAAAGCTGTCGCTAAATGTGCTGTTAATTCTAACATGATGTTAAACATTTTTGTACATTGCTTGAACAACCTTCACCCGTTTGCCTCTAATTTATGCAAAACACACCAGACAATATTTCTTGGCACTCTGTAAAAAACTTTCTCCAAATTCACAAAAGCAAAGTACAGCTTCTTCCGAAGATACTTCTCTTGCATCTGTCTCAGGATAAATATAACATCAGTTGTACTTTGCCCAGGCATAAAACCAAATTGCATTTCATTTATGTTTAGCTGATTTCTTATTTGCTGCTCAATTATTCTCTCAATCACTTTCAGGGCTTGATCTATCAATTTTAAGCCTCTCTAATTACTAAATCATCAGCATAAAGCATCAGAATATTCTGATAAAATTTACTTTATTTAATAAGAGGTTAATGTAGTTTCCTTTGTTAGTTTTAATGTCTCTCTAATTCTTTGTTTTCATCAGGTACTCCGATTTATTCTTTGGCTTGGGCTCCTGACTCCAAACAATTAGTTTTTACTAATGGAAAACACTTAGTCATTAAAGGTCAACATGGCGGATCAAAGCCGATTATGGTTAGTATGATTGTTTCTTTTTTGTTTTGTAACAAACGAGCAGCAACAAGGCCTTGTATGCCTACTTTTTAATGTTTTTATTTCAAAGCATAAAACTTGTGTGAAATTATTATTTCTTTACTTTAGATGTTTAAAATTTTTCATACATCTTATGAAATTTTATGAATAAAATGTTGTAAGAAGATTTGCCATTGATGCAAGTTCAATACTTTTTGTAGATTTTATAAAAAAATTTGAATACAAATATTTAAAGAAAAATATTTTTTCCAAATTCCATGAGAATCAGTCAAATATTTTTTTGGAAAAATTAACTTTTTTGCATTTCAAGAATAAAGTCCCCATTAAGCTATCTTGGAATTATTAGAATTTGTTTAGACATTTTAAATACAAGAAAATGATGATGTTTGCCAGTGGTTCAAATTCCACTAAAATTTGAGCTAAACAAATTTTAGTGGAAATATTTTATACAGCTCTGAGAATCTTTGTTTTATGAAAGAGAAGGAATTGAAATATAAATGTTATGCCTACATAGATGAAATGTATTTATCATTTTTTAGAAAAGCTACCCCTCTCCCTTTCTAAAAGACATTAATGAAACAATTTCGGATTAGTCATTTCAATGTTTAGTTTGTTAGTGTAGCACATGTCTTTTTTTATCTTTGAATCTTGAATGTAAGCATATCATACTTATATAACAATTCAAGAGATTCTTTCTTGTGAATTGTATTTTCGGTTTAAAATTAGTGGCTTTGTTTTTTGTTTGTTTGTTTTAGGACATATATAACTGCTATAATTGCTACATTGTTATTTGTTGTTGAAACATTACAATTTGAAATTTTTACAAGAAAATTTATCATATTAAAATGTACTTTTTACTTTTCAAGCCACATACGGAGCCAAAGCTGACTCAAGCCTGCAACTTTCATTTTCAAAATCATCTTTAAAATTTATTGCATATAATTCTTCAAACCTGCTTTCAATTTGTTATCACATAAAGAAAAGATAAATTAATGTAAAAATATTGAGACAGACTTCTCTATTTTTTATGACAGCAAAACACTGAAGTTGGTGAAATTACACGTATTGTCAGTATAAACAAATAGAGATACATTGGGCGATGGATAAGTAATGCACACTTTGTTGATGTTCTGAATACATATAGCTGTGACCAGTAAAGGGAGTCCCAAGATGACTGTTACCCTAATATGAAAGGCATCTGACATGAAATGGTGTTAGAGTTGTGAAAACTATGCTAAGATGGAGAGCCAGTCAGAAATACACTCAGTCGATGACTTACCAGTCGCTGATCTCTAACCAAGAAAGAGGCTGAATCTGGTTTTTAAATCCCACACTTGGGGTGATATTATATTTTTTATTTCTGGAGATAAAGAGTGCATTCTCTTGTTGGCTCGTCTGATTAAAAAGAGATATGGTTAAAGAGAGATAACTCCTGAATATTCTGAGTCAACAGTAATATTTTGAAAATGGTGTCCCAAGATGGATGAACGTGAAATCTTAAAATGCTCATAAATCGTTAATTAATCATCCTAAAAAATGTTTAGGAGTAGTAATTTGTAGTATTATATACTTAATAACATACTATAGGTCTACTGTATTATGTCTCAGAAGTTTTCAGATGAGGATTGATAATTTGAATCATTTGGACTATTCGGACTTATATTCTTATCTTGGTTATTATATATTCATAATGTTTCAGCCTCTGTAACACTTGGCCTTCTTCAGGTACATCTTTTTCACTTTTTTACAAAGTTTTTAATTGACAGTTCTTTTTTGTCACCCTTTATTAACTTATTAAGTCTAAATTTAAATTATATTAATGGATTTAAAGAAATGTATATAAAATAAACAGGTACAACTAGAATGTTCTCAAATTAAAAAAGATGCACTTGAAGAAGGTCAGAGATTATGTCAACTGAAACGTTGTGAATATAACACCCAAGATGAGACTAATAGTCTGAACGATCCAAATAATAGAGGGTCTATTGTAGTCTGACATTTATATATTTTCACCTTCTTCATAAAGTAGTTTTAATGTTTGTCCAAAATATTTTAAAGGCCGATTTCTTTTAGAATAGCTCCTTTACATTGATAGGACTAAACCCATTCCGTTCACCTGCCAACCTAATTGGTGTACTAAAAAACATTACTGGTAGCTGACCTCTAACAGTTTCCATATTAAACTTGGACACATTTAGTTGTTGAATTTATAAATACTATGAAAAAGAGCATTATTATTTTCCTCAGAGATAAATGAATATTCCTTTCATTGTTAGATGATGAAATTATAAATACTACTCATCACCTAGGCCTTCATTTTAACCTTTTATTTAGATTGCAGTATAGTAATATAAAAATAGAGGAGTAAGAGTTATAGAAACAGAATTATACTAATTATATATTTGTGGCTTCAAGGTTCAAATCCCATTTCAGTAAATTTCCGCAGTATATAATTATACAGGTGACAGATGTCGATCCAGTCAATAGTCACTACACAGCTATTTATTTCTGTCAGTCAATTCAAATATAATTGAATGCATGTGTTATGCCGTAATATTCAGAATTGTTTATTACAGAACTGGCATGTTGAAAATTATCGACAAGGTAGATACAAGAAAAGAAATCTAAAAATAATGAGAAATGCTTCATTACTAAAACAACGAAATATATGTGATTACTTGGCTGCAAGTAGTTAGTACTTTTAATGTAGGAAATATACAACATTTGTAAAATAACTCATTACCTTAGCTTAAATTTTTTTTATTTGTGGAAGAACTATTATTACAAATATTTTAAATATAGATTTATTTGTCTAAATTTTATTAAATTGCATTAGTTTTGAAGTTTAACTTTCATTAATTTATAATTTAAAAAATTATGACATTTTTTTGTACAAATCAAAATATTTGTGCAAAATCAATGAATGTAAATTTCATTTTGTTTATTTTATTTACATGTTCTTAATATATTTATTTTACTAATGGGTCACCGCTTATCAAGGCCCAGGGGCCACTCGAAGACTAGGGTTAAAGAGATTGTCAGTTGGATGATGAAAGCTACCACAAGAGGATTGGAAACAATGGGTGAAATGGGCAGAAGATTACTTAAGAGGAACTGATTATTCAAGAGGACGGATTAACAAGTATTTGTTTACATTAGACTTGAAGAAGATCATATAAGGACATATCTGGTTATTAGAGGTAGACGATTATGTCACAAGTGAGGTACTTTCTGGAATGGTAGAATGATCCAGCCATTTTTCCAGTGACCTTAGTAACATATATATTTCTTGATATAATTTAAATTTAGACTTAATAATTTAAATAAAGGGTGAAGCAAAATAACTTTCAATTAAAATTTTGTAGACAATTACTTTTTGAAATTAAATTCTCACTTATGACAAATCTTTTGTTACAGAAATAATTGTCATTGTATGATAACTAAATTTGTTTAGTGCATATATGAACATAGGTATGTGTTTTCACACTCATCGACTGAAAAATCTAATATACATTTGAGAGCATTCAATTCGTCGGGGAAGACCAAGAAAAGTATGGGAGGATATGATAAGGAGTGATTTGAGAGAGAAAAAAAATACCTAAGCAGATATAGATCAGTTTTGAAGTCAATTTCTAAAAACCATCCAGCACATGCCAACATGTAAAATAGATGCGGTCTGGAGTTTGACAAACAGTGCAGACTTTATTAGGTTGGAAATTCTTTTCTGCACCCTGTCTAGGAGGGAAAGGCTAGTGGTTAGTGCACCAGTCCAGATGTGACAACAATACTCCATGCATGAGTAAATGGGGCTTTATAGAGATATAGGATACTGGCAGGTGTGAGAAGTTTTCTAATCCGGTAGAGGGAGCTTACATTCTTTGCAGCAAACTTGGTAACATCATCTATGTACTTATTCCATTTCGTATTGCCTGATAATCTTAGTTTGAATGTTGGACTCTTGAGAAGGGTGCTATTAGCCATAACAAAACCCTTAATATCACTTTACATGAGATGGAATCAAACCTGACTATTGGACAAGTTTTGCCTAGTATAGTCTAAAAGTACACAATAAAAATTTAAGAGCTGAAAGTTTAATATTTTTATGTTTTGAATAATGTATTTTGATTAAATGACTGTCGAAAAAGTTACTTTGAATATTGTACCATTGCAGGTTTTCTTTTTTACTCTTAATTTTTATTTTAGTTTATTTTTTTGGATGTTTCATTTTTTTTTTTTTTCATGAATAATGTTCACTTTATTATTGTTATAAAAATGGAAATATATATTTTATATTAAAAAAAACAATCTTTTTTTACCAGTTTAAGAACTGAGCAATTTTGTGCGTTTACTAAAAATGACCACTATATCAAAGTATGTTCTTCACTCGCATGAAAATGATCTTTTCATTTTTGTACAGAGGCAATGTCAATCGGCTTTTACGAGTTTTTCTTTTTAAAATTTTCTAGCCGTCTATATTAAATAGTAGCTGTCCATATCCGGTGTTGCTCAGGAGTCTTCTGACTTTCATTTGTTTTGCTTTTATTTTTTGAACTACACCGTTTTATTTATTTATTATTTACCAAATTATTACTTTTGTTTAAAATAGGATTTTCAAAGTGTAGTTTAATTATTACAGTATCATTCGATCATTAGATTATTAATTGAAGCGAATTGTTATGAAACTAGAACTAATTTTGTTAAGGTAATGTTGTTTTAATTTCTATTTATAAAATTATTGGATGGAAATAACTTTCAATTTGCTAAGAATTTAAAACTCAGAAATAACTTTCTATTTAACAGTTTAAAGGCTTCCAAATTCTTTTAAAATTTTGAAGAGTTGCAAAGTAATTCATTATTTTTGTTTCAACTCTTAACAAAACAACTCAGCTAATTTAGCTGAGTTGTTTATGCAGAAACGGAAATCCATTCTGGTGGATTTAATTTCATAATTATTTTTTAAATAGAATTTTAAAGATTTCATTTAATTTCATGCTATTGCATTTTTATTTCAATAAGTATATAAAAAATATTAATTCAATTCCTGTAGTTGCAAGAAAAAATACGTTGTCTAATATTAGAGATGATAGAAATTAATTTATTAAATTACTCAGTATAAAATTTAAAAGTTATCTCCCTTATTTTTTTTCATGTCAAATTGAGAAGCTTTTTGATTGCGAGTGTATTTGAATAAAGACCCATTAATCTTTGCAAATACAAAGTTACACACATTTATATATTGTGTGCGTATATATTGTAATATTACTATTTATATATATATATATATATATTGTAAATTTTCCCTTTATCTTTATAAAATAAACATTTTAGATGTATTTGTAAGTTCATTTTAATATTAACTAATGTAAATCAACACATATTTTCTCCCTTTTAATATTGCTATAATTCATTTATGATTTTAGCAATTTTTTTATTTGTATTTTGGGATTTATTTTTCAGTAGAATAAAATTGCTTTGCCAACTAAAACAATATATTAGCTCATCTCTGAAAGATATATTCATAGTCATTTTGACTTTGAAAAGAAGTTCAAAAGATGAGTGATTTGATTATATATGTAACCCACATCCATAGACAGTTTCGCTGTATCACAGCTTTTCAGTGTGGCTAGACAAACAAATGTCTCAAGCCGGAATCAAACATGAAAATAAGCTTCTCAAAATCGGAATTGAGCCAAATCAAGAATAAACAGAGCTTGCATACACAAAGTTCTGAATATTTTTTCAAAGTTAGATAACAATAAATAATAATAATAATAATGATAATAAATAAATAAAGCACGTCCACTCATCGGTTGAGCCCTCCAGTAACCGAGGTAACAGTTGCCACTTGCCGTAAGGCATTGCTCTTGGTAAGTAGATTTGAGCTTTCTCCATAGATATAATTTTTTAAAATTATGAAAAAAAACATAATTTTCCTTACTTCTGTGACATATGGCTAAGATTTCTAACGGTTGTCCAAGCAGTTAGATTTCTAGCCACACTGAAGAGATGTGATATCATAAAGTAACTGTTTGTGGATAACTACACACACACACACACACACACACACACACACACACACACATATATATATATATCGCTTATCTTTTTTATATGGAAGTGGTGTGGTGTAGTGATTAAAGACACTGCCATGCCGGATTTGAGTTCTCCTGCTGCCATACCAAGCCTACTGCATCACTTTCACTACTAATACCCTTGAGAAAGATATGAATCCATATATCTTCTCTCCAGCTATCGATTAAATGGTAGGATAGATAATATTCTCAAGCTTTGGTTGTGCAACTAGTTCAAAAGAAGTGAAACTCTGATATCTTTGGAGACTGAATATATATCTTATTAACATCGATTTAGTTGATAAAAGGGAATTAAGATATATGTAGAGTTGTTCCCCTTACATTTGAAATGAGTCATTTTATTTCAATGACAGCCGACAGTTTGTTTTAAACCATGGATTTATCATTACTATTCTTACTTTTACTTATTAGGCATAAACATTGATTAAAATTCTTTACTTGATCTTAAAAAAACATTTGTTATGGAATGGGCATTGAATATATAAAACTTGAATTGGATTATATAAAATCATGGTGTACTTTCAAAAAGGCAGTTACAGTAGAATTTTGATGCAAGAAAAGAAATGGATGCTTGGCAGTTAAGCTGTTGAGTTATTTGTTATTCTTATGTTTTCTTTGTACGTATACAGATTTTAGCAAAACTCATTTTGGTGATTATTTTCTGTAGTGATTATAGCAGAATTTTTTATTTGCCAATATAAGACTCAAAATTACAAAGCATTTTTTTTATTATTAAATTTGAGAATCAGAATTATGAAAATATATAAATTTAATAGATTTAATCTTTTAGATTAAATTTCAAATATGTCATATTGCGTTATCCGTATTGCAAATAATTAATCTGATTTATTTATTTCTATATTACTTTTGGTTTCCTTTTGTTTTTTTCTTTTTGGGAGATAATAAATGTTGATTCTTTTTCAGCGTCATTTTATTGGAAATTAAAACTACCTTATCAAGTAGGAAAACAAAATATGTTTATCATTTTGTTATTTTATTTAGTATTATTTTATTTTTTAGTATATATTTGAATTGTCATATCTGTCTCACTTTTTCATTTTATATATATATATATATATATATATGCCCTCCAAGCAGTTTGGGGCCTGCCAGAACGCTGGTCACTCTCTGCTGATGTGCAGCCATTTTTGAATCGGTTGAACCACTCCTTAATTTGTGTTACACCCATCGCATTTTCTTCAAACACCTGTTGAATCTAACGCGACGGCGGAGATGAACACCATTCAAAAAGAAGACTTTCAGAGGTGTTTCCGGCAGTAGATGGATCGGTGGACTAAATGTGTGCAAGCACAAGGGGCCTACTTTGAAGGGGATTAGGGTCCCAACCCCATCACATATTTGAAATATTTTTTCTGGCCTAAGGTCGGATACTTTTTAGACAGCTCTCATATATATATATATATATATATATATATATATATATATATATATATACAGGATTTCCATAAAATATGTATGCACCCTTTGAATCCTTATAACTCGTTCAATTTACTGATTTTAACTTGCAAACAAGATTGATAGAAGAGTAAGAATACACATTTAAAAATACTGCCAGTAAAATTAACAAAAACATAGAAAATTAACTTTTAATAAATGTAAAGACTACTTGAGGTAATTTAAGAATGTTCATAAAATGAACCCTAACCTGTTCTGCTCAATACACCTATCATATCATGATACATTGGATCTACAAACGTCTTGCAACATTTCCTCTACCATGTTCATAAATTAACCTGAACCTATACCCGAGTTAAGGTTAGGGTTAGAGTTTATTTATGAACATTTTGAAATTACTCCAAGTAGCCTTTATATTCAAAGAAAACTATGTACTGTGATACAATTATATATAAGGAATCAGGATTTCTCGATATTGATCTAAACAATGTCCAAGTGACGAATAAGGGATTTATTAACTATTGAATTATTAATCTTATAGTTTAATTTTTCACCGAATGTATCAGTGTAATATATTTGTTTCTTATTTTGTTTAAAAAAAATCTATTTTTATCTATGTAAATGAATATGCTGAAAAAAAAATTAAATTAGTAAATAATATTAAAAGATAATTTTAAATGTTTTTGCTTATTTTACTATCAGTATGTTTAAATGTGTATTCTCATTCTTCTATCAATCTTGTTTGCAAGTTAAAATCAGTAAATTAAACGAGTTATAACGATTGAAAGGGTGCATACATTTTTGGGGGACACTTTGTATATATATACAAGCAGTAGTTGAATACCTGTTTAAACAATAAATATAGCATTAGTTTTAAATTTTAATGGTTTTTCTTTCTTTGGGGGATAGGGTACAGTTTCGGTGGCACACCCCCTAAATGGTAAAGCTTACAAAAAAAAATAATGTGTCTATGTTACTCACTCTGTTGCCTAGAATACATATTCCATAATTCATAATAAGTTCAGTAGTTTAGGATTTTCGTAAGCACAGATATATCATTGATGCTCACGTGCATGCACCAAGCCTTTTAAAAATTTATTACTTAATATAACTCAAAATTTGCTGTAGAGCAATTTTTTCTTCTATTAAATTTTTTGTATCTAACGTAGTAAAAAGTTTTTGAGGGCGGATGCGAGGTTGGGTGGCCACACTCGTAAACGGTAAAGTTTACGAATATATATATATATATATATATATATACACTAGTAGAATACCCATCCCAGGACAAGTATAAACAATGAATGCAGCATTATTTTTAAATTTTAATGTTTTTTCTTTCTTGTGAGGGATATGGTACGGTTTCGATGACACTCCCTAGAATGGTAAGGTTTACAAAAAAATAATGTTCCCATGTTACTCCCCCTCTTGCCTAGAATGCATATTCCCTAATTCATGATTATAATAAGTTCAATAGTTTAGGATTTTACCAAGCACATACATATTATTGGCGCTCACATATGCATATAGATCCTTTTACAAATGTCACTACATCAAAATTTGATGTAGAGCAATTTTTTCTGTATTAAATTTATTGTATCTAACTTGTTTAAAAAGTTTTTTTGGGAGCGGGTACGAGTTTGAGTGTGCGCACACCCTCAATGGAAAAGTTTACAAAGTGTCCTTATTCTCGGAAATTTCAGAATAACAAATTATTCCTCATCAGAGGCTAAAATTTCTAATTCTCAATTAATTAGGGGAATACTATTGTGGTTGGATCAACTTAGTTCGTTGGTAAATATGATTGATATTTGTTAAGAATTTTAATTAAATAATAAATAGCGATTGTCTGAATGTATATAACACTCTATTTGGCAGCTTATTGGGAAAATATTTAGCAAGAAGAAAAAATAATTAAATCCTTAATACATTACGCAAAATAGATAAATATATATATATATGTGATATATGTGTGTATGTGTATATATATATATATATATATATGGATGTATGTGTACATATATATATGTATATATGTTTTTATTTTTACATCTATATATAAGTGTGTTTGTGAGTATATAAATGTGTGCGTATAAGCGTGGGTGTGTGTATGTGTGAGTGTGTCTTGGTGTGTATGCGTGTAGTTAGGAAAGGGGAGACAGCCGTGTCAAGCCAAAAGTTTGAGCTGACCAACTTTCTTATGCGTCGATAGGTAGGTGTCAAAATGTCATCTTATGCAAAAAGGTTTCTCGTCTGAAAATTTTGAAATGTAATTTGTCTGTTTGTTTTTTGTCTTCTGTTTTGTTTTTTGTTTTTTTGTGATTATGTATTGGCGGATCTAATCTTTGCTCATCAGTATATCCCTGAGGAGGAGCCGAGGAGGTTCTGAAACAATTGTCGGATACTCAAATTATGTTTATTTTAATATATATATATATATATATATATATATATATATATATATATATATATATTTGTGTGTGTGTGTAGCATTTCTTCATCCAAATAGCAATATTCATGAAAAAATTTAAATTGCTTAAAATATCTCAATAATGACATATATAAAAAGAGTTTGATGATCTAAGCAAAAATCTTTTGAATTTTTAAAATCTAACTAAAAATAAGGAAGTTATGACTATTTTTGTGCCTTGCACGATTGAATATTTTTCCCTCTTTAATACCATATGCGTTTCGTCACATTTTTTGCACTAATTTTTCAGTAAAAATGTTATATCTTTGTTAAAACACAAGATTAAGCAATGAAATTTGCCATATAAGTGTATTTATGTACAAGGAATCAGAATATGCCACTGAAAATATCCAGATTTCCAAGTAATCTGCAGTAAATGCACACAAATATGCTGCAATACCTTAAAAATACCATGTATCTATTAAAAAAAGAAGTTAGAGAACTCAAAGTTGAATTGTAATACATTTTATGTACAAGAAACTGACATTTAATACTAGGACTGTTTAAAAATGAATATAATACAATTTTTAATTCAATATCTATGAACATGATTTAAAAAAGTTTCATGAAAATTTATCAAAACCATTATTTTGAAATCATAAAGTAAATTAAGCTAAAAAACATGTTTACTCTTGTGAGATGTCATTTTATATCAGCATGAAGTTACATAACGTTAATCTGAAATGTGTTTAATTTTAATGGAAACCATATGTATTTTGTATGTGAGAGTATTGTATTTGTTATTTCAGTGGAAAGGTCATGATGGTATCATATTAGTACTTGAATGGAATTCAGTCAATGACTTAATTATATCAGGAAGTGAAGATTGCAAATATAAGGTAAGTGACTTATCTTTCTTTCTGACTGAATGCTCTTTTGGAATGGGACTAATCTACATGGTTAGTGGAACAAAATGATTGAGACTTTTCTGAGGAAACCGAGCACAGAACCTTTGTAATTAACTTTTCTTTTTAATGCTGAAAACAAAAGATTTCATAATGTGCCAACTTTTAAATTAATTTTAATACTTTTGTTAATCATACTGAAAAAGCTAAACCTACCCGACGTTGCATGGGAGTCTTTGACTTTCATTTTTGTTTTGCTTTTTTTTTTAACCAAATTATTTACTTATTTAAAAAACATAGGATTTTGAAAATAACATTTAATTATTACACTATCTTTTTGTCATTAAATTAATTAAGCTAAATTGTTAAAAAACTGTAACTAATTTCATTAAAGTAATATTGTTTTAATCTATATTCATAAAATTATTGGATGTAAGTAATTTCCAAAATGTTCAATCTCTTAATAAATGAGGATTGGCTAAGAAGTTTAAAGCCAGAATTATTTATATTTGTTTTTGTTTCTATTTGACTATATCATTTATTTGTTTATTTTAAAAGTATAAATTATAAAGTTAAAAAAAGGTTCCTGCAACCATTTTTTGGCAGTTATGATATTCCGTACATATGTCAGCGAAAGAGCAACCGAGAGCGATCTAAGAAGACAGAATTTTTATTTGAAGAAACTGTAGTTATATCATATTGTAAGTGAATATAGTAAGCATAAACTAGTATTTGTTGTTTTTTAAGTTCAAACTTTCAATGTTTAAATAAAAGAATATAAAAAGCTTGGAAAATATTCACTGTTTCAATCGTGGTTTGAGAAAGTTTTTGACAGTGGCCAGATATGTTGTCTGGTGAGCTTTACGTAAATTAGGGGCAAACAATTGGTTTGTTAAAGTTGTTCAAGCAATGTACAGAAATGCTCAAAGTTTTGTTAGAATTAACAGCACAATAAGTGACAACTTTAATGTTAAAGTGGGAATTCTGTACTGAGTCCATTGCTTTTCATTTATGTCTTAGAAGCATTGTCGAGATAGTTTCATACCTGTTGTCTAGAAGAGGTACTGCATGCTGATTATTTAGTACTTACCTGTGAAATACTGGGAGGTCTACTTGGTAAGTTGGAGACTTGGAGGAATACTATGGAAATTAAAGGTCTGAGAGTGAATGTTACCAAAGTGATGGTCAGTGGTTGTAGTGTTGGAAAGAGGAAAGTTCTCCTGCTCAGTTTGTGGAAAGGGAATCGGGTGAAACTCAATTTTATTTGTACTTGTAAGCATTGAGTACACAAGAAGTGCAGTGGAATTACAGGTAGGTTGAGTAAGGATAACAAGTTTGTGTGCGAGAAATGTAAGACAATGGAGATGATCAAGAACTCAGATATGGAGAAAATATATTTGGAGTGTGAGGCTATTGAGGTTGTTAAAACGTTTTGTTACCTTGGTGATGCCATTTGAGCACAGGGAGGAGCTGGTGCTAGTGTAATTGCAAATGTTAGAAGTGGATGGAGTGAATTCAGAGAACTTCTGCCATTACTAACCAGCAGAGCATTATCACTGTCGACCAAGGGAAAAGTCTATCAGGCGTGTGTATGCAGTGTGATGATGAATGGAAGTGAAATCTGGTCAGTGAGGGTTGAGAACATGCATTGCATGGAGAGAAATGATATGACAATGATATGATGGATGTGTAATATGAGTTTTAAAGACAGGCTTAGGTCTGATGACCACAGAGGAAGATTAAATCGGGACAGTATAAGGAGAGGTGTGCAGAACAGGAGACTTTGTTGGTATGGTCACATTAAAAGAATGGATGAGAATTCTTGGATTAGTATATGTTAAACAGTTGAAGTAGCAGGGTTAGTTGGTAAGGGAAAGCCAAGGAAAACATGGAAGGAAGTGATCAGGATGGATTTGAGAGAGAGAGAGATAAATAAAGACTTGGCCAGAGATATGTTAATTCGTAAGTTAATTTCTAAAAGCTGTCTAATGCAGCTTGTAAAACGGGTGTTAAACTGAATATGAGGATAATGATAATGAAATTTATGGATGACTGGAAGCAAAACAAGATCTTTATTGTTTATATGAATATATGTTATGTAGCTTGTATTTGATGTGTCAATTTAGTATATGTTAAGTTAATAAATTAAGAAATTACGACTAATAAATATTTGGTGATAGCCTAAAGTCAGATAATAAGCTTTAATGTAAGAAAATGTTAATGATTATTACATATTTGAGTATCCATAGAGTTTACAAGCAGTGAAGCAAACAATTATCCTCCAAAATATTTGAACTTGATGATTTGAGTAGCAGTTAGACCAATTGTGACTGACAGAGGAGTATTTCCTCCAACTATCTCTATGACATTACTAATCAAAATAAAAGCTGTTGGTTGTATTAAATGTCAAAAGAAAAAATAGATCAGAAATAAGAATATTTTTTGATCAGAACCCGAAACAATATTGTCTTGTATATTAAGAAGATTTTTTATGTAGCTTTTGCTTATAAAGCTATATCGGTCAAGCAAATATGGAAAATCTCACTTTCTTTTTACATAAGATTAATATGCATAGCTACTACCATCTATATATTAATACTAACCTATCTTATGTCTTTCTATGAACATATAGAACACACGGTCATACTTGACATCCAACAGCAGCAGCCAGAGAGAGGAGGGATAGGGGTGATATACTGAGAGAGATGTGTACAAATGTGGAACAGAGAATACATATATTTATTCAGTAGATAAATGCTAGAATTAAACCGTTTTTCTTAATTAATCTCAGAATTTCCACAGACCTGTACTGTGAAAACTCAAAGTGAATTTGAATGGAAAAACTCACTGTTTGTCTGTAACTTTTTGCATCACTGTTTCTGCAACTATTTTGGCATTATCATTGTTATTTTCCCATTCTCCTTTCAAAGGAAATAAAAAGCCCTTCAGTAACTATAGAGTTAATTGCCTTTCAAAGTTGACATTTGAAGCAGTGGTAAGATTGACCCATTATTCTTTTGTCTACCCAATAGAATTAAGTTTACTTTGGAGTAAACAAACTCTGGTTGGATCACATTGTTTTTTGATGTAAACTCTCTTATATGTTTGGACAAATTCTCAAGTTTATCTGAACAACATTTGTTCTTTTTAAAAAAATTTTTTTGAGAGATTTTACATTAAAAACACTTATTTGTTCTGCATAAACATTTTAAATATTATAGAATATTAAGCAGATTGTTTAGATTACTTTTATTTTTTCTGTAATTTACGGAAATTAATGTCCTGGGTGATGCCGGGTAGCTTTCCTAGTAGTTGTGTATATTTTGATGCAATTCAGATAAAGTAGTTTAATTTCAAATTTATCAAAAAGTAATAATCAAAACTAAACTTGTGTTGGAAAATGAAAGTTCTGAAAACATTACAAGAATTTGTAGATTTCCATTTGTTTGTACATTAATAATACTAACAAAAATATGCGACTGATAGTCGCATATTTTTGTTAGTATGCACTACCCCACTTCCCCAAGAAGGAGGTATTTTTCCAATCTAAATGTGATTTGCATTTGAAAAATATTAAATCCTCTTTTAACTGTTTATCGTAACTGAAACAGTTTAAAATTGACAAATTATGAGTCACAGCAATTGATTTTAAATCATATGCATAAGAATAGGATCATTGTTTATCAGTTAAATGATAAATATTCAATCTTCTTTTAACATATAAAGTTATCTTGTGAAATTTTAAAAGTTGCACCTAAATAGGAATTTAGCTGACATATCAAACTTTTATTCTGACTAGCCAATTTTCCTGTTTTATTGTCGTACCATATAATTGGCATTATAATAATGTACTTTACTACAGTTTAATTTAAAAAAATGGTGTATTCCTATCCGGACAACTGGGAAAATGTAAATATTTTTCAATTATGACCATAAAAAGATTAAACACAGAAGAAATTAAACTTAAAAAATAATTAGAAAAGAAATCAATAGCCAACAAGATTCATGATGTCTATATAATAAAGTTATCAGACCAGATAACGTGTGTGTCTTAATGTTTCTACATGACTCTTTAAAATAGGTTTTAATTTTAAATAATTAAATACAATTTTAATTTTAAGCAATTTAAGTCTAAACAATTATATTCAATTTATTTAATTACCAAATGATACCTTAATAAAATTAATTTGATTTTCATAGAAGTCCTATTAAAAAAGAAATTTTGTAAGCATAATGACCAACATGCATTTGGCTCTTAATTTTCATTCTCATCAGGAATGACAGTTTAAAAATTTCAAAATCATTGTGGATTTTTCTAGTGATGACCTTGATGTCAATTATTTGCTTTCATCCTATAAGTAACAGGGGAATTAAAATTACAATTATTAATTTAAAAACGCCTTTAAAAAAAATTAAATTAAAAAAAAAAAACTTGTAATATCACATTCCTAAAAGATAAGCTAACTAAAGATTACCTCTCAAAATGCCCTCCAAAAGAAATATTTTGTCTTATTTATGGGATTTAAATTGCAACATTTCATAAGATATTCTATCAATTTTATTGCAAAACTGATTTTTTAATAACATATGTTCCTTCATTCAATTATCTTTCCAAAAGTGTCAATATTTACTTACAAATAAGGGCAAAACTGGGTGTATTGATTTCAATGAACCAAAAAAATAAAATGAAAATAAAGATTCCGGTCAACACTGGTTATATGCTTTTAGTTATGTATAAATTTAAGACTACATGAAATGATTTAAAAAAATGTACAATCTTACCAGCAAAGTCAAGTCAAGAAAATCATCATTTTGAAGTAAAACAAAAATATCCAAATACTGTGCGTCTTTTTATTGCATTTTATTTTAATGTTGGAAACCTGTTTAAAATTGACTTACAAACTAAGCTATCTCTGGTCAGTCTTTATTTGTCCCTCTTTCTCTCAAATCTATCCTTATCAGTTCCTCCCATGTTTTACTTGGCTTTCCCTTACCAACTGACCCTGCTATTTCAACTGTTCTACATCGACTAACGCAAGAACTCTCATATTTTTAAATATTTAAAGATCACCTATGTTAACAAGTATAAAAAATCTGGAATAAAAAAAGTTGTTTGTGATAATGAAGTTGAGGATATTTGGAAAATATGCTGTGACATCAGAAAGGGTAGATGTGAAAACATATATTTTAGTTGTATTTTAAAAATTTTATCCTGAAAACGTTGTAGCTGTTAAAGAGGTCTTTCTACCAGAGAGATTTTGAACTTATGATTTGCAATTATTTTGCTTTCAAAAAGAAACCCTCTTAACCACTATGAGTCATACTTGAGTTAATTGATAGATAAGGTGACATTTCACTCATACATTACAGATATAAATAGAACAACATTTACAGTAGATAAAAAAGAGTGTCTACAGAAACTTTGACATTTTCTACAATTGCCTCAATTTCGTTCATTATCTGTAACAGTACTAATATGACAATTACTGTTCAACTTTAGCTTTTAGTCAAGATTCACACTTGCTTAAAGAGTATTCAGCTTTCTATCCTGCTAATAATTTGATCCCTTACAATTTATTCCTATATACTTGCCAAATAACAGTATCTATATAATAAAAGTGAATGTATATGTGTCTGGCTTGCTTCAATAATCACATATGCAAATTTATTTTTTATGAAAAAAACAGGGGAGGCTGATTAAGCCTCCCTTTTTTTTTCATAAAAAATAAATTTGCATATGTGATTATTGATGATAATAAAAAGGGAAGTGAGCAAGCAAGGTTAAGTTTAATTTAAAAGTTTTTAAGTTCAGCGAATAAGAATTAAATTGTGAAGTGATAGTGAGCAGGCAAAGCCAGCTAGTTTTTAAGTTAAGTATATTTTGACTAATATTCAAATAACTTATTTTTAGTTTTTTTTATAATTAATTTTTTTTCGACTAGCTGTAACTACCTGGTGTTGCCCGGGAGTCATTATTTTAAATTTTGTTTCGTACATTAACACCCACCCCTTTTTGCCTTTTCTCTCATTTAATTTCTTTTTTTATACTAATGAGTCACGGCCAAAACCCATGTGAGTATATAATAAGGGTTAATGAGATTTTCAGTTGTATGATGAAGCAGTACTATGAGAGGATTGAAAATGATGAATGAAATCGATTAACTTTGATTATTTAAGAGAATGGCTTGACAAGTATTTGTTGTCATTGGGCTTGAAGATGACCATGTTGTAGTGTGCATGGAAGCAGTCTCGTGGTAGTGTGTTTCACAGATGAGAAATCTTGGAAAGGAACTCTGTTCATGGAAGTTCCATTTGGCCCACAGAAGAAGAAAGGAAAGTTCTTTGCACTGGTGGTAGTAAGACGGGTTCTTGCTGTGAAAGTTTTCAAGATGAGCACCTACCATGGAAATAATGATAGATTAGAGAAAGATTAACAACTTTTCTATGAGAAAAGAGCTGTAGGTAAGAAGAGAAGAGATCATCTCCCACTAGATTGCAAACGTGATTTTTACTCTGTCAAGGCAGGAACGAGTGCTCTGAATGGCACCTCCCCAGATGTGGCAGCAGTATTTCATCTTAAGAAATATCTGACTCTTATACAGGTAGAGGATTGCATTAGGAGTAAGGTGCTTTTTGGAGCGGTAGAATGATCCAACCATTTTTCCAGCGACTTTAGCAACAGATTTGATGTAAGTCTTCTATTTTAGATCTGGAGTGAAAGTCAGTCCTAGGAGCTTATCAAAACAAGGGGCTTCCTCAAGAAGAGAGCCATTCATTTCAACTGAAGCAAAACGAGGATCTGAGCATTAGTGGTAAAAGGAGAGAAGCTTTGTTTTAGAGGTAACCAGCCATTTTTTTCCCCATTGCACTATGTGGTTGGAAGAGAGAGAATTTGCAGGTCTTAATCCCCAGTGCTCTTCAAAGTGCTGCCATAGACAGTTGTGTCATCAGTATAGATATCAACAAATAATCTCAGAATATGATTTGGAAGATCATTGATGATTATCAGGAAAAGAGTTGGGCCCAGAATTTCTTTGACGCATGCTGGCATTGATTTTATGTGTTTCAGACTTCAGCCTATCAACAACTACTTTCATAGACATATCAGAGAGAAAAGATTTGATGGTTGAGAAGACATTTCCAGATATTCCATAGCTAACAAGCATGTGAAGCAAACCTTTGTGCCAAATCCTATCAAAGGGCTTTTGATATGTCAAGAACCATCACCCTAGAAATGGAGTCCACTTTGATAGATTCACTGATCCTGTGCGATATTATAGTCGGCACATCAGCTGCAGGACGAAATCCATATTGCTTGTCACTGAGTAGTGTTTTTGCTGAGGTGATTGACAACTTCTTGAATTATCATAGATTCAAATGATTGATCAGTCT
The DNA here is from genome assembly GCA_963556195.1 of Sepiola atlantica. Taxonomy (NCBI): domain Eukaryota; kingdom Metazoa; phylum Mollusca; class Cephalopoda; order Sepiida; family Sepiolidae; genus Sepiola; species Sepiola atlantica. The sequence continues at coordinate 83,235,301 of OY744526.1, forward strand.
GTACTGAGATGCAGAAGACTGATTCCCAGTATTTAAAAATACTGGGCAGACTGACAAAGTTTTCCAAGGAGATGGAAAGCATTTCTTCTTTAAACAGCCATTGAATAGCTTTGTAAGGATAGGAGCTATTTCCGGTTGCAGATTCTTAAGCACAATGACTGGAATATTGTCAGGTTCAAGATTAGTTTGGCAGCATCCTGAACAGACATATGTAAGAAAATATTTATTTTTTGGGAAAGATTATTTAATGATGTGATATGTCATTAAAAAATCGTTTATTTTAGACAGTAATGTAGAAATGTTCACACATACACACACACAGTGTTATCTGGTCTGATAGCTTTACTATATCGAAGACTAGTGGAACCAGTCCAGGTGTTACCCAGGAAAAATGAAAGAAATGCGAAATACAGAAATTCCTGCTGCCAGCCTTGAACCCTATTTTACTCTTTTTTTTTTAATCTCTCAAAATATTAACTTTAAATTTATAACAAAATAAAAGTAAAATTTTCTATTTGCTGTTCACGGATGTTGTTGATCGTGAAGCACACACGACTACTGTTCACGGATGTGGTGGGTCCTTAAGTAGACATGACTACTTACTGCTACTACTTGTACTTGAAACAGCATTCACCTGATGTGGGTTGAGCCGGCTCCATTCATCTTCACTACTGTCTCCCTCACAAAGGCTGACCAAGCCTGATGATTTGAAGTCAATGATTGGATGATCTCTAGCCACAACAATGAACTTCATAGATTTACGGAGCCCAGGTTGGTTTCCAGGTCAGCTTTAACTGTCATTAGCCAGGTTTTCCATTGTCCACCACATCGCTTTTTTCAATCGTGTAGGGGAGCTGGAGCAATTACGTTGTAGATGAACTCTCCTGGTTTATGGTAAAAGACATGAACCAACTCGTGAGGATAACTTGTCGGAGGAGGGAGTTAATTTTGCAGCATAAACCTACTGTGCTGTTTGAGACAAAGTACTGCAACTGGATATGGAGGATGCGACACAGGCAGTGGTGATCGAAAGTTTCCATACGCTTAATGTCTTTCACTTCATTAGTCAGGACTTGTTGCCATAAAGGAGGATCGTTCGCACCAGCACTTGGCAGATCCTTACTTTGGTGCTGCACCTTATCTCAGATCTTGATCAGAGCCAGCAGTTCAGTAGGTAGAAGGCATGATGTGTAATGTTAATATGTGCTTTGATGTCAGTGCCATCTTGACCGATGGCTGTGATAATGGCACCAAGATATTTGAAATCCTCGATTTCTTCAAGAACATCACCATTGAGGATGATGGGTATTTTGTCTGTTGGAGCGAAGCCCGCAGCAAGTATTTTTGTTTTTGAGGCATTTATTTTCATCCCAATCTGCGATGCAACAAGCTGAAGCTCATTAATAGCAGACTAGACATCAGCAAATGTTTGACCGAGTAGCGCGATATCATTTGCATAGTCTAAGTCCATGATGGCAAAGTTACGACCAACAATGATACGAGAAACTGTTTTAAGGCATTGAAGGTGACCCAGTCAATGGCATAATTGAAAAGTGTTGGGGAAAGAACACACCCTTGCTGAATGCTAGACCATATTTCGAAGAGTTCTGAAACCTTACCATACATGTGTATGCAGGATCGTGTCGAGCTGTAGTATGCTTTAAGAAGACTGAGAAGTTTAAGCGGAATACCATCTGCTTGCATAACCTTCCAGAAGGTTCCACCATCGACAGTTGAATGCAGCAACAAAATCAAAATCAATGAAATGGATGATTGTCGTTTGCTGGAAGCACCAGCGATGTTCGAAGACTTGTCGTAGGGTGAAGATTTGATCAGTGCAGCTACGACCAGGATGAAAACCACATTGGTTTGACTTTGTTCTCGAGTCATGTTTTAATTGGAATCGTCTCAGAAGCAAATATTTTAGTAGATACGTCGATCAGGCTGATACCATGGTCATTGCTGCAGCAACGCTTATCGCCTTTCTTAAAGAATATTACTAGTGTTGCATCGCTCTAGTCTTACAGGAGAATTTCAGTCTCGCAAACCTGGGTGATAACCTGATGGATGGTAGGCCCTAGTACATTTGCGCTGTGTTTGTGGATTTCAGTAGGGATGTTATCTTCACCTATTTTTGAGATTTCTGATAACAGCAACAACTTCTTCAAGCATGGGGAGTTTGGCAGTCATAAGGAGTTGGATCAGTGTCATTTATAGGAGCAGTTGATGAGCGCTGTTGGTTGTGGTTTAGCAGATTGACAAAATGATCTCTCCAGTAGATGAGGCGTATATTGAGATTGGTTATTGGCTCATCATTCTGGTTCAAGATGGTTTGGTTACCACACCAGTCTGTCTTTGACAGACCTCACTATAGTTATCCAGGCTTCTAATTTTCTTAAACTATATGGATTATCATAAAAATAGGTAATGTGCTCTTTGAAACTAGTTATGGGTGAAATGTGTGTATTGTAATTTAACATACTAAGTAATTTTTTATAGTTATCTTTTATTTAATTATTAATAACTATTTATTGTAAATGTGAAAAAGAATTTAAAAAGCTGCCATGTGTTATGTATTTTGTTAAATAAAATAAAGTTAAATTTAAATATACCAGCATCAGTAGAAATTTATGAATGTGTGTAAAAGGATAACTCTTTATGAATTAGGATTTGTATAAACCTATCCCAATTAAGTCTGATTTAATCTCACCCAAAAATGTAAATAAATATGTTTTAAATAACTACTAATCTAATTAGATAAGTAACTTTTTCGATTTGCGATGTAATGTGTGTCTGTTTACATGTATTTTAACTTCCTACATATATTTTTTAATTATAATGGCTGGAAACAGTATTTACTTTGTAGTTATTTTTAAGTCCTGATTCTGAAATGTATGAATGGAGTCTTTTGTTTTTATGTATTGAAATTTCTATTATTTCTATTATAATTTATAAGACGAAAATCTTGCATAGTTTATTCTACTGAAAGAATTGTCAGAGAGAATATGTATTTAATGAAATCGATTGGAATTTAATTTTCTTAAATAACCCAGGCTGAAAGTTTCTGTACTTCACTTGCTAATCAGAATCAAGTATCGATTTTACAAATCAATGTATTCAAATGACTATATTATAACCGTCAATGAAGCAATCTTGTTTCACAGATGAGAAGTTTTTTGAAAGAAACTCTGTTCATGGAAATTCTTTTTATGTTAGGTACATGTAAGAAGAAAGGAAACCAGAGTTTGAAGTTCAGTTGACCACTTTCTATAGAAATAAAGATAGAGTTGAGAAAGACTAGCAATGTCTCTTCTATGATAAATATAGGGACTTTAGACGTTAAACTTCTAATGACATTCCAAATTTATTTTATACTAGCAGGAAGACCTGAGGAACACTATGGACTTTTTCACTATGTTTATGACACTATATAACTTTCTTTTCTTTGTTTTTACTACCTTAGTTTCACCCCCTAACATAGTTGGATCAAGCTGAAATTAGTAATATCTCATAAATATGGTTTAAATGTAATTAAAATCGGATTTGAAGTTTTATGGGGTTTCTGCTCCATAGGTTCCTTAGAGATTTGGCATGTAGAAATTCAGGACTACTTCTATTGTCTTCCCCATATATATATATATATATATATATATATATATATATATATATATATATATATATATATATATATTATTTAAATATTATCTAAATAGAACATATTTAAAGTTTTAAGGTGGGGGGGGGGGCTACATAGTCACCTGGAGATTTGGGACCAATTGCATTGTTTTCCCTGGAAAACTTCACGTATGAATACACTTTTAGTTTTTATGTTTATTCTCTAACCTTTATTTCTATAGGGAACACATACACAAATTTTGACAATTATATATAGAGAAGATTACTGAATATCATTAAATATTTTTTATCATTTAAATTAAATTATTTTATATTAAGTCAAACGTGTAACAGAAGAATATTTCTTTTTATGTTAGTATTGTCGGTGGTTTTGTCATAATAGATTTACATAAATGTGGCTGGATTTTAATAATAAATATTAATTTAGAAAAGGAATAATAATTAAAAGATATTAAGTGTTATTAGTTCTTCATTAATTACATTTTGATGCCATACTCGCAGAAATTACTTGGGATGGCCCAGGGGTCAAATATGTTGACCATAAATAAACACAGGCAATACTGAGGCTTTCATAACGTGAACTAAGGAAAATGAATAAGGAGTGACATGTCAATTAAGTATAGATATCACAAAACATTATATCATAATATATTTTTTTGTAATTAATAATTATAAAACCAGTTAATTTCGAATGGTGGAATTTAAATTAAAAATAGTTTAGCATTTTTATGCCCTGTCAATTTTTTCTTACTCCCATAAAATTTAACAGAACATAGAACTAGTTTTTCTTCATAAAATTTAAATTATGTTTAGAACTATTTTCTCTTAATATATTTTTTTGTTTTAAATAGGTATCTTGAACCAAAATTTTATTTTCATTATATCTACAAAATACCTTTGATGTAAGCACATAGATCAACAGCTAACACATTGAAACTTCATAGTATGATTCATAGTACAGTAGAGATCAAGCTAGATTTAAAAACAAACAAAAACACAATTTGATAATAGGACAAATATTTCATTCATTAAAGTTTTGAACTTGGATTTTTGTTGTAAAGGGCAACTTAAAACCCTATATTAAGCCCACCACATTGACAAGTGTGCCTTTTAAAAAGAAAAATCGGACTGTTTTTATATGCATAGAGACACACATTATCGTGTGCATTAAGTTGGAAAACAGCAACATTAAAAAAACAAATCGCCTGTCACTGAAAATAGTTATTTGAAGTACAAACAAGAGAAAAGATTAAATTTCGTTTATATCCAAATTTTATCCAAATAATCCTAAAAATAAATGAGTTATCACACGTTCAAATTGAAGGAAATTTTACTCTATTTTCACACACTAAACTGACTGTGATACCTGTGATACCTATTTAAAAATGTTTTTTTATTATTATTTAGTTAATTTTGTTGAGTTTTTTGTTTTATTTCTGCAAATGTAACATATTGGCCCGTAGAGAACACATGCAAAAGTCTATAAAGTTCCTCAAATGGTTAGACGTGACGTTGCTATTATAATTATGTGTCATGGAGGCCATATTTTTCTTGAAGATTCCATGTTACATAAGACTGAAAAGAAACACTTGTCTTTCTTCAGTTGATGAATTCTCCCAGCATTTCTTCTGCTGGTTTCTTCATTAATGAAGACCTGAACACACAACAAGGATTTTTTCGTTGTTTACTTTTATTGTTGGTATAATGTCAACATCACTTGTTTATTTATGTACTGTGGGTGCACTATGGGCTCCATCAGTGAGAGCGAGCGCACAGGACATCCTCGTAATTCGGTGTCAATCTTTGTTCTGACATTTTTCGATACCTGATAGTATTTCTCACAATTGTTTTTGTTTCTATGAATTCCCTCCCCAAACAAAAACTGACACTTACAAATGTTTACTTTTCAATTCAACTGACCACTCACAATATGTCAAAACATTCGGCCTTGAATTCGAAAAGCGCATTCAATCCTACCTACATTCTATCAGCCAACTTTTGCAACCTCAGTTCTAATCATCATAAAAGTTTTTACAAATTATTATTATTATTATTATTATTATTATTATTATTATTATTATTATTATTATTATCATTATTATCATCATCATCATCATCATCATCATCATCATCATCATCATCATCATCATCACTACCTTCCCCAACCCTCTAGGGGAAACCTCATTAGACGAATACATTATTGGGTCTCAAACAATTTTGCTGTTTCATGTTTCCATAGAACGTGTTACGAAGAATAGCAAGCGTAAACTATTTTGAGGAATCTCTGATAGGCGCTATTTCAAATATAAAATAAAAATGTGTTACTTCTCTGACTTTGTTATTTTATTCTCATAGCTTTGTGTTGCTGTAGAATGTGGAATTAAATTTCAACATAATTTATGTGCATAATTTGTTAATGGTTTATTTGGTTTTATGAAAAGGAAAAACTTATTTTCCAAATTATTTAAATAAACAACTGTTTTCAACATGATGACATTCAAAATCACAATTTTGATTTTAAAATATGTTACTAGAAAAAAAGTGACGTGTTAGGTCACCCATTTGGTCACCCATTGGGCTTGGGTAAAATTGGTTGAATCAGGAAAAAGGCGACCGACATAAACCACCCCTCCAAAAGGAGAAGGTAAGGCCTGGGATGATGTCCTCTTAGAATCAAACTTCCTATTGCATTGAACCAGTTGCCAAAATGAGAAAGAAGTGCAGTTGGGTGAGGAGGCTAAAACTGAGGATCTATGTATAGAGAAAGAAGTTTTAAAAGAATACAATGCCGGATATCCTATTTAGTATAATATATATATATATTTCACCTTCTTCATATTCTAACTTTTGTATATAATATATATTGAATTTTACCATTCTGTAAGCACTATATGCACGCACACGTGCACACATGTATATATATTTATGTATATGCATGTGTGTGGGTGGGAGGGTATATATATTTACTCAAATGACCTGAACATAGAGGAAGTTCCTTCCCCTAACCACACAGCAAATCTGGGCAGGCAGAAGAGATGTTACCTATCTTCCCTTCCCCCCTGTCCAGAACCTTTTGCCATTTTATGATTTTTCGAAATAATAAGAAAAAGGAACCTGTTTTGTCTGGTCAGAATAATGCTGAGGTCAGACATTTCGATTTCACTTCTATCCATCTATCTCTCTATACATATGTATATGTATGTATGCAAGTTTAGGTATGTGTGTGGGTGTGCGTATGTATGTTTATATGTGTGTGCATATGTGTGTGGGTGGGTGTATATATATATATATATATATATATACACTTGAATATTTTTATGGCCCACTTATGTTTTGGAAAAAGTCCACAACAATGCAACCCAAGTTGCTGACCTCTTTAAGTGTGAAGATGCTGGGATGGACACACACAAGTCACATGTAAACATTTCTCCACCTCATTGGGCATACTTTTCTTCCTCTGCTACCAACACTCACCATACACCCATATCTCTCAATACATTGAAGAAGGCTGAAGGAACGGCCAAAAATTTTTTTCTTTTAGAAAAAAGTTTTTTTAAAGGACATTTTGTATTCTTATATGTTAGCAAATAAGAAATACATAGAAAAAAGATATAAACATTTATATATTTTTCATATTATTTTTTTTAAGTATGTACGTCTTATAATATCCAAAAATGTTTTAAATTGCAAGCTCAATGAGGTTGTACTACAAGTTTCAGAGCATATATACTTCATAGTTGCATTCAAATGACCACAGAAAATCAACCCAAACCTTAATTTTCATTTATTATTTCAATATTTTTATTTTCATATTTCAGCAAATAACTATTTCTTCTTCATTTCACAAAACAAAATTTTTTATTTATTTTTTCCAAATTTAATACTGTTTCTTACACGCATTTCGCAGCAAAGCCAAGAGAAATATATAGTCTTTAGTTTAACTTTGCTGATCATCAGAGCAATAGTTAATTTAATGGTAATAATATATATATATATATATATATATATATATATATATATATATATATATAATCAGCTTGAATGCTATTTAGGTCCAATTCTTTAAATCTCACAAGATAACTTTAAGTGTTATATATTAAACATGAATAGCTTCTTTGTCTTCTATGAAACTATTAAAGAAGTTTGTGTTTCACCTTCATAGATTGTAGACAGTGGTTACATTGACTGTTTATCATTAATTTGTAGTGAAAGACAAATTAATACTGTTCGTTTCTAATCTGTTGGATTTAGTTCAGTAAAAAAGACAAGAGTAGATAAGTTACTTATTCAAGTGTGTGTCTGGGTTTGTTCTATTTCTGATGGAGAATAGAAATTAACATTTCCACTTGATCTGTAGCTGACCAAATTTGGCTCACAAATATCACATTTAGTAATTACTAGCAGGAAAACTCAACGTTGCTCGGGATTCAATGGGGATCATTACTATGTACTTTTTCACTATGCCCATAACACCATATTACTTTCTTTGTTTTTACTACCTCCCCCCTCCTCTCGTTTTGCCCCCTAATATGGTCGGAAGAAGCTGAAATGTTAAAAAAAAAACTCTCTGAATTATACATATGGTTTAAATTGCATTAAAATCAGATTTACATATTTGAAGTTTTAAGGGGGTTTTGTTCCTGTGGGTCACTTAGAGGTGGGAGCATATAGATATTCGGCACATAGAGGGTAACATAGAAATTAGGGACCACTTCCATTGTTTTTTGCCAGAAAACTTTATACATATGATTTAAATTTCATAAAAATAGGATATATTTGAAGTTTTAAGGATAGTATGCCCTCATAGCTCCCTTAGGGATGCACTTACAGATTCAGGAACAAGTGTTGTCTTCCTCGGTAAATTTTACATAAGAATACATTTTTAGATGTTATGTTAATTCTCTAACCTTTCTTTCTATAAGGAACAGACAAATATCATATACACAGACATTGAGTTTTATATATAGAGACCAGATATACCTACCTTTGCATAAAACTAAATTAAACTATATTACTAACCCTTATGCTTAGAAGCTGCTTTCCAAAATTTATAATAATCGGTTAATTAGTTTAGGAGCGAATCCTATATATACAAATGTATAAACATATACATACCTAACTTTTTATAAATAGAAATATGAGAAACTAATAGACAAGTGCATGCTGGTCGATTTTTTTTAAATCAAATTTATTCATTACATTTTATAAAAATTTATTTTTAATAAATAATTAATTAATCGCTTTTTTATTTACAAATTTTACAGATCCGTCTATTCATATTTACACACACATATGATATCTTATCAGATAATCTTATAAATAGAGATGGGCCTGTATATAAAAATATGCTCATAGCTATAGTCATTGATTTTGATGAGTTCACATCTCAACGAAAAATACCATCTTTAAGAATAGTTTAATGTATAAATTTTATTTAAAAATTTTTTTGTTAAAGATATATTCTGAAAACTGAAAATCATAATCTATAAATAACAAAAAAAGATTAGTAAATTTACAAGTGATAAACACTTTGGTCGTTATAAGTACTTTTTCAAATCTGTAACCTGATGCTTTCCTTCTGCCAACTTCCGTTTAATATTTAGTATTAAAGTGGCCTTTTTCTTCCACCCACAAGGAGCACATTCTCTTCATTCATAAAAGTTTATATTATTTTTGGTCTTCCCCATGTGGCTCCGGATACACTAGACATTCCCGTCAAAGTTTGGATAGACATATTAAGCAACATATCTCTTCATTTATTAAATGGCATATACAAATTAATCTGTAGTATTCAATATGATGCCTTCGTGACCCAGGGAGAAACGAATGGTGTTTCTCACGAGCCTAGCCATAACTAGACTTGTAATGTGGACCCCACGCTTAGACATAGGTAACGGGAGTGAGTCATCTTCTGATTACGATTTGACTTCTCACTTTAAACATCAGCTTAAAGTTAAGATCAGATGTGATAGGAGGAGACTACACACTTCGCTGTTTAAAATAGAACATCGCAACTTTGTGGAAAAACATTCTTGACAACGGGAAGGTGCACTGTTTCAGTAACCGAAGAACCATAAAGTATGCAGGTTTGTCGAGCTGTGTATTTATCCAGTAAGCACTTCAGTATAACCTGCTAAACCACACAACACAATCGACCACTGGCAGGAGTTTTGTTATCAAGCACATGGTGAAGCTCTCTGGAGTATGCACATGGATGAGTGGAATATATAGATTCATGCCTAAATCCTTGGTTTAAGATAAAGAACATTATTTCTGAATTGTTGCTCTGTTTTGTTTGTTATATTGAAAAATTCACTTTGAAAATTCTTCAAGGTGAGTCTTTAGTGATGGATTGACTTCATCGTTTGATATAATACAAGCTCAACCAGTAACTTGGCCTTGTTTTCATCGGTAACAGGTTCTATCTTGAAAGTGAGACACAATGCAACTAAATAACATCTTTCAACTTGTATCTAAGATTTTAGAAACTGAAAGTTGGAGAGATTGAACATTGTGGAATGATTTATGTCCCTATACCTCTTCTCTATTTTTATTTTCTGATCATTTCACCTGACCTTTTCTAGCTCTAAGTGCGTTACTCCTCATACAATCTAGAGTGCTCACCCATCTAGGGAACTGATCCTCAGGATGCACTAGTTCTGGTAACTGCAGAGTTGTTCCCCTTTGTTTTTATTCTTAAGAATTTACTGGTACTGAATCTCTCTCTCTGTCTCTCTCACGACGGTCTCACAAAATAAAGAATATTGGGGTTCTCTGGTAATCGATGTTTCTATCTTAAAAGATACAGTAAAAAGTAAGTTTTTTTTTATTGTTTTGTATAATATATGTCACTATCTTTCATAAGTAACAACTGTAATAAATGGGTTAACTGTACTTGGTCTTAGTTTTTCATTCTAATTGTGGATATGTTTGGAATATATGTTCAATACATGGGCTGCGAAGTAAAATAACTTATATTTTTACACCTGGATTATACGATTTGCATACTTTCTGTGCTATCTCTCTCTCTCTCTCTCTCTCTCTCTCTATATATATATATATATATATATATATATATATATAATGTTGGATGACTATATTTTAAGATTTTAATAAGTGTATGGCTATGTATTTTATCAAATTATTATTTCATGATTTTTATTTTAATCACAACATCTCTATTTCTTTTACATATGTTAATGCATTTTCAAAAGTTAACATTTCAGGTCTTTTGAAAGTTGGTTCATGTTGTTCATAAAAATAAAATGTAACTAGTGTTAATTCCTTACAAGCTCAAGCATTCACTCTTTTTATTATGGGGGGGGGATGCATCATCAGCCTATGGAATTAGCCATGCAGAGTTCAAATCCTATCGATAAATACTGCCATATTGCATTGGGTCTCTTGCTGCCTTGGGTTTACTTTCGGCGGTGACACAGCTCTGTTAAATGAGTTGAACAAGACAAAAGATCTTGATCTTCTGGTCGACTCATCTTTCAAGTTATCTAAACATTGTATTCAGACTGCAAACAAAGCAAAGAGCATCTTATTTCTCATTCGACACTCCTTCTGCAAATTCACTCCTGAAATATTTCTCGCATTTTATGTCTGTCTCGTCAGTCCACTGTTAGAATATGGTGGTCAGGCCTCTGCTCCATATCTAATACATGATATCCAGCATCTGGAGAGAGTTCAATGACTGGCTACTTGAATGGTGCAGTGACTACGGGATCTGCTCTATGAAAGCCGACTCAAGAAGCATAACCTTTCTCCCTTGAGCGCCAACGTCTATGCGGTAATCTCATTTTGGTCTACACTCTCCTCAATGGCCATTATTGTCTACCTCAGGACCTACTATTCACTCCTGCACCAGAAAGAGGTCTGCACGGGCATTACCAGAAACTGTTTCACTGCCGATTTCGATTGAACCAGAGGAGAGCCGCTTTGTCAATCAGAATTCTTAGACCTTGGAATGGACTTCCAGGAAATATAGTAAACGCGCCAACGACGCAGCAATTCAGAGCGTAATTGGACAGGTGCTGGGCTATTGTATCCTTTTGTGTAAATTTTTACCACCCTTTTCCTACATGGCAACTGAAGCATGCTTGTTTTATTTTTTTGCCAAATTAATGGAATTGAATATCAGATTGATCATGGTCATGTCTGCACAGATACTGTAGAGAAAGGTATAAACCCACAGTTAGCAACTTATGTTCAATGAATCGTTTACAATAGGCATTTTGTTTCAGCATTAAATATCCCCACTCCGAAATGGTTGATGTGCCATAAAAGAGACAAATCAGACCAACGCATTTCTCTTGTTGATTGTTTTTGTAATTCTCCCAGAAAGAAAGGAGTCTAAAAATGTTATTTCCTTTCGCATCATCTTAAAAGATTGTCATTTTGATTGTACGCTTTATTGCTTTTATCTTTGATATTTTTTATTCTAACTCTTTGTTTTTTTTGAAATTGATAAACATCGTTTTTCTCTGATTTTTGTTTAGTGTTAATCGTTTAATGAATGTATAAATTACTTTCCCCCCAAGAGTCACTTTAAAATAAGAGTTGGAAAAATCAATAACTATAAACTTTAATGATGTATTATGGGTAAGGAGAGAGTAAATAAAACAGATTGAATGTGTTGCTTGAGATCTTGGCAGGTGTACATCAGTTAAGGTTATATCGGTGCAAATTACGTTGAAAACATGTTTGCTTATTCACAGTAGTATGAAACAAAGTAGTAGAAATACTTATTTTACATAAGCTTGAATAAAGTATTTTCAAGGGAGGGAACTTAAATATAATATGAATAACAATACAGCATTATCTTTATTGTTATTCATGTTTTTGAACTTCATGTCCTGACAATTATAAGGATTTACATTTCTATGGTTAAAGTATTTCTGTCTTCTTTAATTTGATATTTAGAGCTGAAAAAGGCTTGAAACTCAATCAGAGAAACGTTTGCATGCTGACTTCAATGGAATCGTTAAAGCTCAATTTCACAGGATTAATATGAAAATAATAATGGTCTTGTTGCCTCAGTCACAAATAATGCGGTTCACAATCACTGGACGTTTTCTCTCATTTTTCTCTTTTCTGCTTCTTTCTCAGACCCACAAATCACCAGATTTCAGACATTAAGTAATCTCAGTTCATTATTTTTTTAACCAATGAGAACACAGATAATTCTTGACCCACCCTTTTCTTATTAAGGTGAATTTGCTTATTGAATCAGTCAGTTTGCTTCTCAAAAGGTTGTGAGTTTGATCCTCACTAGTAACCTATGATTTCGACATTTTCTTAATATTCAAACTACCCATCACGCAAAGACAGATGCTTTTATGGTGGGGTTCAAGATCATCACGTCTGCCCCAAGAGCCAAGGTTATGTCTACATCGAGGGGGAATCAAAAGGGATATCTTCAGTTGCAATCTGGAGGCCTTCCTTACTTTTTATTTGTGTTCCCTTATTTCCCTCCAAATATATACAGAATTGTTTTTAACAGTAACACCATATTTAAAAAAACAAAAAGTCATTACTGCCATGTGCATTAATCTGGCTCAAAATTTCACTTTTTTGAAAATCATTGATGTTAGATTTGGAAACTTGTATATATCCATTGATACAGTTAGGTATGCTTATATTTTTATTTATATAAAGTTAGATATGTGTATATGTTTATGTACGTGTATGTATAGAATTCACTTCTAAACTAATCAACTGATCATTATGAATTTTTGAACACAGCTTATAGTCATAAGAGTGGGTAATGTGGACTATATTTAGTTTAATTGCATGCAAAGGGGGCAAAGAGAGAGTGGAAGCACTTAGTGAAAATTCATATACCTCCGATTTTTCTGAAATTTTAATCATAAGTATTAAACATGCATTAATAAATATTCCCCAAATTTCAGTTTCTTTAGAGAATTTCAAAGGATTATGAGGTACCATAATATGAGCAAAGCCACTCATCTTTTGAATTCGAATATGTCCGATTTACATGAGATTGATCCGTAGTTATTCGACACCAATTAAGCAAGATTGCCTGAATTTCAATTTCTTCTTAAGACCCCTTTTAGCTTAAGACATGTTTCTAGTATCAAAACCGTTTAATCGATTTTGATCAAAATTGTAATAAATATCCTAGACATAATATTTAGTAACATATATGTGTTGATTTTAATCTTTGTAAGGAGATATAAAAGTGGTGCAAAACTGTTTGGTTAATTCATTTTAGTATTAGCTAGCAGAATATCTGTTCTCAGCAAAAACAAAAATAAAATTAAGACTCCCGGTCAACACCGGGTAAATACAGCTAGTATAAATCAATATGAATACCTTTGCTTCTATAATATAAAATACCATTTGTATATATTTTCACGACTACAATGATTGCTAGTATGTAACTTCATATTCTCTAGTGGTTGTAGTATTTAGTAAACTAAATCAGCCATATTTTATCATAGCAATCAAGTTGATTTCACTGAACCTCTCTATGTCTGTTCTATAAAACAGGTAGTGTCATTTAAGAATTCGTTAGGGTTATATGACTCAGACTCTTACTGAGATTAAGTCATTCCCCAAAAAGAAATCACTCAATTATATTAAGATATATTTGTTTATTTCCTCCTTAGAACACCCTCTCCAAAAACACTCTAAATATTTTCAACATAGTTTTCTCTTGAAATAAAAAAAATGTTAATATGTACTGTAATTATACTTGTATGTATATACATCTCTCTCTCTCTCTCTCTCTCTCTCTCTCTCTCTCTCTCTATATATATATATATATATATATATATATATATATATATATATATATAAAGCAAAGTTGTATGTTTGTCTGTGTTGCAGCATCACAGTTAAATGGTTGATCTAAGAGCCAAACTAATCACAGATTTGTAATGAGCACCTTCAATCTGATGTCCTTATCGATGTCAAAAGATTTCGAACCTTTATTAAAATTCATTATTCAAAATTAAAAATATTGTAAACATAACATTAGAAACAAATGTTCCAGCATTTTTAACGTTCCCTTTCCAGGCCGACCAGACAGCATACTTCTGAACCTTTTCACTACCAGTAAAAAAATAAAAATAAACAAATAAGAATAAGTCAAGACTTACTTTTAGTCAAATCATTGTACATATTTGACATCCTTTTTTTTAATCAAAAATGAAACTTTTCTTTGTTTTTTAAATTTATTTTAGATCTATGCAGCGTTTGTATCCTTACACTAAACTCATAAACTTTTTAAGTAGACAAAGACAAAATATTTTCGTTTGATCAGTGGCCATGTGTAAAAACTGTGCATCATCATAAATTCAGGCAATCTTGCTTAATTCATGTTGAATAACTACGGATCAATGCTATTACCATTAAGTACAAGTTATTTGGTCTTACTTAAAATTGCAATTTTATCAGTCTGTAAAAAGTGTATATTTTTCAAGTAGAATATTCATATATAAAATAATCCTATGTTGCAGTTCAGACCTGATTTGTGTGCGATATCCATTTTGATTCTTTTGGTTTGTGTCTATTATTATGCATTTGATATTATCTAGTGTATGCTCTGTTTGATTAAAATGTTCAAAATGTTTAGCTATTCATGAGTCGAGTGATTTTTGTCTGATAGTAACTTCGTTGTTATGGAATCAAAAAGCTATTGTTTCATATATATATATTCATATGTACATCATAATCACATTGACACACTGGTTCTCGTTAGATCACCAAAGTTAAGCTACGTTGAGCCTAGTCAGTACCAGATGGGTAACCATTTCGGAATGTTAGGTGCTGTATGTGGTCTTCCCTGACCGGGATATACATGCAACTGGGTACCACATGTTAATTTGATATTCCCCAGAAACTTCCTTTTTCAATGGAACTCAGATGTCTGTTCAGAGTGAATACCACACCAGGTATTACTAAATGTATTATATATATTCATATGTATCTGTAAACATGTAACTGTGAGAGTATCTGTCTAATTTTAATCTCTCAACATATCTAGCTTCTTTTATATCTGTAAAGGGGTATAAGAAGAGGGTACTGTTTCGTTCTTTTATATTGCTACAAATAGCCTCTAAAACTTTCTCTTTCTTTTTATCCAATATGTTTTAATATTGCATTTCCACATACAGTGATAAGCCATTACCTTATTTCATTGGCTATGAAATGTATTAATAGAAGTGTATATATTGTTTTCCTGCACTGTGCCTCTAAACATAATTGAACATGTCCACCTTCCCTGTACTTCATTAGTTGGCTTACAAATCTGATTAATTTTCCCCCATTATGCTACCAGCCACATCATCAATTTTTCTCTGATTAAAGCAAGATATTTCTTAGAATTAGCTATAGTTGGTTATTCTTTCTTTCTATTTTTTGTCTTGATTATAGGATAAGCTATGCAAGTAATGAAGTCAATTTAATTGATACAATTAATGCTAGAAACATTACTTCTATGTTGCAGTAAATTATTTTGCAAGTCAAAAGATTTTGGTTCAAGTAAACTTGCCCGATTAACCACTGCATTTAAAATTTAAATATTGTAATTAACTGAAGAGCTCTCCACCATTTCAGGTAAAATTCTAATTAACATTTCAGGATTCGGGGTAGCCTTGAGAAAGGTTAAAACTATATTTGTTCATGGTTATTTGATCTTTTTTCCCCGGAATAAAAATATTTCTCATACCAGTAAAAAAAAACAATACCGTTTTTAATGCACCATGATTTGTAAAGGGAGTAATTGTATACTCTAAACACAGGTAAAGGCTCACTTTATGTATAAGAGGTATTCCAAGAATTTCCAATATTCACAGTGATTATAGCTGGACGGTATGCCAATTTCAGCTTGTATCGGCTTCAGTTTTTTCCCCTTCGTACTTTGTTTTTAGGTTTTTTGTTTTTTTTATTCAGTAGTTTTTCTTTTTAAGGAAGCCATTTATTCTCTTGTGTGCTGATAGTGATTAGTCCACTTCTCATTGAATTACAATTCAGAAGTTGGTCAATTTGTGACGCAATCATTCTCTTTTTTAAGGAGCAAACTGTTGAAATACAACATTCTATGATTCATTTATTTGATTTTAAAATGGTTAACTTTTTAAAACAGTAAATATGATGACAGATTTCATCAAAGATTTAATGAAGAATATAACTATGAATCTTCATTCTGTTCTAATTCTTTAACTTGTTTTGGCATATTTTTTTTGTGTGTGTGCGTGTAAGGGGGTGTCATACCTAAACAGTAGAAAACGAAAATGATTGGTAAGAGGTTCAGACTTTGAAGTAAATTAACAATGTGCTAATTTGATGCACTTTTTATTTTCTGAAATAATTGTTAGTTTTTCTTTTTATTATGGTATGGCACAATTTACTTTAAAATTACATTAAAAAGTGGTAAGATTTTTAAAATAAAATATTTAAAAAAAACAGTTAATTGAAGGTATGGTTAAAATCAAAAATGTTATTAATGAAATTTGCAGTTATATTCTAAATAAATGTAAATAATCTTTCTTTTAAATTTTGAGTTTCTTGATTTCAATTTGAAAGTTTATTTAAATATTTAAAAAATTAAAGAAAATTGTATTGCACATGAGCACAAGTTTAAATTTGTTGATGTTATCTTGCTTCTTATTTGTATTTTATTAAGGTAGCTTGTACCATAATTAAAAAATCTAATAGAATTATTTTTGCACTAAAAGCATATAAAAAAAGCACACACTGTTAGAGAAGTAGGTATGTTTGATATTCGGGAAGGAAAATTTTAGGCAGCCTAAAATTAATATTACAGCAGATATTTTGTTTTCTTTTATACCCCTGATGATGAACAAAAACAAAAAATATAAAAATAAAAATTGTTCAATGAAAATAGAAGACATTGTGTTTGCAAGACGGCTTAGCTTGTCCTGTCTTGTGAAATAAATGCCCCATATACTTTTTCAACTTTCATATATTGTTTTTTTTTTTTTTTTAAATATCTGCTATTTTGGGTGTTTGAAGTTGAGACACTCGGCATTAACTTGGTTAATGTTTCATGCCTTGAAGTTGTTGATTACCCTGACACTCTTTTTCATTGTTATCCCACGGATCTGCTGAGTGAAGGACTACATTGAATTCTGTAATTATTTGTGGATTCTTCACATGGTCCTTCAAAAAACCCCCAAAGATTGAAATCTGGTAGGTTTAAATCCAGTGAATCTGGTGACCATTTTGGAATGTCGCATCTGTTGATGAGTCGACCTGCAAAGCGATGATAGTGATTTTAGCTGTGTGGTGGGGTGGAGTTTCTCTATCTTGTTGAAACACTGCATGTCACAATGGCCGCCAAATGCCCTCCAAAATTTGTTAAGCATCACAATGTAATGCTATTTATTAACTGTCACTGTCTCCCTGACATTCTCAAATCAGAAACGGTCTGAGTATTCCATGTTTTGAGATGGCGACCCATGCAGTAAACTTCACAGAGTGCAGTTATCTCTGAAGGACCTCATTTGGCACTTGAGATCCCCAGAACACAAAGTTCTTACTATTTACATGGCCTGATAGAAAGAAGTGGGTTTTATCACTGAACCACGCCCAATTGATAGGTTAATAATTTTGTCAAAAATTAATGATAATACCATCTTGTATTCTATTTTCTATAAAAACAAACTTCAAAATTACTGGAAAATGTGGTATTTTTCCAGTCTTAAAATGCTGGAAGTTCTTAGCCAGTAAATTTGATTCTTGTATCATTTGGATTATTCTGACTACTTTTCTCATCTTGAGTGTTATTCTCACAACGTTTCGTCCGATGTAACCTCCGACCTTCTTCAGGTGTATCTTGTCAAACACAGGAATCTTTCTGTCGAACTCTGGAATCTGCATGGAATTTCAAAAACTGAACCCATTATTTAATCCACGTATCGTCAGCCATTACTGGGTAGAAATCTTCAGTAAGTTGCAATCCCTAGTATCGCCCGCACTGAGGATTGAACCTTCAACCTTCAGAAGACTGCACCTAGAACTAAATTTTACTTAGTACTTTATCCTTTACACCACGAGTCCTTGATTCCAGAGTTCGACAGAAAGATTCCTGTGTTCGACAAGATGTACCTGAAGAAGGTCGGAAGTTACATCGGCCGAAACGTTGTAAGAATAACACTCTAGATGAGAACAGTAGTCCGAATAATCGAAATTACACAAATTATCAATCCTCATCTCAAAAATTCAGAAACATAATTTGATTCTTGTTTTAAAAAAAGAAGCACTAAGGGACTACCTTGTGCTCGAACCACAAACTGTTTGAACATTCGTCTGTGTAAAATATTTGTGGTATTGTTGGAATCGGTATTGATGAAGAGACAACTTTGAATCAATAAAGACTGTCTGTCTCAGAAATGATCGTACACCTAAACTGTTGTTAGTGTTTTATTCTTGGAACAGATATAAATGAACATGTCATAATTTTATTTATGTCTAAATTGAAATCTATATCTATATATATATATAACTTAATATTATTTAATTGATGTATCTACAAATGAAACAATTTAAAAAAGATAACAATAACATAGGTAGTTTATAGTTGATGTAAACAATAATGTCTCTATTTACTTGCCTTCTCACAAGGGCAGAATTCACCGCAAGGTCAGTTTTTAATGTAGGGAAAATCCAGCTCTCACAAAAAGGGTTACTCTAGATTGGAACAAAAATAAAAATTGCCCCAGTCTCGCAATAATACTCCTTTACTGTCCAAGGATAGAAAAAATACTACATTGTGAATTATTTATATGCAAAAATATAAAAATAAATTTGCACAGATTAGGCACAAGGCCATTCAAAGTGTGGGGAATGGGTGGTCGGTAGTCATCGTCTGTCTATCCTACTCTTTGTTCTGATGATCTCAGATTCATTGCAGATACTAAACTTTGATCCCAGTCCAAAGACCAAGAAGTGTTATATATGTAAATCATAATATCAACAATCAATTTTCCTAACCTCATAAGATAAATTTTATCCTGCAAAACAACACTTAATTTATGTTTTCATGTTAATGCTAGACTCGCATTAATAATGTACTTCATTTCTATGAGTAATATTTCATAAATGTCTACTTGAATACTTCAAACAAAATCAAAAATGTCCTAAATTCCTTTCAAAATTGCCATTTGAAAAGATCAATTTTGTTTTACTGAAAGAGAAAACTGACCTTTTATGGAAAATAATGTTCATTTGAAAATCAATTAAGAATTAAAAGAAAATTCAAACAATTTCTTCCATTAATTTAAAAATGTTTTGGCGAAAACGATACTTGGTTGTACATTAAGTGTCTTATTAAAAATGACTTTTAATTACATTTGGTTTGCTCTTTTTTCTTTTTTCTTCAGATATGGTTCATGTTTCGTTTTAGTTTTATATTGCATTTTCTTTCTCAAGATTATTTTGAAAATTGTTGGTTTCATATTAAATGTTACAATAATTTGATATGTTTTTTTTTATTTGATGAAAACATATCTGCAGTATCGTTACACTTTGTCTAATCATTGCTAGCCATTTCATAAAATTTCATGTATATGTACACTTTAATTATTAATTTTTATTGTGTAGATTTTTCTAATACAAATAAATCATCTGATGGGCAATACAATTTTGTATTGAGATGTTTAAATTATAGTCAACTTAATTTTGAGAAAGTTATTGAAAAAGATGTACTTGCTTGTTTGTATTCCTAATAATTTCTGAGGGTGTAATTCCCTGGATTGTTATGTTTTTTCTCAGTTTTCAATGTTAAATTCATAGTTTAGAAATTTATCACATATTTTGTGTTCATTTTATGAATTAAAAACAAAACGTGTTTTAATCAATTTATTTAGAAGTTATGCTTTAGTATTTGTCATATTAAATCTCTTTCTATAGAGTGTTCTTAAAAGCAAGCAGTAAAGCTGACTCAAGGGGTTTGATACTAGTAGTATATCATCTCTTTTCTATATATATATTGAGTACCATTTTGTGTTAAATGTATGTATGTAAAAAGCTCTAATATATATTGAGCACTTTTGAAAAGTATTGGTTTTGTTCATTTTGTTAATATTTGAACTTAATTATGTATGTATGTATGTATGTATGTATGTATGTATATATGTTAGATGGCTTTGCCAGCTCACTATTGCTTTGCAAAGTTTTCTACTTAAATACTTGAAACAAAACTTTTAAATAATAAACATTTAATTTATAACAAACAGTTTCACATTTATTCATATTAATACTAATAATTTGGAAAAATTGTTTTTACTTTTGTAGAAAATTCATGTCTTTAGCAAGATATGCATAAAATATGTTCACTTCCCAAAACTAATAAATTCATTTTGAATGCAGAATAAATGAAAGTGTTAGAAAATAAAATTTAAATGAATTTCCATCATTTGTATGATAGGCTTGAACTCTTGTTTGTACATACACTATCACCTTCCACATGCAATTAAAAAATGAGATCGTTTTATTGCTAAGATTAAATACAAAAAACGTAATTGATGATCATCTGGAGTTGCTGAGTGCTAAAAATGTTGATTTTTATCTATTTTCAAATGAATTGTTTTAAAATGGAATAAGATGTCATTAACAGAATTCTTTCATTTTTGTCAACTTAAAAAGTAGCATTTAATTTATTTAAAAGGATATTTAACTGACATTCTTTTTACAGTAAGTAAGAGGTTATTTTTTTAATTTAATTTAAATAGGTACAATAAATAAGTTGAAACCTTCTGTTTTTTCTTAGTGAACAACTATTTTTACAGTAAGAAGAAAGAGAAGACTAGGTAAGCAAGCATGGAATTTCTAGAGAGTCACTAAAAAGTTTGGTAATGTCGTTTGGCCAAAACATCCATCCATATATAAAATACATATTGCTATTGTTTTTTTAGATGAAGACATTAAAAAAATCAGAATTTATCATTTACAAATATAGCTTAACAAATAATTGTAAAGCAATTGATACCCCCCCCCCCGCCTCCAAAGAAAACAAACACACACACTGTGGCCAAGAAAATAAGTCAGTGAGTATCTCTCCCTCCAAGTAACTGTTTACAAATATGTTTTATATCGTGGATTATGGCTTAGAATTTTGGGTGAAAAGAGTCTTTCCTGTCAATTTAATTCTGGAGTTTGCACTTGTTCATCATAGTTTTGTTATTTTAGTAATGATTAATTATGTGATCAATACAATAGTTGATTTTATTATTTTTCTTTTCCAGGTCTGGGACTCTTATGGGCAGCTTGTTTACAGTAGCCTTGCTTATGCTTATCCGATAACTTCTGTGGCTTGGAATTCGAATGGTGAACTTTTTGTGGTCGGATCCTTCAATAGTCTGCAATTGTGTGATAGCAGAGGAGTAAGTATGATAGTTTCTTTGAATAAATTTCAGTCAAAACTTTAACCAGAGTTGAAGTCTATCATAATGAAACATTTTCTGTTTTTATTGCAGACTCTCAGCACTTTCTTTAACTTATAGATCTGGAAGTTCAGGAACATAGATTATCACACCATCTTCTTGGTGATCTACCTTTTTTCTGCACACCTTCATCATTCCTTAATACACATAGACCTTCAAAATATTGTGATTTCTAAATATGGGGTATTAAATGATGAGGAATCTGTTCTGTTTCTATATAGACACATTTAAAGTTAACATTAAATGGAACTAAAATACTCCTAATTTAACCCAAGAAAGAAATGCTTTAATGTTAACAGTTAGAATAATTTTTCTTTTTTTAAAATTATTTTCATCATTAACATTTTAAGTCCTATTGACATTTTTTTTTAATATTTATCCTTGATCTGGAAATCAAGGCAGATTTAAAAAACTAAATTAGATGTTTTTGTTAATAGAGTAATATATTTTTGGAATAAATTGCCAACTCAGATTAAGAACATTTAACGATTTAATTGGCTGAATTCAGAAATAATGCTAAAAAAAAGAAATTAAAGGACATGAAATATTTAACTGAATTTGATCTGTGTAAAAATTTTATTTCGATTTCAATATCAATAAACAGGCATATCTACCAGTCTGTCATCTGGTCGATCTGCCTCTATGGCTGCCAGACATGGCCGATAAGGCTGGTGGATTGGTGAAAGGCATGAGAGCAGTCTATGACCGTGGATTAAATAACAGGTTAATTTCGAAATTCTAGTAAGGTTACTGACAACAAGAAATGGCACTTCAAAAAGGTTAGTGAGTATAATGGCAAAATGCTGTCAAAATGGTAACAAGGATGAGGAAAGCAATTTATCCAATTTATTTGGCAAAAAATAGCAAAGTGCAACAAGCCATGTAAAGAGACAAGTAGAAGTTATTTATATCCACATACAGAATTCTGAATGTTTGTTCAAGGTCACTTTAAATCTGGATGTGGTAGTCATCGCCACAACCTCCTCTGGCAGACTGTTCTTGTAGAAGAAACACGGACAGAGAATGCTGCCTTTCTTCTATTGAGACAAAAGTGATGGTGGTACATCTTTTTGCGAGTGCCCGTGGAGACTGCGACTTCTTTAGACGTAACATTAAACACATATAAATAAAATTCCAAACCTTACAAAAACAGAGTGCAAACACGACATATGTATACACTAGTGTTGGAATGATCAATCGGAATCGGAAAAAATCAGAACTTTTTGGGGTATTGGAATTGGTATCAGTATCAGAAACATTTGAGCCTATTTTTCAATTCCAAAAACGATTCTTTAAATGTTTTGTTGTTGTTCAAAACAATGATAAAATTACAAATATTTTTTGTTTTTAAACTACTAGTAAAACTAAAATCTATAGATCATGATAACGAATTTAGTTAAAAAATGGCACGAGA
This sequence comes from Sepiola atlantica, assembly GCA_963556195.1. Lineage (NCBI taxonomy): Eukaryota > Metazoa > Mollusca > Cephalopoda > Sepiida > Sepiolidae > Sepiola > Sepiola atlantica. Next base: position 83,258,788 of record OY744526.1, read on the forward strand.
GGAAAATTAGCAAAACTTGGCACAAATGAAAATCTCACAAGTTTATCAAATCACTATTTTTAATTAATTACGACGATAATATTTGAGAAAAAATACAAAGATCTACTCGTGTAATGTACACCCCTCCCCTAGTATATTTTTACTTTTGTGAAAATACATGCACACATTACACTGGTTTTTATGGTAATCCAAAAATTAAAAAACAACAACTCTTAACTTAGAAATTTGAAAAGAATTGGAATCAGTAATTGTATCGGAATCGTGGAAAAATATTGAAATTGTCCCATCACTATTATACACATTGTCGATAAAGAGAGCATAAGATAGAATAAAAAAGATATGTAATTGCATTAAACAATTGTAATAAAGAAGATTTTCTTTGAAAATGTCTGGACTCAAATTGTGTTTCAGATCAGTACTAAAATCTAATTGTCCAAAAATGTAATCAAAATTTGCATTATTTGGACTACTGATCTCATCTTGGATGTTATTCTCACAAAATTTCAGCTGATGTAACCATCTTCAGGTGCATTTTGTTGAACTCGGGAATCTTTATGGAATTTTGAACAGAACCCTGTATTTAATCTACAGAGATAGCTTACTGTCGGTCTGTTTTAGATGTAGAGTCTTACTACTTATTACTAGGTATCCCAAACTGATTTTTTTTTCAATATACCAAAAAACCTTTACGGTATGCATATATAGTGCTGCAAGATTTTAAAAAAAAAAAAAAATTTATCTTGATATCTCAATTAGTACCCGAGTTATGGCCATTCAAAGTTGGTCGGACATCGCGTTTTGTGTGATACTGAACAAAATGCCAACTTAATCAGTGTATAACTGAAGATAAAAGCTTTAAATAAGTGAACATTCTTTATAAATATAATGCCATAGTTCATTAAAAGAAAGATTATATAGATGGAATTAATAATTCTTAGATATACCCAGTTTTAAACATTGGTGAAAATCACATGCTGTCACAAAAATTGTGCGGAAACGATACAGAAGAGCAATTTTGACTGTTCATAGAAGTTTTATTTTAATAGCTAACACATTGAAACTTTTTATTATGATTAATAACATCATACAGATTACGCTAAATTTTTTTTTCATTAGTACATCCATAAAAACCTCTTATTTCTAGCATGTAAACATGGCCCGACCCAATTTAGCAGTTGAGCAGAAAAATGTGTCCAATGTACACCATACCAAACTTTTTATAAAAAGTTACCTATTAAAGATACAAGCCTGAAACTTTTATACTTGACTAATTTTATGATGAGGAATTCAAAAAAAAGGTTTTGTTTTCTTTCTAATATTGGAAGATTTTTCAGAGTTATCCAACTTTCGGCATGTAAAAAAAAATAAAAAGAGATTGCCATCGAAATCTGGAAATCTGTTATAGAAAAGAAATCAGCGGTCAATTTTTAAACAAGGGCTTATTATAAACTTCTTGAAGACCTATAACGGTAAGCCGAACTTTGTCAGTGAAGCGATTGAAAATTTTGTTCTTGGTTATTGTGATTTTTCTTTCCCCCGATACGGGTTAAAATAAGTCATGAATTAGAGAGGCCTCATTCTTCAATTTTTCAATTTTTTTGCCCAAGAAACTTTTTTGTCTTTTGCAAATATACTTTTTCCTTGTTCAATTTTAGTCCCTCATTTTCCAAGAACTTTACTTTTTTTTTGGTTCTTTATTTTCTGCAAGTACTTTGCAATTATATTTTTTCAAATAATAATTTTTTTTTGTACGTCTTGCTTTGAATGACATTTTTCTGTCTCTTAACTGATTTATTAAGTTTAGAAAGTTTCTTTAGAAGCTTTGCTCTTCATATTTTGAATTGAACATTTTCCTTGCTTAGAGTAGATATTTTCTGAGGGCCATTTTATACTGTTTTCTTGTTTGGAAATTAACAGCCATGTTGAAGAGTTAGTCCTGGGATTCTTTAAGGGATTGTTCAAGTGTCACCATCATTTTGGCAGCAATGGCTGGTTGTTCTGGAGAGACTAAATTAGGAGGTTTATCCTGAAACGGATAATCTGGAGTTTTTTCTCAAGATGCTCACTCCTGAAATGGAGACATTAAAAACTGTTGCAGTCTTTCAGGTTTTTTTATAGCCCTGTATTTTTTTCACATTCTTTTGAAAGTTCATTTACTATAGCAAACAAATATTTTATTGTAATTTGCAGACAGAAGGTAATTCAGCCACATTACCATTATGTTAAACGTTACATTTGTTTAGTTGAATAATAATAAAGTTGTAGAACTGCGCCATTTGTCAGAGTGATGTCATTATGAACACTTTGGAATAGTGCTGCATCTTCCAGTTCTTCCAATGAGATTCCGATTGCAGATAGTTCTTCAGCTACAAAATAGGCATCATATGAAGCATTGAAAAAGATTTTCAATTCAGCTTCTCCTTTGGTAGAAAAAATTACTTTAGCTTTCGTAAATGTCCGTTGAATTTGTCCAATCAATCTCGGCTGTTCCACCTTCATTTCTGGAAAGAGTATGCAGAACCAAGCAAAAACATGAAATTAAAATTTACAATTCTCTTATTAAAAAAGAAATATTAAAGAAATGTCAAAAAAGAATCTCAAAATATTTCATGAATTCTTTTAAAGAACTGTTCTATAAACCTGATATCTTGCCTATGTAAATTATTTCCTTGTTTTCATTAGTGTTCATAAAACCATGAAGGTAACAAGTTGAACTCAAAATAGACAAAACTCAGACTTCATCAGAACTATATGCAGATGACTTAGTATGTTATTACAGAGTTAATAACATCCCCAAGTTCAATGTTCATTAACTTTTCAAAACTTTTTCCAAAAAGGTTTCTGAATAAATAAAAAGTAATGTAATTGTTATTTTAAAGAAAAAATATTTTGTTAAACTTCTGAGCAAATAAGCAAATTTACCGTTATTTTTTAAATTACAAAAGAAAGCATCATTTTTTAGGGAACTTTTAGTTTTAACAAAAATAAGTTTTGCTAAACTTCCGAATAAAAAGTATTCGATTTTTTTCCTATTTATTTTCATCCCCACGAGGACAGAGTTAGACACAAGTTCGATTTTTAATGTGTGGAAAATTCAGCCCCCCCCCCCTCAAAGGGGAACTCTGGTTGGGACAAAAATTACAATTGCGTCAGTCTAGAAGGATTTCTCGTTTACTGACCGAGGACAGAAAAGACTAAGTGCAACATCAGAACAGATACTACATTTTTCTCCTAGCCAAAAAGCCAATGAATTCTAACTATTGTTATTCATTAACAAAACAAAGTTTTGCTAAACTTCTGAATAAACCTCTGAACAAATTAAAAATAAGTCATTTTTATGGAACTTTTTACAAAAATGTTTCGCTAAATTACCAAATAAAAAAGTATTCAAATTGTTTTTATAAACAAAACGTTTTTCTAAACTTCTGAATAAATAAAAAAAACTACCATTGTTTTTTAAATTACAAAACAGTTTTTTTCTCGTTGTTATAAAACTTTTTACAAAATAGTTTCGCTAAACTTTGGAATAATAAGTACCTATTCGAATTGTTTTATAAACAAAACAAGTTTCGTTAAACTTGTGAATAAGCAACACTATTACTTAATTTCTTTTTCTGAAACACGTGGTCGCCGAAAGAATAATATTTTCGGAATTTTATTACAAATATATATCTATTAAAAATACAGAATTGTACCAATTATTTATATTTGATTGTTCAAATCTCAACTAGAAAAAATATAATACAACGACAAAACATAAAAGTTAAATGAACAATAAATGGAAGAATGTCTGCTGGTAACTTAAACAGTTTCAACAAAACACAGAATAAGTACTTTATACCAATATTATATAAATAAAATAAGTAAAAAAAAATTCAACTTACCTAGAAACTGTGAAATGTCTTATAGCTTGTAGTTTGCTGTTGATTTTCATCTGGCAGGAGGGAGTTGAATTTCAGTTCGGTGTGTTCAACTTCACTTGGGAAAATTACTAAAAGTTAAAAACATGGGCTCTTTTTATATTCAAGCTGTTCGCGATGTGTAACGATTTTTTAATTATTTCTATTGATTAGTGGGTAAACCCTGCTTTATATAATGGTATGAATGACAAGTTGTTTTAATTAAATTTTTATAATATTTTATTCACTAAAGTTGTCAACTTGGAAATTTTTCATGAAAATTAATTTAAAATTCTATACTTGGCCTACCAAATTTAAGAATTTTTCAAAGTTGAATAAGCACCGGCACAAAATAGGACTAAAAATTTGTTGTTGAAAAAACACAGAACTAAACGCATTTGTCATTAAAATAGTTACATAATTCAAATCAACCTGCAAAAAAAACTAATTATCATATAAGAAAAAAAATGATATCATTAGAAAGAGGAAATATTAAATGTTATTTACATACTAATTTCATTGATATAACCTAATAAAAAGCCGAGATATCATAAGTTAAACCTTTTGAAAATTTCACTGACTTACCCATTTTCACAGCATAAAACGGCCAGTTTGGGATACCTATTATCACTATATATTACTACATATATATGTTTTTTAAAAAAGTTCTATTCCAATCTATTATTTATAATTAATGGTTCCCATATTGTATTAAATCCTATACTAGGTCTACTTAGGAGGTCATTGTCATCCAACATATGTGCTGCTTCTTTGAATCGTCTTACTCTCCACCGTTCTCCTCTGTCTATAAGTTTCAGTTTGTCTCATTAAACAAGAATAAGTTTAAGGCTCCTAAAATTCATATTAGAATTGTCTGCAAGGACCTGTGGCATAATAAATATGTGTTAAGTAATAATCGGTTCTAAGTGACAGTCTTCTGGAGGGTGAAGGTTCAATCCTCAGTGCTGGCGATACTAAGAATACAATTACGAATTACTCAAGACTTCTACCCCGTCATGGCTGACAAAACAAGAGCAAGCTACTCCCATGGATTAAATAAAGGGTTCCATTAAAAATTTCGTACAGATTCCTGAGTTCGACCAGATACACCTGAAAAAGGTTGGAGGTTATATCAGCTGAAATGTGATAATAGCATCCAAGATGAGAACAGTAGTCCGAATAATACAAATTATCAATCCTCATCTAAAATATTCTGAAACATAATAATGAAAACCCGTTCATAACATTTTAAGTAACCTCACAGACACACAGACCTGAAGTAAAAACACAGAATCTTCTTCCTTCAGGAATGGTAATTATGCATGCCATCATCAAACCTAAAAGAAAAAAACAAATTCTCATTCTCCAGATAATTTATTCTAATTAAATAGTTTGTGCATATTTCTTTGATAATTCTCCCATTAATATGGCTGACATGTACTGAAATTTACAACATAAATAAATGTAACACTTCTGCATGAATATGTTTATCTTATACACGAGAACATTATCCCTTTTGCTTAGGAAGTTATATTGGCGGTATTTTTCTAGATAAATATTTACGGTACCTTCTTCTCACAATTTCCTGACATTTGACCATATATCTTATTTTGTTTAAACTAAGTTGAATATTTCTTAGCCTAGATGGTTTCTTATTCCTTTTAGGAAAAGGAAATGTAATTTAAATTCAGGAAATTGGAAAACCTATTTTACTAACATTTCCTTTGCTTGGATATATTATTGTACTTATCATGTGGATATTATGTATTCATTTTATGTTAGTAGAGAGAATGGATTATATATTCTATAGAAAACACATGGGTCCTGTGTGTAACATTTAACTAAATCCGGTATCAGTCCCCAATTTAGGAGATTTGGGTAGTGTGGAGTGACCCGTTAGCTGCCATTATTCCCAGGTTCACTCTAACTTGGAGTGGTAGTACATGTCAGGATTCCACTTGTACCCCCTTCAAAATTCCATCCCTTCACTGTAAGTGTTCCTAGTTGCTGGAAGATTTTCTACTCTAATAACTTCTTTTCGCAAACCGCTTGTCTTCGGAATTCCCTCCTTGTTCCTTGTTTCCCTGATTGTACCAACATGCAGAAATTTAAATGTAATGTGGACAAACATCTTTCTGCCTGATTCATCTTCCCCCAGGTTTCCCCCTTATGAATCTGGTCCCTATGCTTCAGTGGCAATATGCTTTTTTTGAGGTGAACAAAAGTAAAAAAAAAAAAAAAAATTTTAAATTAAAAAAAAGAAGCTGCTGTCCTGGGTATGACATGGAAATGCATCCAGTGATATACCCATACATTTTCATCAAAGATAAGTTTTCTAATAGGCTTTATTCCAAAACAACTGAATCTGGCAAAGGCTTCATGAAAATTATTTGAAAAAATATTGACTCTATAATATCCTTCCTAAAAGTAGTCGATCTGTAGAGAAACACCTGCTTAAGATTTGACAAATTAAAAAATATAAACATTTTATCAAAATCTATAAATACAAGTTAGTATTTGAAAATTATTGCATGAAACGAATTACAGAGAAAATATCAACACCTATCTGTGGAACACATTGCTACGGGACTGCTTCCCTGCAAATTACAACTTAGTCATCTTCAAAACAAATATCAATAGATTCCTATCTAGAACTATCCCCACAAATATTCAAACTTGGTTCTAACAATCATTCCATCTCATAAACCATTATCCTTGAGTGGCATCTGGCCTTTTAGTAAAAAAATAAATAAATAGAAAGTTGAAAAATACTTGAACAACTTTGACTCGATTCCACATTAAATGACTCCATAAGAGTTGATATGCCATAAAATAAACAGACCAACTTTAAAACATTTTAAACTTTTGTTGGCACTTGTGATAACTATAAAATATGAAACAAAATGATCTAAGGGTTTGGATTAATATCCAATAAAAATATTAAGAATTTATTTGTCAGATCATTTTTGCTAAATACTGTCTGCAGATTTTATTAAATTCAGAATAGCCTAAATATTTATCCAGATGAACTAGAATATCTTTTATCTAGAAGAAAAATATATTTACAATATTTAATAAAGGATTATTTTGTACAAGTTTTATATCGAACTAGCTCGGCTGCCTGTGAGTCTCTACTTTCATTTTTTTTTAACTATACTATAATTTTTAAACCAAGTTATTATTAAAAAAAAGGGGATTTTGAAAGTTAAATTTAATTATTATGGTAAATTCATTCCTTTTTTCGACTATTAACAAAAGATGAAAATGGCTTGTTTACAAAGAAACTAAAATGCATTCTGGTGGATTTAATTTGTAATTACATTTTTTAAATATAGAATTTTAAAATGTTTGTTTTAGTATTTTATGCTATTTCATTTTTGATTTAAATAAATATTTGATTAAAAAAAACACATACAGAGACACATGAGAAGTGGTCAAACACTTTTACTAGTATAGAGGTATTCTTTTACTCCAGTATACATTTTCAAATAGCAATTTTGCTTGTTTTTAGATACTTCTATTTTAAAAAAAGATCTGTATTTAAGTTTAATTTAAAAATTCTTATAAAACCCCAACTACCACATATTATCATATACATTCTTTACGTGTTATTTATAAATTTAATGTTATCTTTGATAATTTAAAGATGACATTTTTTTTATATTTTAATAAAATAGTATCCTTAATCTACTTTAGTTTATGGAATTCAAATGTGAAATAATCAAGGAAATTAAATTTTAAATAAGAGCTGACCTATGGAAACATTATAGACCTTGGTCCATCCGTTCGCCGAGGTTTAAGTCAGTTAAAGGCTGGTCGACCTTTGGTTTTCTTTAGTTTCCGTTAGCTTTCCATGGGAGTCAGCGTATAAGCAGTACCACAATCCAGTTTTATTTACCACACTTTTTAATTGACATTGGTAAACATAAAAATCTTTTTAACTTTAACATCTGAATTTTCTAAAACAGCAACCCCCAAAGCGTAATGCGATAAGTTGCTATTGTTGTAGAGTATTCTACTTTGATAATTTCTTCGTCATGTTCTAACCTTACTTGGGAAAGTGTTTTTGAGCTTCAAATTCACTTCAATACTTATCACAGTGGAAATGGTTCCTTAAGTTCATACTACAGCTAGATTATTAACCATTACAATTGTAAATGTTTTTGAATAAATAGAATAAAAAATAATTTGCCTTTCAATCATTAAAATTATCATAGTCCTACTTAATACCTACTTTTCTACGAAGTTACTTCTCTGGTAGCCATCTTTAATTTTTACTGCAGGACTAATAATGCTATTTACGCTACACTCTAAATGTTAGCTACTTTATTGTATCCTTCTGTTTGATTTATTACTATATTTTTTTCACTTATCAAAACAATACTTATTGTTTTTACTTTGATACATACATACATAAGCATACTGTTTGTTTCTAAAAGTATACTTAAAAACTTTTTAACACCCTGAATTGAGCATTGAAAGAGTACATTAGTCTGAGAGAGTTCAATTGATAGAAATAAGTAGTATAGTATACTTTCGTTTTCAGATAGACAGATACCAAGTCTCCATTAGTAATTTATTTTAAAATGTACTTATGAGCATATTTATTTTATTTTTAAAATGAAGCTCTGGCCAATTTCACTTGAGTTTACGATTACTGGTATGTGTTTTTAAAAGGAATTTATTTACTTGCCATAAATATTATTTATTTATTTTTCAGTTAAATTCTTTAGTGTCTTTTTGTATTGCATCATCTTAGACAAATGCAATACCTCTCATTGTTATAAAGCAAACGTTTGTGATAGTCTGCTCATTTTAACATGTTGGGAGTCGGAATCAGGTTTTTTTAAACCGAGTTAAGTGTTGAGAGTTTGATTTTTCATTTAGCCGACTCCCATTTCTGCTTGTAGCTAGAATCTATTGAATACTGAAAAAAATTCACACTTTTTTGTTGTTTTGCATGGATTTTCAAGAGACAATCCATTGCCTGGAAGCAACTTCTGCATCAGATGCTCAACATATTCCAAATTAATTATTTACAAAAGAAAGAAAAAAAAAAGTAGATTATCCAAGAAAGCCTAATGGAAATCTATGGCTTATTAGAAGAGTCTCCTTCTGAGCTAATTCAGGAATCTTTTACTCATGCATATTTGATCAGCTCGCAAAAGAATGTGTACTTTTAATTAGTTGGATACGGCTTTCAGGATAAGCTCAGTGTATCCTGACGAATTGAACAACACACCTTCGACAGAAGATCAATTTTCTTCCATTGCATTCCGAAAAACAAACAAACTAGTGCACTCAACTATTGATTTAGTTTTACTTACCTTTTAGGTAAAATTCAAAAACCACTTTTTTATACTAATCGGCCACTCCAGAATAAGGGTTAAAGAGATTGTTGGTTGGACGATGAATGCCACCACGCGAGGATTGGAAACTGGGTGGAATGGGCAAAAGATTACTTAAGAGGAATTGATTATTCAAGATGACGGCTTCACAAGTATTTGTTTACATTAGACTTTAAGATAACCATGTTGTAGCCAGTTGGGAAACAGCCTCGTCGTATTTTGTTGGATGTTCTAAGAAAGAAACTTTGTTCATGTAAGTTGAGTTTGGTTTTTAGTATAAAGAGAGAGAATGGAAAGGTCTTTGCTGTGGCTGTAGCTGGGCGGGGTTTTGCTGTGAATGTTTTACAGGGGGGGGGGGGGGGGGTGACCAGAGATTGGAGCTCAGTCGAGCATCTACCATGAACATGACGATACAGGTGAGAGAGGCTAGCAACATCTTTTCTGTGTGAATGGGGCTGTAGGGAAGAGAAGTAAAGTTTTGGAAAACATTTATTATTTCTTTTTAATCTTAAATATTTTACCTGCTCTCATCTACTTTTAATATAATGAAGAGGTTCTCTGTCACAATGTCAGGATTTCTGTCTGTCTGTCTGTCGTCAAGAATTTTTGTAAATGTAAGAATTACATTGGGGAAACTATGAAATAATAAATAAGTAAACAATAAACAAATTTAACGCAGAGACTGTGATTCGAACGCCAACCTTGATGTCTTTCGTATGTTCGTCGGTGTAATATTACTCATATTATTCTGGCAGGTTGTATACGAAATTGGTCCAAACAACATGCGTTTTTTCGAATTTACATAATTCATTTGTTTTAAAGTTCTAATAAATGAATATTCAGAAATATACACGTATAACTTGTATTGTCAAATTTCCATATGTATTTATAATATTTGCCTCAAGAGTAACATTGATAAAAATCATTAATACAATTAATTAAAGACATTTTATTAAAAAACTATCAAATTTTTAAAGCAGATTTAGACTTTCTGTTTCAAGGGAGATAATTACATGAAAACTTCAATGTATTAATTTGGAAAATTGCACTCATTATTCCGGAAATGAAGCGGGTGGGCATCGTGATTGTTTATTTTTATTTCGGTTTACGCTTATTCAATTGTGTAGTTAAACTTTTGATTCTTTTGTACACCAGAGGCGCATCCCTAGTTATTTAATTGTGTAGGTAAACTCTTGATTCTTTTGTACACCAGAGGCGCATCCCTAGTTATTTAATTGTGTAGGTAAACTCTTGATTCTTTTGTACACCAGCGGCGCGTCCCTAGTTATTTAATTGTGTAGTTAAACTTTTGATTCTTTTGTACACCAGAGGCGCATCCCTAGTTATTTAATTGTGTAGGTAAACTCTTGATTCTTTTGTACACCAGAGCCGCGTCTGGAAACTTTCGTTAAACTTTCAATTGTTTTGTACATCAGAGGTGTGGTCGTAAACTTTTGATTCTTTTGTAACAGGTGTACACCAGGTGACGCGGTAGCCTAGCAAAAAATGCGACCGACAGGGGGCATTAATTTGTTAGTCTACTGATAGTATAACAAAAAGTTTCTCTGTCACGATTTCCGTCTGTCTGTCGATGAGAATTTTTGTAAACGTAAGAAATACATTAGGGCACATGTTAATCACTTGATAATACATAAATAAACAATAAATAAATTTGATGCCGAGAGCGTGATTTAAACTCGCAACCCAGATGTCTTCAGTCACGCTTGATGTCTTTAGATAATCACTCTACCAATTGAGCTAAACTCCTAAAGATAATGAAAGGCGATTTAATCGGGTCTATTAGGTCTGTGTAGTATATTTTCATTCGTCATGATACATTCATCCCAGGCATTACCTCTATTTTCTGGGTGAGGAGGCATTATAATATACGTTCGTTCCTCACAATACCATTCTCCCAGGATTACTTTCTCCTTTTTATAGAGGGGTAGTGTACTAAATATTCTATTGTCATCGTATCATGTTTCCAGGCATTACCTCCTACTATTTCATTAAAAAATAATTTGATTTAATCGGGTCTATTAGGTCTGTGTAGTATATTTTCATTCGTCATGATACATTCCTCCCAGGCATTACCTCTGGATCCGGGGGAGGGGGCATTATAATATACGTTCGTTCCTCACGATACCATTCTCCCAGGATTACCATCTCCTTTTTGATATAGGGGTAGTGTACTAAATATTCTGTTGTCATGATGTCATGCTCCCAGACATGAACTCCTATCTTTTTGGGGTGGGTGGAGTGTTTGTTCGCTTATTTCGTTTGATTTTCGCACATATTTTGGATGAAATTCATTAATTAGTCTTAAATTGTATTTTATATCCCAAAATAAAATTCTAATTTATTTTTTAAAGACTTGAAATTAATTTGGAAAACTGCAGACTTATTCTTCCGGAAATTACGTCATTGTGAGAGGGTGGGGGTGGGGGGAACATCGTGATTGTTTATTTTTATTTCGGTTTATGCTTATTTAATTGTGTAGTTAAACTTTTGATTTTTTTTGTACACAGAGGTGCGTCTGACAACTTTCAATAAACTATGATTCTTTTGTACAACAGAGGGGCGGTCGTAAACTTCTGTTTCTTTTGTACACCAGAGGCGCGTACTTAAACTTTTGATTCTTTTGTACAACAGAGGGACGGTCGTAAACTCCTGCTTCTTTTTTATACCAGAGGCGCGTCCGTAAACTTTTGATTCTTTTGTACAACAGAGGGGCGGTTGTAAACTTCTGTTTCTTTTGTACACCAGAAGCGCGTCCGTAAACTTTTGATTCTTTTGTACACCAGAGACGCATCCGGAAACTTTTGATTCTTTTGTAACAGGTGTGCACCAGGTGACGTGGTAGCCTAGCAAAAAATGCGACCGACATGGAGCATTTATTTGCTACTCTATACAATAATATACTAAGGCAGTTTCATGTTCGTACGTATAATATCAACCTCCAACTCTTTTAAAAAGATGGGATCGTTCAATGGGCGAAGATGCAATGCAAAAAAAGTAATTTAAAAAAATTTCATCTGATATTTCTGTTGTGTTGAAGGTGAAACTGAAAGTAAAATACAATTTCTTGATCTTCAGGCTACGATCAAAATGTAGTATTCCTTCTGTCCATAGATGGTACAATAATATCGTGGGGTTTGCGTTTATGCCGGACGTCTACAGAATGGAAATATGTCACAAACTCATTCAAAGGTTTTGGAGATAGACCCCAATATTCTAAAACTACATTAACTCGAGTACTTAGATATGCATGTTTCAGTTTGAACAAAGGTGGTACAATAATATCATGAGGTGTGCATTTGCGACAGTCGTCCATAGAATGGAAGTATTTTGAACCACGGAAGCAATTTACAACAGATGAAGGATACAACCGTGGAATTTCCATGGGTCCTGCTAGTAAATAAATAATATCCTTATTAACTATAGTTTGAATGAATGAATAGAAGGATTATCACTTATCTTGGTGCTAGTAGGGAAATTGAATGGGTGAAGCAAGAGAGTGAGAGAGTGAGAGAGATTTCTGGATAAGAAGAACAACAAGAAATTGTAGTTAAAAAATGATGGCTATGTAGGATTCAGTATAGAGGACTTCTTTTTTGTTTTTAATCAGTGTGGACGAGACACAAGCTTTGTGAATGACAGAGTTGAAGAAGAAAGAAAGGAAAGAATTAGTGGAAGAATTGAAATACAAAAAGTTGTCTTATATTGTTGTCCTCAATATTTTGTTTCCATCGACATGCCTTCTTTTCTGTCACATGATTATACACGGTATAGAAAATATTCATAAATAGATCTGTGGCTGATAGTAAAATGAAAACAATTATTGAATAAGAAAACCCAAAAAATGAATAGCTGATTAATGACTTAGTTTTGCAAAACCATATTCAAATTAGTTAACCTTTGGATGTTGATCGCATAGACATGACTGAGTATATGTGAAAGCTGTTCACCTTCTATCGTGAATAGGAAGGTTTTAATCCCTCTGTCAATGTGACAAATGGCTCAGTTTTATAAATATACAGAATAAATAGAGTCATTTTTTAAATAGGCATTTAAAAAAGTTTTTTTATGGTTTGCCGTGGTGTGTGTGTGTGTTTAAGGTGGGGTTTGGGGCTTTGTTTTTAATTTACAATTTAACAAAAGAATGAAATGGCTGACTTGTTTATGAAGGAATTGAAATGCAGTATTGTGGAATTTAATCCTGTTATGAAATTATTCTTTAAATAGAATTTTGAAAAAATTAATTGTTTGGAGGGATTAGCACTGGCTTTTTTTTTGCTTGATCGCGGTGTGTGTTTTGGTTGTGAAGAGGGGCCTTTGTTTATAATTTAAAATCTAGAACTCTTTTCACCCTAAATTCTATTGAAAATATCCATAATAGAAGTTCATAGGTCGGGATTATTCTTGTCAAGTTTATTCTTGTCAAGTTTCCGGTTTCTATTGTTACATAATGTAAGCCGTTGTTGGAATGGGAAAGTTTGAGTGAAACCTAAAGGTCAGAGGTGACCCCAAAACGGAAGTCGATGAAACCATGTATACAGAGATTTTCTGGCTCTTTTCTAGCGACCTTTCAAGTAGAAAAGACATGTCCAGGATGTTATCCCGAATGGGGTTTTGCACAATGTAAGTAGGTGTAGTTAGACAAGCTATCCGTCTATCTGTCTGTCTTTTTCTCTCTCTCACACGTATGCAAGTAAGCTGTCTTTCTGATTGTTTCTGTAACTGTCCTCTTTTTAATAAACTTTTTTTATAAATTACCATCGGTATCCGAGTGGTTTTTATCAGTAGACGATCCAGAACCTGGATTTCCGACGGTTGTATAATGGTTATACCCGCATTGGTAGGTGAAAACATAACATTATGCCTAATAGATTGCTCACCTGAGGAAGGCTGAAGAATGTATTAGTCAAAACTTGTTTTTGACTAAATTAACCATGTGATAAAAAGATATTAGTTTTCAAATTAAAATATTTTTGACTAAATTAACCATGTGATAAAAAGATATTAGTTTTCGAATTAAAATATTTTTGACTAAATTAACCATGTGATAAAAAGATATTAGTTTTCGAATTAAAATATTTTTGACTAAATTAACCATGTGATAAAAAGATATTAGTTTTCGAATTAAAATATTTTTGACTAAATTAACCATGTGATAAAAAGATATTAGTTTTCGAATTAAAATATTTTTGACTAAATTAACCATGTGATAAAAAGATATTAGTTTTCGAATTAAAATATTTTTGACTAAATTAACCATGTGATAAAAAGATATTAGTTTTCGAATTAAAATATCAAAATGTTATTTTTTTGTTTTCTCATTCTCATATGTGTGTAACACATGAAGAATCAAAACATCAACATTTAAATTACTATTGTTTCAAAGTTCCTTATTAAAACATTACCCCAACTCCTTTGAAGTTAATTTCATTTTTCAACTGGACACTTTTCTAAGTTTCAAAGAGAATGGATTGTTATTTATTTATTAGATAAGATCCATGTCATTATCTGTAATTTATTGTTTTTCCTTTATTTATTACAGTTCATAATTTGATTTGTATGTATTTAATGTTTCAGCAAGTTTTGCCTGTTTATAATATTTGTGATTATCTTTGCACACAATGTACTGAATTAGATTTTCATCTTGTATAATTATTGTATTCATGCTCTGAAAAAGCTTTAGCAAGATTTATAAACAAATATTTCAGATCTTTTGAATGTCGATGTTTTCAAGTTTTCATTTCTGTTTCTTTCATCTTATAAAATTGCAAATAATGTGTAGGTTATTTTGTCAGTTTGTTTCCAGGATGATAAAAAAATCCCAAAAGAATTCTATTGCCACAATATAACTTTATTCTTAGTATGTGTAAGAAGAATGATGATGATGATGATGAATATTGATATTGATGATGATGAATAATAATGATGATGATGATGATGATAATATTTAATAATAATAATAATAATTATTAATAATAATAATTGAATTCATTGTGTATAAAAATATTTATAAATTGCCTCAACACTAAATGTGAATAAACTAATTACAAGCCAAAATCAGCAGAAAAGTATTCTACAAAGAAAAAAAAAACTAGCGTTATGATTGGGAAATCCGTATATATTTGGAAAGTTCCCAGCAATTCTGTTTCTAGCCCCTCCCCCTACATGTAAATCTACCGCAATCTATTCATATTTAGTAGTTTGCTATTTTAGGAGATTCTATTTTCTAATTATAAGTAGCAAGCCTTTCCTTTTTTCCTAAGCTGATTAGTTTCTATATAGCAATGTAATTGTATTCCATTGTGGAGCTTTGGATTCACTTTTTTCATAACATATTTTTCTGATTGTGAATTAAGTTTTCTTTCAAACATTGTATGATGATATATTCTAGCAAATTATTGATCTGACTAGACTATCACATCTCTTACAGTCACTGTGATATGAAAAAATCCCTTTTGCCTAAATATAGCCGATTTATTGAGTATCCAATCATGCTAGACTGACAGTGTCCTTCTTTCTTGGACATTTCTACAAGGTCAAAGAGAACAGCATTGAGGTTATACTTTTTTCTAGTTTCATTTTTGTATTTTGGAGGAAGATATTGACAAAATAAAAATACTTATGTTTTATTATCATTAGTTTGGTAGTAACATTTGATAGGTTACATTTAATATATTCTATTTTTCCCATCAGATGAAGACGATAATATAAAACATGATCAAATCAGAACAAAACTGGGAATTATTAAACCAATAGTTGCTTTGTTTTAAAAAAACAAATGTTGCTGATTAAAACCTTCAATTTTTTTTTCCTATTAAATTTTTCTTTACATTATTTCTGGATAGAGTTTTTTTGGTAATGTTTTTGCTAAGTGAATTTGATCCACTACAAAGATATTTAAAATAAGCATATATTCTGGATGTATTATTAATCTAAGAGGTATTTAAAAAGTTATAAGACAATATTATCTGATGAAAGGAGAGTAGAAAGTGGACCTTGGTTTACTTTAGGCAGCCTCGTAACTCTCGCTTCTCTTATTTTGTCCTTTAGTCCTCACATTTCATGAGCGATGTTTCTGGCAAAGGGGGAAGAATTGCTGTTTTTGTACCGGAATTTATCCACCTAATACTTATCCATGGCTAGTTTTTGACCTTGATGTAGTATTTTGTTTTTTGCTCCTTAAATCAAGTGGCTTTATGCCTTGTCTGGAGCGATTTCCACACAAAAAAAAATAGAATGCATTTATATGAATTTACTTACTTGCTTACATTTCGTTTTGTTTTTTCTTTGATATGTGATGATGTATGGAAATTAAACCTACCCGGTGAGGGTTGAGGATATGTGTTGCATAGCGATATATTATGTGAGACTGATACAATGGATATTTAATGTGAGTCTTAAAGATGTGCTGAAATCTGATGAACTCAGAGGAAGATTATATCCGGACAGTATAGGTAGTTGTGTACAGAACAGGAGACTTTGTTCATTTGGTCACATTGAAAGAATCCATGAAAGTGCTTGGGTCAATAGATATAGAACAGTTAAGGCAGTAGGGTTATTGGCAGGAGAAAGCCAACACAAATATAGGAGGAAGTGATGAAGATGGATTTGAGAGAAAGTGGCATAAATAAAGACCTGGCCAGAGATAGGTCTGTTTGGAAGTCAATTTCTAAAAGCTGTCCCTGTCCAACACCTGCTAATATGTAAAACAGCCATTAAACCGAATAATGATGATATATAAAAATTCATCTATATATATTTATCGAATAATTCAAATTTTGTTATTTTTATTCATTATATTAGAATCAAATTTTTATAGAAAAGTTTCAGAGGACAGCCAAAACAAATAGCCAGACGTCATCTTCACTAAACTTTTGAGCATTGCAGATGGAGAAATTCAGTGCAAACTCTGCTTCATGGGATAACTGCGTAAGAAGTTGATGATGACATTAAAAGTTTTTTTTTTTCAGTAATCAAATCATTTTAATAACCTTACTATGGTTGTTATTTTATAGAAAAATATTTCAAATAATTTATTTGCAATATTGTCTAAAAATGTGAAAAACAATCTACTATAACCAGCTTTCTTCCAAAAGTCTAGATTCAAACCTGGTATGGCAAATTCTATATTGATTAAGAAGTAAACACATTGCCCTCATTTTCAAATGAGGCTTAGATTGACAAGAAAAATCAATGGTCAGTGAGAACATTAAAAAAAAGAGAAATGGACGGAAAACAACTAACAGCTGAATACATTCGTTTACTGTTAGGTCAATATATAATTCAGTATTGGTGTGGTTTATTTTGCTTATTAGAAAAATAATTTACTAATTAGAATCTTGTTGTGTCATATTGGACAGTCATCATCATCAGATACGGTTTAACATCCATTATACATGCTGGCATGTGTTGGATGGCTTTTAGAAATTGACTTCCAAACTAACCTATCTCTTACCAGGTGTTTATTTATCCCTCTTTCTCCCAAGTACATCCTTATCACTTCCTACCATGTTTTACTTGCCCTTCCCCTGTGGGGTGACCGTGCTACCTCAATTGCTCTGCATCTACTAACCGATAACTCTCATCCATTCTATTCAACATGGTCATACCATCGAAGCCGCCTGTTCTGCATGCATCTCCCTATACTGTCCACATTTAATCTTTCTCTGGGTTCATCAGATCTGAGCCTGTCTTTAAGACACGCGTCACACATCCATCGTATCATTCTCATAACATTTCTCTCCATGTAACACATGTTCTCAACCCTCACTAGCCAGGTTTCACTTCCATACAGTATCACAATGCATACACATACCTGATAAACTCTTCCCTTAGTAGACTGGTAATGTTCTGCTACTTAGTCATGGCAAAAGTTCCCTAATTCTCACTATCACATTAGCACTTGCTGGATGGTAGTGAATCGAATTAATATGTGCATCTTGTATTCAACTAAATTGTTTACTACATTCACAATTCAACCTGTTTGTCATTCTGTAAAGGAAGATCCTATTTTTTGGGGGGGTGGAGGTCATCATTAGCCTAATAGTTGTCTTAATTTGTTTCTTTATTACATTTTCAATTGATATAGGGGTCCAACTTTATCCGGGGCACACTTTCCAACGTAAACCTTACCAGTCAGCTGGTGTTTAAGATTATTTTTGTAAAGATAAATCTGTTAAAAATGTGCTCCTCTTACGAGAACACAAAAGAAATTCCTATCATGGAAGTTAACCACAAAATGCGCTTTTGTTAAAGTTGTTTTTTAATACATGGCTGCATAATTTGTCGCTTTCCATGACAAATAATGAGTTTATTTTTATCAGTATGAGGAATGTACCTAAGAATAGGGAGACAAAAATAATGTGAATAGAAAGTTGTGAGTATAAAGCCTCCTGCAATTGTTAAGTTGCAAGAGATAAGTACATGAAGACTTATTAGTTGAAACAGTCAAGCAAATTGTGATGGTGAGTTCAATACGGAAATAGTTTTCCAATGTTCACTTGTAACCAATAACTGAGATATTTGTTATTTACACATGTTTCGGATTGATTTTCTCATCTTGGTCATTGCCATTTTTATGTTTTAGCTATTGTACTTAATAGATAGATATACATGAACTCCTCAAGATTATCTGCATATGTACATTATAATTCTTATCAAATTACCCGTTGTAGGTCTATTAGACCTACAAAGGTTAAATTTGATAAGAATTATAATCACTAATGGTAATGGCAGACAGACATACACATAATTTTCATTTTCCACTGAGTGTAAAGCAATGATCTTCTGTAAAGAATAAATTTCTCAGGTTACTGGTAGCATGCTAAAAATATAAGTAAACAAAGAAAGTGCATATATAGTGTTATAATTTCTTCTACTACCAGTGATGAGTTTTTTGACACAGTGGTAAAGGCACTTGACTTTGAATCACATTCGGATGTGACCAGACATTCAGGTTTTGAATCACGGCATAGATACACTTGTTACGTCTATCCACACTAATGAGTCTTAAAGACAAAACAGCTGTCTGTAGATGACTATATTGTATATTGGTTCTCCTCAGCATGAGCTGGCAGATATTCTTACTCCAGTCCTAGATAAGCTTTCAATCAATTGTATTACTGATTCTTGCCATTTCGCGTCATTCATGCGCAAACTGGACTGTAATTTTAAAACAAACTTTCTGACCTTTGAGGTCACCAGTTTATTTACAAATGTACCCCTCAACGAAGCCTTTCAAATATGTGCTGATATGCTTTATCGTAGCACATTAACCCTGCCCGCTTTTCCAGAGAACATTTTTCTGGAACTTATGGGCTAGACCACCAAGTCTGTTAATTTCAGTTTCAAGAATGAAATGCATCAACAGGTCGATTAGCAAATATTTTATTGGGTTTTCAGGAATCCTTGCTTTTAAATTATGTCTCTAGACCTTTTTGTTATTGGCGTTATGTAGATGATACGTTTGTCATTTTTAAGTCCAAGCACGAGGCAAGTGACTTTTTCCTGAAGTTAAATACACTGCACCCAGCACTAAAGTTCACTATGGAAGAAGGTCAAAATAACTCTTTACCATTTTTGGATGTTTTAGTTGAAAAGATGGGGAACAACTTTACAACTACCATAAAGTTTACGGGCCTGTATATTAGTTGGCATTCCTTTGCCCATATGTCCAGAAAAATCAGTTTGATCAAGACCCTGGTCCACCACGCTCTCATGATTTGCACTGAAAGCAAACTTACAGTTGAAATTAAAAAGATCACTGATATCTTTACTAAGAATGGTTTTCCCGAGGGCATTATTTTGAAGTAAATTCACCAACAATTGTCAAAGGTTAATACTAGCGCCTATTTTGGTTCACCAAAGTGTCTGGTGTATTTGAAACTTCCCTTCATTGGTGCTATTAGCCAAGGTTTTTCTGACATCTGTGATATCTTGCTGCTTTTATTGCAGTACAGCCCCGTGTGGTGTTTGGCACCAGAAGTGCTTTCCCTTTTCACAAAAACGTACTTCCCACACTACAAAAAAGTTTAGTGATTTATAAATTTACATGTCAGTGCGAGGTTGACTATGTGGGTTGTACTCTGCAGCGATTGGATGTTAGAGTGGCACAACATGTTCCTGCTTGTTTTCTGTAAGTCACGGTTGGGGAAAACAAATTTATCAACGGACGCATCCGGGTGCTGCTCAGAGCATCTCTTCTGTCTTGACTTTGAAATCTGGTGGAGGATGATCTCTTCTCGAGCAGAAAATTGATTACAGAAGTGACGTTGCTAGTCTTTCTCTGCTCTATCATTATTTTCATGAAAGGTGCTCGACTGAGCTCCCATCTTTCGTTTATCTCTTCTAAAACATTCACAGAAAAGACTCGTCTAACATCAACTACAGCAAAGAATTTTCCTTTCTCCCTTTGTGTCCTAAAACTAAATAGAACTTTCATGAACAAAGTTTCTTTCCAAGAACTTCCCATTTGTGGAATACAATACTGCAGGGCCTGCTTCCCAGCCAAGTACACCATGGTCATTTTTAAGTCCAATGTCAATGAATTATTGTTGAGCCGCTCACTTAAATAATCAAATTCTGACTATTTAACTCATCGTTTCTAATCCTCTCAAAGTGTTGTTCATCGCCACCTGACAATCTCATTAACCCTTATCCTTAAGTGGCCTTCAGGCCTTGATATGTGATTACCTATTAGTATATATCAAAAAAATAAGTGGAAATCTGAAATATTTGAATTTTCAAATGAGAGGTTGTGTCCATATTATGCCCCCTAAAAATCCTTTAAAGTACTCCAAAGAAACTGAAATTTGGGGAATATTTATTAATTGATGTCTATTGTTAAAATTTCTCAAAAATTGGAGACATCTGAATGTTCACAAAGAGCTTCCAACTTCTTTGCATAAAACTAAATTAAACTAAAAGACCCCTCATGCCTAGCATCTTTGTTCCCAAATTCATAATAATCTGTTCATTAGTTTAGAAATATAGCCATCTGAATTGAGTCTAAATCCCTTTTTGAAAATGGGCAGCATGACATGGTCTTTGCTGGAAACACACCCAAAGACCATCACTGTTTGAAGGAACTTGGTCTTTATGATGTGCAGGACTCCATGTGGACCGTAGGCCAGCCACCTGTTGTTCTGTGCATTGTGAAACTGGTCCTAAGAAAAATCAGAGCATTTCCGGTTCGACTGGATATTTGACCGTGTTAAGGAGTTTCTTGGCGTTCATAAGGTGCTTCACTTGGCTCTTAATGGTTAGTAGTTGACGCTTGTGACTATTGTAGCAGAGATGTTTGTTAAATATTTTCTTCATAGTTGCCACTCCATTACCTCTCTCACCAAGGTCCACATTTCCTTGCCTGGATCTTGCCACACCTTTTTTGTAGCTTCTCAATGAATTTTGTTGTGTGGACACAGAACGTCTGCTATGATCCTTCCTGTTAGCCACTGCTTCCACATCTCTGTCGCAATTCTCCAGCTCACATCACACGGCCTTCAAGTTATTCAAAATGCACTGAGCTGCAGATTTCTGAACTTTTTAATCTGATGCGAGTCATCATCATGCAGGTCAGTCTCTTCCAATATTTTGGAGCTTTCCAGTCGTACATGCTCTGCAGCTCTCAAACCCACCAATTGTACACAGAAACAGCTATCCATTGCACTTTACCGCCATTAAATACTTCAAATGGTTCTGAAATAAAGAATATCAAAAGATTATCAAATTTGTCTTGAATATCCTGTATGTGTGGCTGACGTAACCGTTACTGGCAGTGAGTTTAGAATCAGATGTGTTCAAGTTTTGAAGAGTTTGTTGGCTTACTTGCACTAATAACCAGGGTGGAGTGGGGATATTATTCTATCTCTGTTCCTATTCCTGACTTTGAATTAAATAGTAAGGATAGGCTAGACTCTAAAGTCTTGGCAGTGATCATAAGATAATACCAAGCATTCACTCAGAAAAACAAGGAATAAAAGCCACTGTAGGTGAAGTGATCTCCACTCAAAGCAAAAATAAAACAAATCCAAGGAAACTCTCCAATCCTTGTGAGCAAGAAAGAACAAGCCATCTGCATAACAACATGTTTTTGCTTTCGTTTGTCCATACGTTATCACCATCTACATCCAATTAAAAAAAATGAGATCGCCAGATCGCTAAAGTGATCGAGAAATATCTGATGTTGTTTAGTGTCAAAAATTTAGACATTACCCATTTCAAAATGAACTCTTCCAAAAATCGAATAAATCGTTATTTATGGAATTAGGTCACTCCATTGACTTAACAAGTTTTAAAAACGTACTCTTTGCATTCTTTTTTATTTTAAGGCAATTTTGATACACTCAAACCTTGGTTCATGAACGTCTTGGAACTGGAACAATTCGGATTTTGAACAAAAAATTCAAGCCTTGTTTTCTAATAAAATTTTTATTCCTCAACCATGCCAACAGCAACTGAAGCATACCGTCTGATGAAACGCTAACAATTCTGTGCAGGGTTGCCACTCCTGGCTTATTAAATAAATCTAGGTTTTTATTTTTGGAATCTGTTTTTTTCTTTATGAAATTATATTTTTTGATACCTGCTAAAATAAAAATTAAACAAATTACAAAATGTGTAGTAAAATGGTCAAAATATACACTAAAAAAATCTTAATTCATAAAAAGTTTGCAGAGAATATATTTTTTTATGAAATAAGTTTTATATTATACATTATAGTTAGTATTAAAAACAATAATATAACTGATACTTAATAATTTTGTATATTAACCCATTAAATACCTAAAAAATAGTCTATAAGAATTAACAAATTAATCTCTTTTACATTATTTTTAATGGGTAAATATGATTTGGTATTCGAACAACTTTTCAAAACAAATTATTTTCGAAAACTAAGGTTTCACTGCACAAATCTAATTGTTATAATTTTATGTAAGTAAATGATAAGGCGACATCTGTTTATTTATTTAAAGAATATTTAGCTGACAATTACTTTTATGGTAAAAAGAGACTTTTGTAAAAGATTAAAATTCTTAGAATAAATAAATAAATTAAAAGTTTTAAACGTTTGTTTTATTTAAAATATATTTAGTTGGCAATTATTTTTACGATAAGAAGGAGAATATTGTTTTAAAAGAAATTAACATCCTTACAATCTAAATGAATAAATGCGAAAGTTGGGCCTATTTCTTGCAATAACAGTAAGGCCAAAACACTCTATTTCAAGTTAATTCAACTTTACACAATAGACACACCATCTTTTTTTATATACTGCTTATGTAAATGCGACATCAGTGGCAAGGTTAACTAATTTGCATATAGATTTTAAAATAGGATATTTTATTAATTAACTATTATTTGTTATTGTTTATTAATTCAATAATTGCTTTGATGTTAATATAACAAACACTTCTGTTTTATTATTTTATTTCCTTGACAAATATTTAGCATTTAGGTTCAAATGTTCCTTTTTTTGATTTTTAACAAGTTGGGGTCTATTTCTAAATTGCAAATGAAAGGCAAATTGATTTTTTTCTTTATTTTCCTTTCTTTACGGTCATATTTAAAAGATAAATAAATTTGTATGGAAATTACCAAAATGTTAATGTTTATATGAATAAATGAAAAATATATTTTTTCAGGTTTACAATAAAGTTATAAATGAAATGTTTATTATTTTAAATTAATGTTTCAAGTATTTCAAGTAGCGAACTTTGTGAAGTGATAGCAAGCCAGCAATGCCTTATAGTTTTAAAAAATAAAGAAAGAAGAGACATATTCGTTTTATTTGTTTAATTAATATTTAGCTGACAATGGCAATTATTTTTATGGAAAAGAGTCAATTCTTTTCTTAATATTATTAACCCTGACTGACATTATTTCAAGAAAAATATTATTATTAACAGTAAACTATACAGATCGATGAAGAAAGAAACTCTGGAATTTTCATGAGTCCAGCTAGTCAAATATAATGTTGTGATACTTGAAAAATTGTACTAAAGCATATTTTTACATATTTCTCGGATTCTAATATTATTTGCTGGTATCATATATTGTTTTATTAATGTTTTTATTTGGCATTTATTGAAACAGTTTATTTGCTATAAATTGCAGCCTTTGATAAACGTTTTCTTGACTTGATTATTTAATATTAACTTTGAGCTTTGCAATGAATTGCAGTTAAACGATTTCATGTTTTCGCTTTGATGCTAATTAACACAAGAGTTAATATTCTATTGGATGTTTTCTTCGGATGTTTCCATCTGCCCAAATGTAAGTGATCTTCCTGTTTCTAAATTATTAAACTCTCTCATCCATTCTTATTTCGCTTCTTTGAATGTTTTATTGACTTGAATTATTTATTCAATATAATTAACTTATTACCTTTTACTCTCATTTTTCCATTCCTTTTTTTCTTTATCTTTTTCATCTATTTATTTGAAAGAATTCTTGGGTATTTTTGTGAACATTGTAATCTGATAAAATATTCCTTTCCATTCTTTGAGTTTCAAATTAATCTTGCTGAAAACATGGTTGCCAGTTGTTGCCAATATTTTCAATGCTGGTTATAATCTTCAAAATACTGGATAAAATTAATAAAATATCTTTTGTTAGAAATAAATATTCCATCTTTGATTTGAAAATTTAAAGGAAATTTATTGAAAATTACTGATAATAAAATGTTTTTAAAATCGTACACGAGAAGCATTATAAATTTGTATTTGTTCCAGTTTGTTAGTTTTCTAACACAATGCTCACTTTTTTAAGTCTGCTTTTTAGTGTGAAAAAATCTTTTGTAATTTTACATTTAATTTTTGATTTTCATATTATAATGAATAACTTGGAAAAGCATCGAATAATGTTTTTGAATTTGGTATCTTTTAAACAGTTCTAATTGTAATTTGTTATTCCTTTTTTATTATTTTTCTACATTTTTAAGTTTTCATCTCTCACTCTAAAGTACCATTCGTTTATATATTTATATATATATATATATATATATATATATATATATATATATATGATAAATATTTGTTTTTTCTTTATTATCTATGTACGTATACGTTTCGTCCTTTTTAATCGAAACCATGGGCTACAACGAGTATTTTACAACCCAAATCCCGACACCTAGAACCACTCGGCCACCACTGGATAGCTAAATAAACAGTGATAATTTTGACACTTATATCGGCGGCTTGACGTCATAAGAGCATTCAACTTAATGAAAGGAGCGATGCATTTATAGCTAGCGACGTCATGCTGTGTTTATACAACACTTACAGTGCCCATCTAGAGGGTTTTCTAGGGGCTACACATAATAAATATTTGTATTTTGTTTATTATCTATGTACGTATATGTTTCGTCCTTTTTAATCAGGACTCATCATCTTTGGCCTATATATATATATATATATATATATATATAGGCTAAATATTTCAAGCAAACATAGACTACATAACATCAAATGTATTTTAATAGACACGAAATTCATGTCCACATATGCACTCAAACACAAAGAAACAAAAGGGATTTTAAAACTAAACATATACCAATCTGGTCTGAACTCTGATGTGGGTGTTTTTAATATGTATGAGTTTTTTTACAGACTGAGAAGAAAGATTTTGTTTCAAAATGAATGTTTGTTGGTTGAAGCAATTATTTGTTCTTAATTACAAGAAGATGATGTGTGTGTGCATAAATATTAAGTAAAAAGTAACTACTCTCTTTGCCATTCAGTGGAATGATTACGCAGACCAACTTGTATGTTTAGATGAAGAATGAGCATTTTACAAAGTTTAAAATGTCTAGTTTTTTGTAAGTTTCATATTTATTCAATTTTATCAAAAAGTACAGTTTTTGATAAAGAATGGAGAAACATTCGAAATATTAAAATTATAATAACACCTATATTACATATTTTTATGTTTTCCATAAGGCCATTTCTTAGTTGTCAAATGTAAAGAAATTCATTACTTTTAGCTGAGAAACACACTTTAGATATATATATATATTTCCTGATTTCTGCTGATTTGCATTTTCTTACCAGCGAGCACTCTTGCCTGGTTTTGAAAACTACTTTTTACTATTCATTTTGGACTAAAATCCATAAAAACTGTAACCGGAGAGTCCATGGGAGTCGTCCAAAATGGCATTTAATACACAACTTGCATCCTAAACAACTTCTTCCAACCGGATTATGTGTGCCTTTATTGGTTCGACTCCTTCAAGTTCATCAGATTTTGCAACTTTTAAACGCCTATCATTTTTGGATCTGATACTTTTGAACCTACTGCTGCAGTTTTCGTGATGCCTTCAACGATAAACTTTTTCATATATTTTCATTCTCTTTGCTTTGAACATTTTCTACAATTTTCCTAAAATGTTTTCTTTTTTCATGCTTGTATTTACATTTTTTCAAATTATGACTTTTGGTAATTCCTTTACTAACTTATCTCTTTGTATTCCTTTAAAGATAAGAATCCATTCTTTGAAAAGCCATGGTTTAAGGAAGGAAAAATAAATCTTTTTTATTTGAATACACCTTGTTTTGAACAATTGAAGATATAATAGATTTTGTATTTTTACAATCTTTATTCTCATCTTTTATTTGTCTCGCTCTCTCTCTCTCTCTCTCTTTATTTATATATATATATATATATATATATATATATATATTCTCCCTTTTTAAAATTCCACGATACAGTTCTTGTTCAGTGTGGGAGAAACCGGTCGACTGGCACTTTTTCTTTTCCATCTCATCTCTTTTATTATGAAAGATAAAACTTGGCTTCCTTTCGTAATTGCTCTAATATATAGAAATGCTAATAAAAACGAATTTGTCTTTGTTGAAGATAATTGTTTTTTTTTAAACCATTTGGCTACAGTTTTTTTGCATGAAAAATTAGTGTGTATTTATTAATTCCACCATTCTCGTCTGACTTTTAAATTGAAACCACTTATTAATAATAAATTTCTTTGACAAAATATAGACAAATATATACATCAAATAAAAATTTATACCATATACCCGTCCAGTAGCAGCTATTCTGCTAATTTTCTGTATGATTTGAAATACTAACTTTTGTTAAAGATGTTTTTATTTTCTACTTTCTCTCTACAGAATTAAATGCTACGTAACTCTATTGGAGCATTTAAAAAAAATCTGAAATATATCAGCATGGTTCAGGTTAAAATGGGTTTGGATCTAATACTTTGCAATTGCGTTAAAAAATCTTTGCCACCACAGGTTAAATTATTAGCATCGTTTCATATGTTTACATATGATATACATGATTACTTACAACTTATAACAGCTCTAAACTGAATTTGTACAAGTTCTAAATGGTTTATCAACTAGTTTAGCATAATTTCCTGTAAGATGTATGTGTATATATATATATACATGGTGAGTCAAAATGCACACAAATTATAAAAGTCTTTATTACAGGTATATTAAATCATATTAAATGAAACTAAATGTAATCAAAAGAAAGCACAGTTAATGGGGTTGGAACATTATAACAAATGTTCAATTATACCGCCTTCTTCTTCAATCGCAAACTCTGCACGTTTCACCAAATTATTCACGGCACGCCCAAGTTCCTCACAGAAAACTTTATTTACCTATGAAATGATGCAATCTTTGAGCTCATTAAGATTGTTAGGTCGAAATTGATGGAATACGTGGGCCTTCAGCATGCCCCAAAAATAGAAATTCCAGTGAGCTGAGATCAGGCGATCTTAGTGACCACGATGTTCTTGAAATTTTGAAACCAGATAATCTCGAGCCAACAACAAATAGTGGGGAGGAGCTGTGTCGTGTTGAAAGACAACAGTCCTCATTTAACGCTTTCTCTGTAACTGAAGGATGAGATGATTGCGAGGCAGGGCGGTATAATTCACTCGAAGAATAATTGTTGCAAACGATATTCAGCATTAAATGCCATCCACACACACAAATTTTTTAGATAAACCCGCTTTTGGATTTTCAAAACTCTAAATTACACAGTTGTGGCAGTTAACTAAGCCGTCCAGCGAGAAATAAGCTTCGTCTGACCACTGCACATCTTTTAACACTAACCGGTTTTCGAAAGCAAGTCGTGGTTTGTCTGCATCATTGGTAGATTGGACTAGGCTGATATGGTAAGGTTGCATGTCTTGGTGATGAAAAATCCGTGTAACACTGCATTGAGGAATGCCTGTGAGTTCAGCTACACCTCTTGAACTTGCATAGCCAAGTGGATTAGTTGACTGTAAGCTTGTGACTGCCTCTACAACAGCACCCACACGATTTTCCTCCAGTGATGGCTGGCCACTTGAAAAAGTTTTGAGGACACAAAAACACTCCATGATAAGTTATGGAGTGTTTTTGTGTCCTCAAAGTTTTTTATCAATCGTGTCAGAGTAGATAAAGGAAGTGCATTATTTCGCATGGCTTTTATCTTTTTGTATGCTCTCATCATTGCAGCCGCATTTTCATTATTCTTATAATATAATTTTACTAGCTCCAATCTAGTTTCCAAATCAAGTAGCATGATGTAAATAATGACTTGCAAAGTATAAAAAACATTAATTATACAAACGCCATGCATATATCGATAACATATATAAAAGTAATATTAACTAATATATGATTGGTGGAATAGTTTTGAACAATATAAATTTGCGTGCATTTTGACTCACCCTGACTGTATGTATATATACTGGGTGCGTAAAATATTTAAGGACAGATTTATACTACACAAAAATGACTCTTAGAAACGTTTTTGAGGATAAGTATAATAAATATATTGTTTTGTAATTTTATTCATTAAAGTCTCTCCTTCAGCTTCAATAATGGCTTTTATATTTAGGTATAGATCGAGTATATTCTAAAAATAGGTGATCTTTGTTCATATTGAACATTCCTCTATGGAGATTTTTACAGATTATTTAGTGCTATGAGGATACACTTTAACCTTTTTCTCAACTACACTTCATACATAGTAGTCCAAAAGATTGGGAGCTAGGAGGAGGCCAAATGTTTTGGGTCATGTGATCATGAACATTTTCTACTAGCCATTTCTGCTGTTTAACAGTCATTATTAGCTCTGATTGAGCTATTTTCCTATACCTTTTTTGACGTAAAATTACTTTTACTCATCAAATAAGACTTGTATCTGTTGTCTCTGTGAACAAGATGTTAGATGGTTCCTTCTGACCCACAGTGTTCTTTTGCAATCAGTCTTGTTGATCTTCTAGGATTACCACCAACGGTCTACTATACTTGATGAATAAATCCAGGTATTCTAATGCTATCAGTGTGTCTAGAATATCTCTTACATTTGATAATGGTGATACTTTTCCATCTTAAGCCGTTAACTCTTTAATGTATACGAAATATGAAGCAACTTTTAAACTGCTTCAATTTTTAAATTTCTAATCACGTCACAATAACTGTGCTTCTTCATTTGTTGTGCTGCCATTGATAATTCTAAAATATAGAAAATATAAACTCAAATAATATTCCTGGTATCGTAAAAATAATGTATGATCTCAAATACTTTACGTATTATGTATATATATATATATATGTGTGTGTGGAATAGTGGATAAGCATATCAACAGACTAGTAAAATTAAGGACACAAACACATCACTAAAGCAAGATATTTTGGTTGAATCATATGACCATGATCATTTGTTCAACCGAAATAGCTTGATTCTGCTTCAGTGATGTGTTTGTGTCTTCATCTTTAGTAGCCTGTGGCTATGCTTATCCACTTTTTTCATACACTGATATTCCATTTTGTCTGAAATTTTCATTTCATGCTTTAAACTCCCACATGGGTATGTGTGTATGTATATATATTTATATATATAGGTGGCAGCAAACTCGATATTGAGTATTGGCAATGTTTGTTCATTCAACTCACTCATAAGTGGATCGAATATGTCTTTTCAAGCTGCTAGACTCATACATTCTCTGACATGTAGCACAGTAATTGCAGACATATTGTCCTGAGCAAGTTGTTGATTAAACTCTATCTTTGTTGACTCTCATATACCATTTCATACCTGGCATAGATTGGCAATCTTTACCGCATAGGTTGCAGGTTGATACTGCTCTGAAAGAGATTGTTCAATTTTTTTTTTGGGGGGGGAGGGGGGGACTCTGACTTGTAAGACCTGCTTTGCTCAGGCATACTTTACCGCAGTCACCACAGATGGAGAATCACAACCATTTCATTTGGTATTTCTGAGCTCCCTTTCCTAACTGTTCTCTAAAGTCTTTTATGTTCAATGTGTCTTTTCTCATAATCGTGCACACCAATATTGATGTCCTGTCTCCATGTTGCTCTATTTAGTGCAATTTAACAGTCATCCCTGCACAATTATGTTATCAGGTTGCAAAGAAAGTAATGTCGTTTTTGTCCAACACATTTATTTCATCTGAAACATACACATTAGGGCATTTTTAATCTTTACAATACTTTCCTTTATTTTCTATCACTTCTATCCAACGATCAACTAGCTTTTTGATGCTTTCTTGAAAAAAAATCTCTGAATTTTTAGAGAAAAACAAATTAAAGTAATTTTTGAGTTGGTCGTCATTTTCATAAATTTCATTGTTTAAGTGAGGAGTACTCTGAATTGGGCAAAAATTAAAAATGTCCTCAGTCTATGAGGATTTCTCTTTCACTGACCGAGGACAGGAAAGATTGCGAGAAAACAATGCAGAATAGTTTTAATTAAAAAAAGTTTTATTTACAAAACGTAGAAAATAGTTTTACAAAACAAAATGTTTTGGAAATAAAACTTTTTTTTTAATAGACATATGTTACATTATGGCTTTTTTTGCAATGGGCTTACATGTTCTTTAATCAACACTTCTCGAAGTACGAAAGTTTAGAAATCACACGAAAATCCTCGGAAGCGCCGGCCAAGGTTCTGTCTCATAAAATCGATTTAAAGTTCTTAAATATCTTTCACAGATGCATGAATAATTAAGTTTTTAACTACGTCTCAACATTTTACACTTTCATAATCGTTCTTAACTTTTTTTTTCTCATAATTATATAAATGTATATAACCTTTATATTTTTCTCTATTCATTCTTTAAATTACATCAAACACTTTTCTCGTTAAGCACCTATATTAAACACTGTTCTTTTTAAGCAACTTTTCTTTTTAAGCAACTTTTCTTTTTAAGCAACTTTTTTTTTTAAAACATGCTACACTTTTTCTTTCTTTTTTAACTGTCACAGATTTTCTTTTCACTTTATCAAATTAGGACCCAAAAATGTTCAATTGTACACAAAAAATTACCTTATAGTTCTTTCCTTTGTCTACTGGTCATCGCCGCTATCTGTGCCGTGATTTTCATTACGTCTCTGGCCGTGATCGGTTCTGTCACTTTTGTTCTATGGACAAACTTTGTTTTCATGCAGGAGACAAAACTTGGAGACAGGTTTTTTTAGAGAGAGATTCAATTCTTATATTCATCTGTCTTGTGCTGTGGAGGGATTTCCATCCATTCGTCTCGTTCCATTCTTCTTTCATTCATACCTTTTGTTGTGGGGTGCGACGGATGCATGGGGATATATGTCGGATCCAGACCATAACTTTTTAGCCCATATTTTCATGGGTCCGCTTGCTTCCAGGACGAGCGGCTACATCGTTGGTCTTAACGCTCTCAGCTCCCAAAGCGTACTCTGTACAAAAACTCCAGTTTTTGAGAAAAACAAATGACGTAACAGAAACTTGCCTCGCGTCGGCCAATCAGATACGGCATTCAACAATCGTTCCATATCTGACCTTCTTTGACCCGAGATTTTCTGTCGGTGCCGAATTTGTCACTTTGTTATGGTTTGACAAAATGATTCACTCACAACAATCCCCTCCAGTGCATGTCAGCTTAACCCGCACTTATTGTCTCAACTGACCCCAGCCATAATTCATACTAGCTAACTTAATCGTTTCCAAAAATATGGGGCCCCATCCATAATATAACACATGCATTTTTCATTAAAAAAAATGTTTTATTTAAGAAAGGAAAAATCAAACAATGCAGAATAGTTTTAATTAAAAGAAAATGTTTGTTCGTTTAAAGGGTCAATGTGCACGAGTACGTGTGTTTATATATTTTGTAAATAAAATTATGTATTTTTCAAATGTTATTTTATTTGTTTATACATTTTGCTTTTAAAAAAAAGTTTGTAAACTTATTTGTTTTTAAAATCTCTAAAGTTTACAAAACAAAACGTTTTTGTAAACAGTTTTAATTTAAAAAAGACACATGAAAAGGTGTTGTTTTATTTACAAAACGAAAAAAACAGAATAGTTGCAATTAAAAAAGAAATGCTTATTTACAAAATAAGAAAAAAGGTTTACAAAATGATCT
Organism: Sepiola atlantica; assembly: GCA_963556195.1. Lineage (NCBI taxonomy): Eukaryota > Metazoa > Mollusca > Cephalopoda > Sepiida > Sepiolidae > Sepiola > Sepiola atlantica. Next base: position 83,291,436 of record OY744526.1, read on the forward strand.
GCAAAGTGTGTGCGAGTATTGTCTGTTTACAGTTTCAACCGGAAGTCAAAGAAACCAGTGATCACCCAAATGCGTTCTTTTCGTAATTGCTGGTTTTGGGGTACCTGCAATCTAATTGATTCATTAGTGAATTCATTTTGGATTTGAAACTAAGGTGTTTATGGTCAAGCAACTTACCAGAACTATGAAACCACATATATATATATATATATATATATATATATATATATATATGCCATGCTGACATTTTTTAAAAGCCATACAGACCATCACAGCAAAATATAAGACTATGCGTATTAGTACAGATATATTTGACACCATTTTCTACTGAGATTGGTTCAAAAACTTTCCCACCTGTACTTTCATATGATCATGAAAAAGCCAAGTTATCTTCACAAATTTTGGGGGGCTACCAAGCTTCTCGAGAATACACCTTAAAGCATTTCTATTGACTATTGTACGGAAATGCTCGAAGTCTTGTTAAAATTAACAACACATATAGTGACAGCTTTAATGTTAAAGTAGGAGTAGATCGGGGTTCTGTACTGTGTTTGTTGCTTTTCATTAGTGTCTTAGAAAGACTGAGGAATGCTATGGAAAGTAAAGGTCTGAGATGAACGTTATCAAAACCAAAGTGATGATCAGTGGTTGTAATGTTGGAATACCCTCAGAAAGAGGAAAGTTCCTCTGCAGAAAGGAAGTCGGGTGCAACTCAGTATTTTGTGGAACTTGTAAGCACAAGAAGTGCAGTGAAATTACTGATGGGTTGAGAGAGGATAACCAGTTTGTGTGCAAGACAATGCAGATGGATGAGAACTCAGATGTGGAGATCTGGTATATCTGGATGGTGAAGCTATTGAGGTTGTTCAGAAGTTTTGTAACCTTGGTGACACCATTGGAGCACCGGGTGGAGAAGGTGCTTGTGTAATCGCAAGAGTTAGGAGTGGATGTAGTAAGTTTAAGGAACTTGTGTCATTAATAACCAGTAGAGCATTGCCACTGTTGACCAAGAGAAGAGTGTATCAGGCATGTATATGCAGTGTGATAATGTATGGCAGTGAAACCTGGTCAGGACATGTATTACATGGAGAGAAATGATATGAAAATGATACGATAGATGCGTAATCTGAGTCTTAAAGACAAGCTTAGATCTGATGACCTCAGAGGAAGAACAGAACAAGAGACTTTGTTGGTATGGTCACATTGCAAGAATGGATGAGAGTTTCTGGCTAAGTAGATGTAGAACAGTTGCGGTAGCAGGTTCAGTTCACAGGAGAAGACCAAGGAAAACATGGGTGGAAGTGATCAGAATAGATTTGAGAGAAAAAGGAATAAATGATGACATGGCCAGAAGTAGGCTAGTTTGGAAGTCAATTTCTAAAAGTCGTCCAATGTATGCCAGCATGTAAAACCAATGTGAAACTGAATGTGATGATGTGCCTACATGTTGCTCAAGATACTACTAGAGTTCTCTGATAGAAAAGATCATGTTAACTGTTCCCCTCCCATTCCTGAAACCGCATTCAGATTCTGAAAGAACAGCATCTGCAATGTGTTTTTGTAACCTATCTAAACAAATTCGACACATGATTTTACCCCCATATTCAATAATGCTATCCCACGAGAGTTACCACAATCATCTCTAGCATGGTACAAGATCACCATTGATGCATCTTTTCAGTTCTGTTCTATGTCTTCAATATTCCAGAAATGCTGCATAAGATCACAAAGTTTGTATGAAAACCTGTCACCACAATACTAAAAGATCACTGAAGCTAACTCATTCCTACCAGAGGATTTTCCACTAATTAAGTTACATATGATTTTCTGAACTTCTTCTTTCAATGGAATATTATTTCATTTTTCATTGGTTTCAATGGTATGGCCACAATGAACTGATTGTCTATCATAGATTGCTTATTGAGAAGTTCATCAAAGTAATCATACCATCTGGCAAGAATATCCATGTGATCCTTCAGCAATTTCTATCTTCAGATTCAACTGGTATTATCTGTGACCGAGTTGGATCATACATCTCTCCTTTTAGCAGACTGTATAAATGTTTTCCGTTATTTGTATCCGGATTTCATTGGCCTTTGCCTTCCACCAAGCATTTTGGATAATCTTTAGATTATGTACTTTTGTCTTTAACTTGTGAAAATTGTATTGTTCTGTGCCTTTTTAGTGCAACTCAAAAATGAGGAAAGAGGCTTTCTCTTTCCGTCAAGGAAGACCTGAATTTCCACATCTCATCAAACCAATCTTTCGTTTCGTTTGACAAATCCCAATACATCAGCACTGACCCAATAGAAAGCCTCTTTCATGGCTTCCCATGTGTTCTTGCAAGTGATGTTCTTAATACACTATGTAAACTTATTTCTTACTGCTTCATTTTTAAGAAAACTAATATTTAGTTTTTATGCAATGGCAATACCTCTGTTCCACAAAGGTGGCTTAACCAAAAATTGAAACTTAGCTCGCACAGGATGGTGATCCATCCAACAATTCGCACCACGCATAATGTATACCATGTAAACATCCTTGATATCCATCTTTCTCATCAGAACATAGTCAATAAAATGCCATGTTTTGTTTGTAGTCGGGATGCATCCAAGTTAGATAATAATTTTGCTTCTGCTGGAAAAGCGTACTTTGGAACACATATTGACAAAAGTAACCAACCGCTACTATTACAAAGCCTTACATCATGCTTACACAGCACATTCTAAATCTCCGAACCCTTCCTTATCCATGCACCAAAGTCCCCAAGGATGAAAATACTATCTGCACAAGGAACCTTCAATATTACTTTTTTAAGATATAAATAGAAAGCAAGGTTTTCATCTTCACTGGAATTGGAGTATTGACACTAATCAAGGTCAAATATCTCTTCAGCACTCTCATAGACATCATGTGGTCATTATAACCACATGATAGTTGCTCCAACTTAATGCGATTGCTTTGTTAACTGTAAATCCAATGCCATTTTCTCTCTTACAACTTCTACCACTTCAATAGAATATGTACCCACCTAAAAGCTCAGTGATATGTGTGTGTTGTTATTTCCAGTGTTATTATCTGGATGGCTGTTAGCTGTTTAAATATTTCAAATAATAAGCATATCAAAATGCTTCTGACACCTAAATCCAGCTCCTAGCTTACTTGTGGCAGAAATGTTTTGAACAGACAGAAGACAGATAAAAGACAGATTACTGGTGCCTTAAAACCAGTTTGCTTCAAGCTGACAAAGCTCATTTGTCTTGGATGACTATCTAGGAGAATGATCATTTTGATTTCAAAACTAGATCTCTTCAGCCAGGTTTTGAGCCATGTTAATGGTAACGCATCTAGGAAAAGGAAACAGTGATGTAAAACCTGCAACTAAAGTAATTATTGTCCATCTTCTTTTGACATGTCACTGGGTTATCTACATGTCCTGAATCTACTTTGGTATGTTATCTACACTTCGTTATGCAATCTAGACTTCATATTGCAATAAACACGAAAGAATGTGTGGTTATCGAGCCTGAAACCCTAACGCCCAAAGAAGAGATTGTACAACATTCAAGCCAATTATTAAACGAGAAGTCGCTGAAGGCTCAGTATTCTATTCTGACAAATGGAGAGTTCCGCTAATTTAAAACAACTCAAATTTTTGTAATCTTTCCATAAATTGTCAGCAAAATTTTGGCGATCCGAATACTGGAGCAGATACACAAAGAATTGACACATAGATTTGTATATTGAAAAAAAATGAGAGGCTTATGATGTAGATATTTTTTCCTTTTCGATAACATGTCAAAGCGGCACCCATGGAGGTTCTATAATTTTAAAGTTTAAAATATAATAAAGTAAAATGTCATGTTTCCTTTTTATAGATGTGAAACACGAACGCTGAGGCCCCAATAGTATTGTATCCCCTTTGATCAAAATAAAATACATGTATCCAAGTACTTAGGATAATATATATAGTTATGGGGGTCTATTTTCAGAACCCTAGGAGGAGTTTGTGATCAAACAAACAATCAGACAGGAACAACAACTGTATCAATGTAAATGGGTCTCTATATATGTCTGCATCAATGTGTGTGTATATATATATATATATATATATATATATATATGTTTGCAGAACATTGGGGAAAATATTTAACAGTATGATATAATGACAGGAAAACATATGTGAAATAACATTTATTCAATTCATGAAGTTTCTAAAGATGTCACATGTTCATATATGAAAAAACATAGAAAAAAACCCTTAATAATTAAGATGAAACATCTTACAAAATGAATGTGATAAAATGTTTAAAAAGTTGCTACTCATTTTTTCTGCCTATATTGTCTTCCTCTCTCCCCCATATGTCCTTTTTTCTACCTTTTCCCTGATTTGCTCTCATTTATTTTGTAATATGTTTTTACACAATTAATAACTCCATTTCTTTCCTTGGCCTTTACAAATTTGAAAAATGTACTCATTTTACCAAAAACGTCATATGAACTGAATAAAGCCTATTTCACATAAAATTTTCCAGTCATTATTTATATCATTGTATATTAATTTTTTGCTTTGTAGATTTTTATTAAAAAATTGAATCACTCCATATTGACTTAATTTGAAGATGATTACTGGTGAAAAAAAAGAATGTAAGAAATCAAAGTGATTGATTTTAAAGTTATTAACTGACAAATAAGTTAGTATTAGATATGATCAAAGTGTTGTTCCATTACCCTTTTCTTAATGTCAGAAGTAATATGTTCATAAAATATGTAGATATGTATTGTAAATGGTGATTATATAAGAAAGATCACTTTTTTGTATTCTTGATAATTATCTCTTGTTAACAGGCAGGGTATTCTTAAATTGTCGAAGGTAAATGCTATAGCAAATACATGTTTGTGATTCTGCTTATAAAAATAACACCTTACAAAAAAAAATAGTTACAAAATAAAAATGTAGCTATAAAAGATTCATATGTTTACATTCTGATCATTTTATATATGTGCAAGTAAATGAATTGGTATGATGTAGTTTTTGTTGGATTAGTCATTTGTAAAATATTTGCATAGATTGTTTTACCCATAACAATTATAGACGTTCTCTCATGACTTGATACTTTCAGATCAGTGCAGTAAAAAAGGATAACAAAATGATTTTTTTCTTTCAGTGAAGCATATATATATATATATATTTATATATATATATATTTAGGCAAATGTTATTAAATAACATAGTGTTTTTATTTGATGAGACTTTTTTATTTTTTACATTTTTTTATAATAAATAATGAATCCTATTTTATTATTACAGTTGATGGAGCATATATATCGATGTATTATATTTTTGAGGGCTTTTCTATCCAATTTAAAGTTTGGATGCGTTTGGTTACAACAGAATAAATTAATATAGTTTAACCAAATGCATCCAAACTTTAAATCGGATGAAAAATCTCTCAAAAATATAATACATTGATATATATCTAATAATAAAATAAGATTCATTATTTATTATAAAAAATTGAAAACAGACCCAAAACACCATAGAAAAAAAACAATATTATATATCAGTTTCAGTTCCCTTTGGTAGAATGTATCTCCAACAATAATAATAAAAAAAATAAACTAATCGTTACATCGGTTTAACTACCACAAAACTTTCCTGTAGGCTCACCTTGCATATCTCTGAAACTAGCTCAATTTGCCAAACCTAAAAAACATGACTACCCCCTTCTCAATATAGACACATTTTAGTTAATAATGCAAAAACAATACACCATGATACCAACATCAACATATTAAAAATTCTTAAAGCCATTTACATTAAAACTAGACATCCCACAATTAATACTATTAATTATGAAACTAGTAACAAAATTTTAAAGTGTCTTGCATAGTAATAAAAATTAACAAATTCTGAGACGTTAAACCACAACCATTTTAATTTTTCATGTGCATTGCACGTGATCACGTTCGCATGCAACATCTCATCACTACAGACGCTCATTTTAAAGTCGTACATTACTAGCCATTAAAAAACTCAACAGTAAAGACATAGTTGTAAACACACTAAGATTAACTCTGCTTGATGATTTGATGAATCAAATGGAAAGTACTTGCGAAAAAAGAAAGAAAAATGGAACAAGAAACCCATGGAACTTATATACACCAATTTGACCAAGATACTAAATGGACTATTCGAAAAATTGAAAAAAATAAATCTCATCAAACAAAAACACTCTGTGTTATTTAATAACATTTGCTTAAATACACACAATATATATATATATATATATATATATATATATATATATATAGTCATCGACATACAGACTGTTTCGCTTTATCACAGCTCTTTAGTGTGGTTAGACTAGCACCACTCCCAAGCCAGGGAAGAACTTTCAACCACCTAGTTTATAGTCAGCAGTTCTTAGCACTGACTACGGGAGAGGTGCTCGTAAATGATATCTGCAATGTATTTTTATATAAATATTGACCATCGCTTTACAGTGCTCAATTTGTTTATTTACAAAGAACTTTGCATTATGCTAAAGAAAAGTTTAGTTTAAGAACTAAAATATTGCTATATATTTTATAAAACAAATAAAATATTACGAATTCCCAGAATATAACTTAAAACTGCAGATTAGTTTCAGCTCAATGGTTAACACTTAATGTCAAACAAAGCGTATATATTTTAATTTTGAAAACATCTGAGCTTGTTGAAAAATCGTGGGCTATGAGACGATATTCTTTTTTATTATTCCTGCATCCACAATTGTTTTAACCAAAATAACCATTTTTTGTTCAGGTTGTTGATCTTTCTTGTGTAAATGTGTTTCTTCTTTTTTTGTTGAAAAGGATTGACTATAAAATGGTGAAAGATAATTGGAGCCCCTTAAAAATCGATCACATCTTGTATTTTGACTTTTTATTGATATCACATTTTGTAGCCTGTCATTAAGGTAAATATGTTGCTCCATGTCAGTCCTTCCAGACTTTCGTTTTTGTTCTTAAAAATATTGCGAATATTTCTATTGCAAGTTTCCCACATAGGGACTGACGAAGAAAGTCATTAAATTGTGAAGCTTTTTACCCTGTGTAAAAGTGATAAGTTGGATTTCTGAAATGCATGTACACATGGATAATATTGTTGAGTGTTGACATATTTGGAGTATGATTACAAAATATTGATGTCATAAATTTTGTAATCTACGAAATTAATATATATATATATATATATATATATATATATATATATATATATATATATATATATATATATAATCAGCTACAGACAGCTGTTTTGTTGTTATTGCAATTCATCAGTGTGGTTTAGACCCACCAGCACACCATTGCCGAGAATCAAAATCGTAACCACGGAGACTGTAGTCTGATATTTTTCCTCTGCTTCAGCATGTCGATCCCATTAGTAGTAGGCTAAATACAGCACCTTAAGATTCCTTATCTGTTATTTATGTTCTAATGACAGTTTAAATGGAAAGCCGACTCAAGGTGCTCAATGTACTATGAGTAAAGAGCATATATGTATATCAAATTAGAGATAGTCATTCACAGACAGCCGTTTTATTTTTATTGCAACTTGTCAGTGTGGTTGAGACCCACCAGCACACTGTTGCCAATGTAGTACACAAATGAAATAAGACTGTCAGACCTTTTTGAAAATTTGGATAATCTCGGGTGCGTTTATTATGCTTAAATTAATACAAATGTGAGTGAGGATAAAGTTTATTAGTAATTTTATTACTCTGCTACTAGCTAAACTAGCTGTATTTTTACAATTTTTAATTATAGAACATATTTTGTTTTATATGCTTTTGTTGTAATTTAAAATATTTTTCACAGTTAAAAATGATGTATTTCATCACATTTAAAAATTATAGAAAACATAAATGCATGTAAATCATAAGTGTTAATGTAATTTTTAATATTTCGAACAATCCTCTGTCCTTTTTCAAAAAATGTTTTTCTCGAGTAAAACTAAATGAATATGAAACTTTTATGAAAAAACAGATATCAGATACATTTAAGCCTATTTTTTTTTCATCATCATTCTAATGGTTTTATCAAATATGAACAATGCTTATGCTATCCTTTGATGACGGTTCTGTGTTTACATGTGTCTGGCAGCTTTATGGGAAATCAGCTATGCAGAATTAAAGTCCTAAAATATTTATTACTAGTGGGACTCCATGAAAATTTCATGGTGCATTCTACATCAATCTGTATAATTTACTGTTAATAATAATATTCTCTTTGAAATAATAAATGTTTGTCAAGGTCAATACTATAAAGAAAGAAATTACTCTTTCTTCTTCCGTAAAAATAATTGGCAGATCAGATAAATATTCTTTAAATAAATAAAACGAATGTTTCGTCTTATACTCATTTATGTAAAATTGTCTTTTTAAAACAATATTCTCTGTTTTTTTACCATAAAGATAATTGTCAGCTAAATATTATTCAAACAGTAAAATTAATGTCACTTTTTGAAATGTATTTATTTAAAATTGTACTGTAATAGTGAATGGGATGACATAATTTGATTTGGGAACAATTCATTTCAAAATTGGTAAAGTCAGAATTTTTTGCCATAGCAACATCATATTAATTGCTAGTCAGACAATCTCATTTTCTTTTTTAAATATGTATGAAATGTGATAACGTACGTACAATCATGTAGTGATTCAGCGTATTATTATATAGATGATCATTTATGTTGAAAAAGTATGAATCCACAATTTTCAGTAGGTATGGGTAAAATAGCATCTTATATTCAATTAATTGTATACATGGAATGTTCACAATATGTAATACATGGGCTTTAAATAACTAAAAAAGGGTTGATATGCTATTAAACAAAGAAGACAAATCAAATTTTACTATATTTTCCGTTATGTTTTTCTCAAAAGTATTTTAAGGAAGATGGTTATTTGGACTTATAACCTCTTCCCCTCCTCTTGGCTGTTTAGCAATGGAATCCTTTTAAAACCGGTTTACATGTGAAAGGGTAATGATGCATTTTTTTATTTTCTATTTAAAAAGAAAAATGCAATTTTTGCCTTTCATTTATTCTTTGTCAGACTGATTCATTATTTTTGCCGAAAATCTGCCTGACATAAATACAAGTTGATTTCATGGAAGCTTGTAAAAAATTCTCCATAGCCGCATTTTTCTTCTATCCCCTCCCTCTTCAGCTTGGCTACGAGCTGAAGACATTCTTATTTTGCATTTTGTTATCTCATCTTGAAAATATATAAGCAATATTGCCTCTTTGTCTCTTTTTTTTTACGCGGGAGCATAGAAATAGCTGGTATGCTATCCAGATGCAGTGTTACCCCACTCAGTGAGATGGACGCATAGATCATGTAAGATCATCTTTCTAGGAGAAAGAAACTCTGATGAAAAACCTGCGTTCTACATTGTGCCTTTTCAGTAATTTTTCCCAACTTGTCGCTAAAACGAGGCCTTGTAGAAAGAGAGAGTGATGTGCGTGTTGTACAAGCACACAACACTGCCATCTATTTTTGCACCCACACTGATGGCGAGTAGAAAATGCACCGTGGATGTACTTTTTTCAGCAGCCTCGTAACTTTCGCTTCTCGTATTCTGTCTCTTAGTCTTCACCTGTCGAGAGTGATGTTTCTGAGCGAGGGGGAAGAAAATGCTGTTCCTTGGCTCAGGTTTTGGTTAGTGTGAGCTGCATGCGGAGATGACTTAGGTAAACTTTTCTTTCCAATATCGTTGTTGCCATGTCACTAATAAGGGTGCTGGAGGTAAACGTTTTATCTGCCTGATAGTCCAAGGACCTGAACCTTAGGGCAGCTTCCTTAGGAGTTTCTCCATCAGCAGGTACAAATACCTGAGGCTGCTGTATTGCTATTTAGTGAATGGAGTCTGGACCTTGAAGTAGTTTACAGTGGGGCATCTCGATGCCACATTAGTGGGAACTGCTACGGCTTTTCTTCAATGGTTTACAAAGATAATCTGCTTACTCATTCTCTCTATGTTTCGTCTACTGATCTCTTCCACAAATTTTTTCAGTCGGAACATGAAAATTCTTTAAACAAATACAAGCTTAAACCCAGTTCCCCAACTTATAATGTGGATCCTTACTACCAGATCATTTTTTCTCACATTAGGGGTCTGCATTCCAAGCTTCCACTGACAATCTCATCATTACAGGTTACTCAAACATGATATCTAAACCTGACCTTCAAGATCGCCACAGACATGAAATTTGCGCCTACATTAGGGGCGACTTTCCATGTGGTAGGGACATCTCCGAAGAAGACCCAAAATTGTCCTATGTGTGCACTGCATTCATTTTTTCCCTCTATCATCCCCAAAATGACAGAGTTACTATCTTTGCAAGGATTTCTGAGGAAATTGACCATATATTGTCTGTTTATCCTTCTACCAGCATCCATGTCTGTGGTGACTTTAATGTTCTCAATGTTGAATGGCTTGGCCACTAAAACAAGACCGATGATGTAGGGAGGTTTTGTCATAATTTTTCCCTTGCCTATGGTCTTACACAGATTGTTGATAAACTTACTCACATACCTTATGCTGATGAACATTTCTCAAGGCTCCTTGATTTTTTCCTGACAACTTGTCCTTAACAGTGCTCATTTATTGTTCTGTTTTCACTGGGATCTTTCGCTCACTCAGTTGTCTCAACTAAGATCAAAACAAAGTTCAGTAAGGCCTCTGATGTCCCTTTCCATCACAACATGTATATATATATAGAGAGAGGGCTGACTGGGACTCCCTCAGATTACTTTATATCGAAAATTCCTCTACATTGCATTTTCAAAAAGAATGCGTCATGTATCGTATCTGATATAACTGATTGATTAATTGCTGGCATTGAGAGCTTCATACCCTCCAAGAAATTCCAACAGAAACCAAACAGCCAGCCATGGTACACCTCTGAATGTGCTGCCGCCATTGGTTACAGAAATCACTATTTCAATTGCTTTCAATATAAATGCTGTGAAATCAAAGCCGCCTTTACAACTACCCGCAATCACTGCAAAGGATTATAGAAAACACAAAAGAATCCTATTCTCAATCCATTATATCTAAGGTTGCCGAGCAGAGGCTTGATTCCCAAGAGTTTTGTCGAATTACAGATAGAGTGCTGAACAGTGTAAGACCTCCATTCCAATCATCATCAATGGACCAAAGGTGATCTACCCAGCATCTGATAAAGCCAAGCTTTTCTGTAAAAAAACTTTGCATCGAATTTCACTCTTTGCGATCAAGGTCGCTTACCTCCCTATAACTGTAAACACTTTGAGCGGCATCCATATATCTGTCTGGGATGTTGCCAAACTTATTAAGAACCTCGATGCCAGCAAGGCAGCGGGTCATGACAACGTTCCAATCATAGTACTTAATAAGCTGCAACCAGAACTAGCTCCTATTCTTACAAAGCTGTTCAATCATTGTGTAAAGAAGAAATGCTTACCATCACCTTGGACAACTTTATCAGTTTGCCCAGTATTTAAAAATACTGGACATCAGTCTTTTGGACATCGGTCTTCTGCATCTCAATACAGAATGATCAGTCTCCTATGTGTCATGAGTTAGTTGTTTGAATCTGTGATGAATCAAGTTGAGAGCCACCTCAGCAAAAACAATTTACTCAGTGACAAGCAATATGGATTTAGTCCTGCACGATCAACAGCTGACGTGCTGACTGTAATATCACACAGGATCAGTGTATCTATTGAACGGATTTCATTTCTAGAGCAATAGTTCTTAATATATCAAAGGCCTTTGATAGGGCTTGGCACAAAGGTCTGCTTCACAAACTTGTTAGTTATGGAATATCTGAAAATCTCTTCTCAACCATCAAATTCTTCTCTCTGATAGGTCTATAAAAGAAGTTGTTGATGGTCAGAAGTCTGAAGCACATTGTATCAACGCTGGCGTGCCTCAAGGATCAATTCTGGGCCCAACCATCTTCCTGATATTCATCAATGATCTCTCAAATCACATTCTAAGATCATTCATTGACATCTGTTTAGATGATACAATCATCTATGGCAGCACCTCGAAATGCATTAAGGATAAATATCTTTCTGATTTTCTCTCTTCTGACCTGAAGCACATTGTGCAATGAGGGGTAAAAAATGGCTCGTTACACTTAATACATCTAAAAGCTTCTTTCCTTTCATCACCAATGCTTAGATCCTCACTTTGCCCCAGTTGAAATGGATGGATCTTCCCTTGAGAAGACCTCGTTTTGATAAGCTTCTAAAACTGATGTTCACCCAAGACCTGTAGCGGAAGACTTACATCAGATCTGTTTCTAAGGTCGCTGGAAAAATGGTTGGATCATTCTACCGCCCCAGTAAGTTTCTCACTCCTGATGCAATCCTCTACCTGTATAAGAGCCAAATACGGCCTAAGATGGAGTACTGTTGCCACATCTGGAGAAGTGCCTCTCAGGGCACTCTCTCCTGCTTTGGCAGAGTACAAAATTGACTTTGAAATCTAGTGGGAGATGTCCTCTTCTCTTCTCTGTAGCCTCTTTTTCACACTAGTTTGCTAGTCTTTCTCTACTCTATCGTTATTTTCATGGTAGGTGCTTACTGAGCTCCAATTTCTGGTTTCTCTCTCTAAAACACGTCTAGCTACAACCACTGTAAATAATTTTCCTTTCTTCCTCTGTGTACCTGGAGCTAAACAGAACTTCCATGTGCAGAGTTTATTTCCAATAATTATTTCTCTGTGGAATGCAATACCATGGGCCTGCTTTCCAGCTGACTACAGCATGGTCGTTTTCAAGTCCAATGTTAACAAATTCTTGTTGAGCCGTCCTCTTAGGTAATTAAATTCTGCCCAGATCCAACCATGGTCTGCAATGCTCAAGGTGTTTGTCTCAGTCTCGACCTGATGCAAACCATTAACCCTTGTCCTCAAGTGTCCTTTGGACCTGACTTGTGATGACCTGTGATGACTTGTTAGAAAAAAAACATGCTTGCAAATTATTTTGATATTAATTGTTACCAGCAGGACCCCATGGAAATTCCACAGTTGCTTACCTACCATCTCTCTCTTATTTAAAAAATTCTTGACAGCTAAATATACTTTCAAATAAATAAAACAAATGTTTTCACCTTTTAATTTGTCTATATATTGTAACAATTTAAATCATTTTAAAATAAATAATTTACTTAAAATTGTAACAATTAGATGTATAAAAATAATGCAAAGAGTACGTTGTAAAACTGTTGAAGTCGAGGGGGCAACAGAATTCTATTCATAACTGTTTTTTATTCGATTGTTGAATAATTAATTTTGAAATGGGTAAAATGTTCATTTGTTGCAAACGACGACATCAGCTATTTCTCAGCTACTTTTTGCACTTCATCTTTGTCAATCAGACGATCTCATTTTACACATGGGCGTGAAAGATGATAACATACATACAAACATGAACTGCCGTAGCATTTATTATATAGATTAGAATTTGAAATAGCAGAACATTTCAAAACAAATGTGGTTCGTTTGTCAAAGTGAAAAACACGTATTCCTTTAAGAAACATCATAAAATATCAGTTTCTCATTCATAAAATCTGGCTCACAGCAATATTTGCCTTTTTAATTTTTAATTGTTTAAAGTTTGTGTTCATATTGAACTAAGTTTTCTAATATTTCTAATATTAAATTCTCTTTCAACTTCAAAGTAAAAGTGGTTTCTTCATCTTAATAGCTCTGACTCTATTACTGTCTTTGGTCTTTTTTTTTTCTTAATTCCACACATCCCCATTAAGATCTTGTCTCATTCCATATTCATTCTTTATTTTATTCATTAATTTTTGCTTCAGTTTTAATTCTATCTTGATTTATTCAGTCAGACATCTTACTCTTCACTAAGTCTATTTTGGTGTTCCTTTTAAAATTCACTAACAAGTATGTTTTTCTTTTACCTTTACAAATGACTCAGCCCCTTTTTTATATTAACTGCAGTCAAAATTAATTTATGAAGAAAACATTGTGTTTGCATAATTCATAATGAAACAAAATGTATATTAATGAAATGTAATTTTTACCTTTTTATTACACTACAAATGTTATATTTTGTGTGTAAAAATGTATTCATTTAAATTTTAACAAAAAAAATGCTTTATAAATTCAAATTTATTTGAAATAAATATTGTAATATTCATAAGTTGAATAGTTCAAGCAAGAAAATAAAAATATATGTATATTTGATGTTTATACATAAAATCTTAAATCATTTAAATTTGATGAATTTATTTCCATTTTTCACCTTCATTACACATTTTTGCCAATTATGATATTTTAATATACATTTTTTGTTTCCTGATTGGTAATTCTAGCCATTGCGAATCTGGAAAAAATAACATAGTTTACAAAAGTTGTAATATTATTTTTTGTGAATGTAGAAATCATAACAATTGTTTTGAGTTCTAGCGACAGGCTTTCTGCTTATAGGTACAGTTGATTACTGTGTTGTCTTTTGCTGCAGACATCGTAGCATGTACTTTCAGTTTCACAGTTTAAGGATCGTTTTGTACCTAGTCCAAAACTACATTTTCTAAATGTATCAAAGGAGATTATCAGTGATACACTCCCCTCGTTATATTGGCTCAGACAGCTACCCCAACTTAAGATCAGCAAATTCACATCGCCTCCTTGAACACATTCACATGACAAAACTGTTCTTTTCAAGTGCAAAAGAAACTCAACTTCTTATATTGACGAACTCTCAAGCTTCAGCCAATCAACATGCACCACATATCACCCAATTCCCTATAATAATAGGATTCTTAATTATTTCATGTTTTTAATCAGTTACCTGAAATGCTAGTTGGGTAAGCTGATATATTCGTTAACCTAAATGTTTTATTCGATACTACTTAGTAATTTCTGCTATAACTCAACTATTAACTAACTTTTAACTGTACTGCAATCATTACTAACCTAACCATGCAATATCAACCTATTATTTTTCCTAATGGTATATCTGTTACATTTCTGTTAGTATATTAACACAGTAATTTGAAAGTTTAATATAAGATATTATTAGACATAATGTTGACAATGTTTTTTTTTCTTTTCTTTTGCAATTAAAGCATAAATCATGTTATGCTTGTCATAATCCGTAATGAAGGAAAATCTAATTAAAACATTTATAGACATTTTTAGCAAAAGTTGATTGATAAGTTTACACGTATCTCAAGTTACTTATATTCTTTAAAGTTTGAATGTTTGTCCCGTTGGGAATTAATTAAATATTTGAGTGTAAAATCAACATCCATTTGTTAATATTTTTTTTCTTATGTTTTAGAGGAATAATATTTATACTAGCTCTACCTACCGGCGTTGCCCAGGAGTTATTTTCATTTTTGTTTTACTTATTTTTTTTTTTTTTAAACTATGTCATTTGTTTTGTTTTTTTTTTGGGGGGGGGGGGGTATTACCAAATTATCATTTTTCTAAAATAAGATTTTGAAAGTTAAATTTAATTTTTACAATATCGTTTGGTCATTAAATTATCAATTGAACCAAATTGTTATAAAACAACAACTAAGTAGTTATGATAATGTTTTAATCTCCAGTTTTAAATTTATTGGGTGTAAATAACTTCCAAAACTTTCAATCTTTTGATACTTAAGGATTTACTGAAAATTTTAAATCCAGAAATGACTTTCTAAATAGAAATTGAAAGGAATTTGGAAGCATTTAAACTGTTAAATAACAGTTTAAATGCTTCCAAATTCCTTTCAAATGTCGAAGAGTTACAAAGTAATTCATTCTTGTTTTCAACTATTAACAACAACTGCTTTTTAGTGGATTTAATTTTGTAATTTACTTGTTTTAAAGTTCGTTTTGATATTTTATGCGATTGAATTTTTCATTTCAATAAATATTCTATTAATAGTAAAAATAAAAAGATAAATTTGATTAATATAGAGATTTTACTTAAAGTTTTATTATAAAAAGAAAAATCTTTGACTGTATTAACCCTATCAGCTCTGAATAGATATCAGTTGTCAAGTTCCTGAAGTCAGTGTTTAATGGCATTTGTTCATTTTGCATCTCTGGTTGGTCATGTGACATGTGTTTAATGATGTCTATGAAAATACAGTATTACCTGATTGTGAGTGAAACTTACTAGTCTTCATGGATGCTTCTAGCCTGAAAGGGTGCAAACAATATTACAAAAAAATACATGTTGTTTGTATTTTCACCTTTCTTTTTATGTAAATTATAATAAAAAAACATTAAAATATTCATACTTTGTTTAAAGATTAAATGTATTTAAAAGTAAACTGCAGATTTTATAATTACATTTAAGAATTATCTGTGAGTACATGTTATCACTTTGTTATGTAAGTTGCTGAGTTGGAATGTACTTATCAGCGAAGAATACTATCTCCTTTTTCTTCCACCAGATTTGGTAGTGGATTCAGTGAGTTCTGCTGTCTCAGAAAATGAGGTAACTGTTGAAACATGCTACCAGCTTTACAAAGAATGTTTAAAACATGACTGTAAAGAAGGGATTAATGAGAAACATGTAAGATTGTTATTAAGCAAGTTATGTATAACAGACATGAAAAGTTCTCTAATTTTTGTTTTGCTTGAAATAGTTGCTGTTACTATGGAAGATATATGGAATGTTTCTGAGCTAAATCTTTAGTGTAACATCCTTTCTTTCCTACAAGATTGTAGCAGTGTGTACAATTCACCAAAAATGCAAATCGTTGCTTTTTCTTTGTATATGAAGATCAGGGATGTGAGTTCTCTGCTTTTTTTAAATCCAGCGAAAACAGATTTCTACTTTAATCGCTAGAGCCTTCCATGGATGTGAGTTCTCCCTTTTTGGTCGAAATCTGCTTCTTTTTTTTTAAATAAGAAAAAGTTGATTTCTGTCAAATTGCTAGTCTTACCTCCTTATTTTTTCATCGCTATTTGGTTGGATTTTCTTTTTCTTTCTTCCTCTCTCTTGCTTTATCTTTTTTGCTCTTTTCCTGTTTTTTCTATCTTCCTCTCTTCATTTTGTCTTGCCTTGCTTTCCTTCTTATGACAGTTTTCTCTCAAAACTGAAAATGTTAATTTTGTCGTGAAGTGGGTAAGGGAGTTAGATGACTTTTGTTTCATCAAAGAATGACTTCCTGTCTCCTTCCCCCCACGTGCACTCAGTATCTTTCTTTTAATTTTGACTTTTTTAGTTGAAACTGATTAGAGTTCTTTAGAAAAATGCCTAAAATAATTGATTCGACTATCATCATCATTTTTATCACTCCATGTGGAGGAACCACTTCCTGGTTTCTTTCAACAAGTGCAGGTTCTACCACACAAAAGTAGAGAGTGTGAGCCACCTGACTTCCAGTTGTAAGGTTCTCCTGGGGGATTGCTATTATACAATGCAACACAACGGAGTGTGTAAATATCTTCACTAGACTATAGTATAAAAAGTGTAGTGTAAAAAGTTGAATATCCAGTGTAGCAGCAAGTCCTGGGAGCATATACCAGAAAGAACAGTTGGAAATAAGTTATACACCATCCACTATGACTATGCAATCCCTACAGCTACATATCTAGAAAATGAAGCTGTTAAACCTGACATTGTGATATGGGACAAAAGGGAGAAAGTAGCAACCCTAGTTGAAGTCAGTGTCCCTAATGATCCAGGATTAAACAGAGCTGAAAGGGAAAAGATTACGAAATACCAAAGTCTTATGTACGACATGAAAAGAAACTGGAATCTTAGGAAAATCTCCATCATCCCAGTAATTAGAAGAGCAACAGGACTAATGAAAATTAATTTCAAAAGCTATCTGGCGAATATACCCGGTGAACCGAGTGCAAGAGAAATACAAACAATTGCATCTAAAGGGACGGTTAGAATCTTAAAAAGATCTCTAGGCTGGTGTGTCTGAAATAGCCGGTGAATGTCTGGCATCCGCTAGGATGCCACATCTCCAGCAGAAAGATAAGAAAACACACACATAGGAAGACTGTGCCCTGCACCACACCCGGTTGAGAAATTCATCTCGATTTTAGCTTATTTTTTCCATTGGCTACCTTTTGGCTAAGATCAAAGTGTAGTATCTGTTCCGATGGATACTGCACTCCATACTGGTATTGTCTTGTCCTTCGGGGCTTGACTTACGCCGGTCAATGGGTCTGTCCTGTGCAGTTCTAGGAGGTCCATCCTCCCAGGCTTTGCCTCCGCTCTTTGGGGAGGAGTAAGTTTATTACTTACTGTCTTAGACGCCCCTACCGGGGAATGCCGACAGGGCTGCCCAGGCAATTTTTAATGGCCAGAGTGCTCACTTTCTCGGGCGCTGGCTTTTCAAACCCCACTTTCCCGACCTGATCTTGGATCACATCTTACTTGTGGGAGTAAGATAAAACTGGCCTTGTGCCTAACTCCTGGAGAGGAGTAAATCAATACTCACCCTTTTGGCTAAGATCAAAGTGTAGTATCTGTTCCAATGGATACTGCACCCCATACTGGTATTGTCTTGGCCTTCGGGGCTTGATTTACGCCGGTCTATGGGTCTGTCCTGTGCAGTTCTAGGAGGTCCACCCTCCCAGGCTTCGCCTCCCCTCTTTGGGGAGGAGTAAGTTTATTGCTTACTGCCTGAGGCGCCCCTACCGGGGAATACCAACAGGCTGCCCAGGCAATTTTTAAACCCCACTTTCCCGACCCGACCTTGGGTCAAATCTTACTTGTGGGAGTAAGATAAAAACTGGCCTTGTGCCTAACTCCTGGAGAGGAGTAAATCAATACTCACATCCCTGATGCTGCAGGTATATTACCTTATAGAATACCTTATAGATGGTTCAAATTTAAATTGACATCAATTTAAATTGACATCAATTTAAATTGACATCAATTTATATATTTCAATCCTGTACAAGGTAGTCACCAAAACATGACACCCACCTGTGGAATCGTTAATAAAATTCACAGCTGTTCTGCAATCCAACCATATTTGGTACAAATAAACTTAAGTCTGTGCCTGACTTGTCCACCAAGTTTCAGCCATAAATATCCAACAGTCTTTATTACCGTTCAATGATATGCTCAAAATGTGCCCTTCTGCATTGCAAGCTCACTTGAAAACATGGGAAGAAGTGATAGGGATGGATTTGAGAGAAAGAGGGATAAATAAACGCTTGGTCAGAGATAGGCTAGTTTAGAAGTCAATTTCTAAAAGCAACCCAACACATGTCAGCATGTAAAATAAACGTTAAACTAAATATGATGATGATAACAAGGAATATGTAAGATTGATACAAAGTGGGAAACTAGAAATAGAACAGATAATTAATGTGAAATCAGCTCTTCATGTTCGACATATAGAAAAATACAGAAGATGACAAAATAGGCATCAAAGACGCTTGACCAATATATTGCGAATTATAGTTCAAATATAGCACAATTTGTCTGTGTCCTAACACTTTTTTACAAATAAGTTTAAGACAAGCATAACATTACATGGTCTCACCTAATGTTGGCATGCTGACTTAAGACACAATATCAATTTTTACTGGTCACTTTTATTATTGTTGACATAAATGTAGACAAGATTTAAATGTTTTGTCCAAAAAACCTCACTTCCGACACTCTGCTGTAAACGGTAATAAAATAAAGACTGTTGGATATTTATGGCTTAAACTTGGTGGACAAGTCAGACACATACTGAAGTTTATTTGTACCAAATATGGTTGGATTGCAGAACAGTTGTGAATTTTATTATGTTAATATTGCATTATGCAAAACATATTAGTATTTAGTTCTGCCACTGCTCTATAATATCTATGATATATTTTTCTGTAATATGCTTTTTTTAATATTGTATTATGACGATATGCACTGTAGTCAAAATATGTGAAAGATAAAAACTAGACATTATAGAACAAAACTCTTTGGAAATTTGAATTTTCTGCATGCAAATAAAAAAAATACCTATTCACATTTCTGTCTGGAACCAAATCGGTTGTTTTGTGTAAACCAGTGTACTCAAATATGTTACAAAAATGGTTTTAAGAAGTATAAAAAAAGTCCACTGTAAAAGCAGAATGTTCTCACCCAAAGAACATATCCTCTTGGACAAGTGTGAATATAATTTTCTCAACAATTGAGTTAGATTTTCCTTCAAGTAGAAAACCTTTAAAAATGAAAATAAAGTTCTTCATTTGAACACTTACTCAGATAGAAAACATGAGAAAAAGATATTATTTGGATTACTATTCTTATCTTGGTTGTTATATAATGTTTCAGCCGATGTAACCTCCAATCTTCTTCAAGAAGGTTGGAAGAAGTTCAGAGGTTACATTAGTCTAAAATGTTATGAATATAACAACCAAGATGAGAATAGTAATTTGAATAATCCAAATAATCAATTCTCATCTCCAAAATTCTGAGCATAAAATTTCTGAAATAATCCCATAAAGCTGAGGGTATTTGTGGAATTAAATTGAGAATTACAGAAGAAAAAAAATGAATATAATATAACAAATCAATAAAGTCTATTGTCTATCTTATAAAAAGGAAAGCATTCAGATCCTTTTTGGCACTGATTTCAACATTTTATTTTGTGGTACAAGCCCATGAAGTCAATTTGTGACTTTGTTAAATCTATTTCTAAAGATGCATCATTTGTTCACATAAACAAAAAAAATAAAAATTCGATGGAACATTTTATTAAAGAGATTAGGGTTTTGCAAAAAAGGTAAAAACAAAATCATTCTCACGTCTGCAGACAGATAAAAAAAAATAAGTCCATTTTATTACCAACTAGCAAAAACTACCCGCTTTCCGGGCGGCAATTACTAACGCTGTAGTCTTCTTTACAGAAGACAAAGAAGTAATTTTCATTTGACATTTTGGTAATTTAGAGGAAATTTTAAAAAAATGATGATTGTCGTAGTGTTATTTGATATATTCCAACATGAGGGAAATATACTGTGCATGAACATCGTCAATTTTTGTAATTTAGAAAGATTAGAGAAGGTTTATTTCTTTTCTATGATAAATCATTATCATCATGATCATAATCATCATCAACTTCATCATCATCATCATCATCACTACCAACATGTTAAATCCTTGACTTTTTGGCTAGGAGCAAAATGTAGTATCTGTACTGAATCTTCACTTAGTTTTATGTTCTCTGTCAGTGAAGGAGAAATCCTTCTAGACCGAGACAATTGAAATTTTTGTTCCGATTCAGAGTGCTCATTTTGGGGGAGCTGGATTCTCCCCACGTTAAATATTGACATTGTGCCTAACTCTGCTCTCGTGGGAGGAAGTAAATAGGAATAGGAACAGCAACAACAACAACGACAACTGTACCAAATTTATTAAAAAGATAATAAACACATGTATTTAATTATTAACAGATTAGAAAATATTAATTCATTAGAAACTTAAAAATAAATAAATATGCAAATGAGAGGCTGAGAGGATGATATTATGATAAACGAACTACATACACTACCCCCCCCCCAAAGGAGGAGTTAATGCCTGGGAGCATGATTATAGAATTATAGGATTTGATACTTAGGGCTCAACTGTATGACTAGTTGAGCAGCAAGATAACTAAAGACTCAAGTAACCAAAAAGCCAGTTCATATGGAAGCTGGACTGCTCCACTATGCCAAGTTGGGCAAGTCCATTATATGAATTCTGATTGGCTGCCAGTCTGAGAGTGAATAATTCTATATATAAATACTGCTTCATTCAAGCAATATTTGCCTATAGGGTACAGGACATTGGAGTCGGTAAGTGTTAATTAGACAACAGAATAAATAGTACACTACCCCCCCCCCCCACACACACACAAAACTGCTAATCCTGAGGAAATTGTATCGTGAGGAATGAATGTATACTGTATGGCCTTCCCCCCCCGAAGAGGAGGTAATTCCTGGGAGGAATGTATCATGACAAATGAAAACATACTACAGAGAATTAAATAAGCATAAATCGTTTTAATGTCAATATAGTTAGAATAGGTAGAAAAAACTTTTGCATTTATTTATTTAGATAACATTAAAAGCCATGACAAGTTTCATTGTCCGCGTGGAACACCTGAATGAAAATTAGCTGGAAAAATATAGTCGCCATAATTATAAACAAAGATGAATATTCTGGCTAAGGAAGAACGATAACTTTTATAATTTTCTAGTTAAAAAAGATATGTTTATTATAAACTTGAGTTATCATTCTTCCTTAGCTAGTATTATGATGAACGAACATATACTACTACTACACTGCCCCCGCCCCCTGATAGAGACAATAATATCATGATCAACGAAGACGACTTCCCTCCACCCAAAAAGGAGGAAGTCATTCTTGCATGGATGATCTTATGAAAACAGTACCGATACTATATTACACCCCCCCCCCCCTCCTTAAAAGATATTTTGACTAAACTGAGTCTTGGGGATTTTTCATTCTGGGAAAATTCCCTCCTACACACCCTTAAAAACGGAGGAAGTAATTCCTGCGAGGACAGTCTTATGACAACAGAACTGATACTACACTACACCACCCATTAAAAAATATTCCAATTTAATCAATTTTTATTTTTTTATTTAAAAAATTCTTGTCACAAACATTATTTTTTTATGGTTCTGTGGTCTTTTGGCTAAGATCAAAGTGTATTATCTGTTGGACATCTCAGCGATATTTGACACTTTACTAAAGCCGGAAGTAAATTATCTCCCTTGAAAATGAAATCTTAAATAAGTTTTTAAACGCTATCATTTTTTTAATAAAATCTCTTTATCTTATTTTATTTATAATTATAATAATAGTACTATCGATAAAACGATTGCATATGTAGAAGAAAATTTGACAATACAAAGTAGAAAGGTATATTACAGAATATTAATTTATTAAAAACTTAAAAATAAATAAATATGTAAATAAGCAAAATTGAGATTTGTTTGAGTGAGTAGGAGATGTCTATATATATAGGGTATTTCAATATATTCTTATATCATTAGAATTAAATAATCCTAACGTGTTTTGATGTTCA
Organism: Sepiola atlantica; assembly: GCA_963556195.1. NCBI lineage: Eukaryota > Metazoa > Mollusca > Cephalopoda > Sepiida > Sepiolidae > Sepiola > Sepiola atlantica. The sequence goes on from OY744526.1 coordinate 83,314,496, forward strand.
TATAATTAGGATAGATGGAAAAAAACTTTAGCATTTATTCATTTAGATGGAATACATAAGTTGAGAATTAGAATATTTAAAACATCTGAGCGCATAATTTGAGATGTGTTTTTTTTATATCACGGCCTTCATCTGCGATGATAGTCAGAAAAACGTCATAATAAATTATGGTTCTGTCATACTGTCAATGTGTATCATAAATTCATTATGTGTACTAATAGCTAGTCTTTAAGCTACATTTTGAATCACAATTCTTTTGGTAATATTGTAACTCAACTCCCTCATAACATTCAGGTCAATGTTCCCCGTAGATATGTAAATGTTGTCTCTATCACCCAAACATTGACATGAACAAAAATTAATGTGTGTGTATATATCAGGGATGTGAGATTTCCGCTTTGTAGTTGAATTCCTCTTTTTTTTAATTCAGAAAAGCAGATTTTTTTTAAGCATAGACTGATTTCTGTTGAATCACTAGTTTTACATTTTTGTCATTTGGCTCGATTTTATTTCTCTTTCTCTTTATTCCTTTCTCTCAGTTTATCTTTCTCGTTTCCTGTTTTTTCTCTCTTCCTCTTCCTACTCAACTTAATTTGTTTTGCTTTGACCCACACCATATTTCAAACGATTCACGATGCGGGTAGGGGGAAGTAAAAGACTTTTTTTCCATCAAAAAACTCAATTGATACTTTCAGTATGAAAAAAAGGTATTGTAGATTTGCACTCTTCACTACCCCCACCCCCACACAAAATGAGATTCTACTTCTTTTAGGCGATTATGTAGTACACCCTGAAAAACTTGGCAGAAAGAAGAAGAAAAGAAACAATCATTTTAGAATTAGGATTGAGGATGAATTGGAGAGGTGGTGGTTAGATAATTCCTTTTGTTTTCAGATCTTTTTGCCATTGGCCACTCACATACTTGATATATATAATATATATATATATATATATATATATATATATATATTCATGGAAATCGCTCTAGATAAGGCATGAAACCACTTGATGTAAAGAGCTAAAAAAAATACTACTTCAAGGTGAAAAACTAGCCAACGATAAGTGTTAGATAGATAGATTCTGGCCTCAAAAACAGCAATCCTTTCCCCTTTGTCAGAAACATCGCTCATGGAATGTGAGAACTAAAATGGGCCGATTCCAATATTTTTCCTGATTCTGATGCAATTACTGATTCCAATTCTTTTTAAATTTCTAAATATTTAGTTATAGAGTTGTTGTTTATTCAATTTTTTCTTTCTTTTCTCTTTGAAGATTACAAAGTATACCACTTTTATGTTTATTTCTAAAAAAAAAAACAAGTTGTGGAGGTGATGGGTTGTCCACATTAAAGACACATTTAACCCCACATCCAGTGTCATATCTTCTAAGAAAATATGGAAACGTATGTCTCACAAAATTAAACTGAACTGTTACATTTACTTGGTTAATGAAAATGTAATCGTAAATTTGTAACTAAGTGAAATTATGTTAAATACAACTAAAATGAAAACCACTAACTTGCGCATGGCAATTCTGAAATTTTTAACGTGTGAGTTTACATGGACAGACACTTTTAAAAAAAAATTTTATGCTGGATATCACCTACGCACAATACACATCTGTGCACATTACGTGTCTTTTTTATGGTACACTCGATTCAGCCACAACATTTAAGATTATAAAAATTTTTTTTGAAAAACGTACCGTTTTAATTTTAAAAGGATCACAGGGTGGGCCCTGTTTACCATATTAGTTTAACGTAAATTGATCACCTACACGATAAAATGTCACCTCATACCATCTGTGGGTCAATTTATGTCAAACTTATATAGCAAACTGACCTCTCCTCTTCATCTAAATATTAAACAGGTAAGTTTTTCAATTTGTGGTGTCTGGAAAATTTGGGAATTTTGACAAATTCGTTAACTATGAATTGAAGGAGCGCAATTGAATCATGCAAATGATTTACAGTGAAACTGTAAATACAATTCTAATGTTATTCTATTTTTATGTTATAAATTAATGCAAAAGTAACATAAGTGTAAAAATATTAAAAAGACACAAAGCCACTCGCTGCGAGGCTGTACTAATATTTTCTTTTAAATTTTTGGTAAAGTGGTTCATGTGTCCACAACAGAAAGGTATTCGAGCATCATTTTCTTTAGAAATGCACCGTTATTTTAAGATAGAATACACGATAGATGCTCAAACTGTAGTATTCATAAAGAAAAGACCATTCCATTGAGCTTCGTTTTTCTGCTGACGTCAGTAGTTGGTGCTAAGCAAATAAACGTGATGTTTCGAAGGGAGGAATTACACGCTACATATGGACATATGTAGTCATTACATCTTTGATCTTGTAATTGTTTGGTATTTAAAAAGGATACTGATGGTTTTGTTTATCTCGTTTTCAAGGTGGAAGACTGATAATGATTTGAAGGTAAAACTATATAAAACTCATTTAGACTAAAATTCAAGATGGATCGGTCTAGGAAAATCTTAAATGAAAAACAAATACTTGCTTGTTTTCCCTAAACTTTAAAATATTGTTTTTACGCAATAACAAGTCTGCATATCATAAAACGTTTTGTTTGTTTTAATACAAAATTCTAATTTATTTTTGAACGTATATAAAATTTCACTTTTATGCCTACTGATCAACACCTATTTGTATACTACACTTCTTTTCTGTCTTCCGTCAGTGAAGAAGAAAACATTCTAGACTGAGGCAATTTTAATTTTTGTCCCCATCCTGAGTGTCACTTTTTGGGGAGATGGAATTTCTGTCTAACTATACAGCAGGGTGACCTGATAGGACCCTTTCTTTTTTCCCTGGGAATCGACGATATCGCCTATTGAGTGACTACATCTTTGAACATCTGGTATCTCGACGATGCAACATTTGGAGTCAGTTAGGCAGAAGTTGTTGAGAACTACTCTTGAATTATCCCAGTCCATGCTGCAATTGGGCTTGAGGACAACTCTGCTAAGTCCAAAGTCAACAATATCAACTGTTTGGCAGAATCCTTCATGGTGGTCATTCTGGATATCAGCAGAGTCCTTGATGGGGTTAACATCATCAATCAGGACAAACTTATAATCCTCGGCTCCCCAATCTTCAAACCAGTAATCCAAGCCGACATTGACAAATAACTTACTAACTTGTCCAACATGTCATCTTGGCTCCTACTAATTGATAAGCATCCGGCACTCTTCCTCTTGCGCAACTGCTTCTGTATTACAAAATTATTTTCTTTACGTAGTGCACCATGTTACCAGTTAGTGTTGACCTTAGCAGGCTGAATTACGTAATTCGAGACTTAGCAGTGGCCATCTGCAAGATCAATGTTGACGATGTAGGCTGGCACTAGATCACCGATCCTATCTCGTTTGGTTGACTTGGTCTTAGATTAACAATCGACGTTGCATTGCTGGCTTACACCTCTTCCATCTGCGCAAGTCAGGATCTGGTTGAGAGTATTCTACATAAAGCATCTGAATCTCCTCTCAACTAACTGATCCTTGACCTGAGGGGGCTGATCTCATCATTCCGGAGCAGATGGGGAGACAGAAGAGCTGTGCCATGATCAGGATGAAGACTAGAGTCGAATCTCTAAGAACGTCTTGCGACCAACACCGTCTGGCTTACTTTCAAGCTGCAAGTTCGCCACACAGCAGTGCGTGGCTAACAGTCTTGTCAGCTGTCAAGTACCTAGTTGATGAGTATTGCCCGAGATTCGCTGTTGTCCTGTGCACAGGTTCTAGAGTTTGCAGCACCCACAGGTGCCGTTGTGGTCAGCCGGTTGACGTATATGGACTCCACACCCTTTCGTGTAGAAGGAGCACTGGAAGATTCTCTAGGCACAACGCTCTCATTGATATCATCCGACGGGCCCTAGACATTGCTGGCGACTCTTCAATCCTCAAACCAGTTGGTCTAGACAGAGGGGATGGCAAATGGCCCAATGGCCTGATGGTGTTTCCCTTTGCAAACAGTAAGTCACTTATATGGGATGCGACTTGTGTCAACACTTTTGCTCCCTTGTTAGTGACAGAATTGGCAACAAACACTGGACATTTAGCAGCGTTAGCAGAGAACCACAAACAATCAAAATATACTCGCCTTCTCGACAGATTAGTGTTCCAACCTATCGCTATGGGGATGAATGAAGCGATAGACACTGCCATTCGCAATTTCCTCAACAGCCTTGGTCTGTTAATGACACGCCACATCGGGGACTATCGTGAATTGACTTTGCTTTATGGGCGCCTTTCCATCGCCACTATTTGTGGAAACACATTGAGCCTGCTCTTGGCTTGCCAAGCCAGCAGGACATCTGATAAAACTTCCTGATACTTGCATATTGGTTTCAAAAAATGGCATTTTATTAATTAATTATTATTTGCCATCCCATTAATCAATTGAACAATGAAACGTTATTAGACGCCAATTTTAATATTTTCAATGTCTTTTCATAAATAAAACTCTTGTTTTTTTTTCTTTTTTTCAATTAAACATAATGTCTTTAATTAATTAAAAAAATTTTTTTCTAAAAGCCTTCCAATGCATGCCAGCATCTAAAATGAGTGTTAAACTGATAATCATCATCATCTTCTTCTTCTTCTTCTAGTAATGAGACATGAATTTGAGAGTTTTAGGGAGTGTGGGGTCACTCGTTAGTTGCCATTCCCGCCAGATCCACACTAGTAGCACTTGTTAGGGTTCCATCTATGGGTTAAATAGAATCAGTCCAGGGTATGAGCTGAAACTGCCTCCAGCTGTATACGCATATATTTATGTAATGAATACCTAATTAGTACAAACATGAATAAATGTTTGAAGATATTTAGAACTTGAAGCATTAAACACTTTTACCAAAGTGACTGGCATTACATAACCTGAAAAAGGGTTGATATGCTGTAAAACAAAACAAACAAGCAAGACTTAGTTTGGGTTGGATTAACTTATACTTTTATTATTAACAGTAGGGGTGGGACGTAATGGATGAAAATTTCAGATTCATGCGAGTAGTATTTATCTGTGTTCTTTTATACATAAATAATACTAAACAATCAAACATTGTAAAAATTTTGCAAAATTCAGAAGGTGCAGGCCAAAAATAGCCGTTAGGGCTCCACGGGACTCAAAATCCATCATTTTTCAGTGAAAAAGTGGTTTCATGCAACATTGCAGGTCCTAAAACATCCTCAAAAGCTATGAATGGATATAGATGGTTAAATCTGATATAGTACTGTAATTTAGGACCATTTTCAGGCTGTAAAAGGGTTTTCATGAATGTAGAATAGCCAAAAACTAGTGAAAAATAGCCAAAATTTCCCAAAATCCTCTGGTAAGCTACCTAATTGGTTCCCAAGCCTCTACAATGGCTGTAGATAGTTGAAACTGACAAGACACTAAGGTTTAACACCAGTTTTGGGGTTTTAGGGGCCTCCCAAGGTAGAAATAGGGGTCAAATTTCAGCCAAAATGGTTAAAAATGTACCACAAACTACGTATCCAAATGACACCGCTGGAATCATATAAACCGAATAGTGGATAATGCAGTCAATTTAATAAAACATCCTTAATGGCTATGAAATGTCATGAAATAGTCAATTGAAGTTGTGGAAATCCATGGGGAACTGCACAGGAGATCAGCCAATTACTAGTACATCGACTGAAATAAACCTTCAATGATTTCCCAATTCTCGACTTCAAACTTGGTTTGGCGTGTACTCATGTCCCAAGCACCGAGCACATTGCATGGAATGGTCTGGATTATATTCGTGTTCTGTTCATCATCTATCTGGGGGTATCTCCATGAACGCCTTGCAGAATCACGGTTGAAACATTCCAGATACTCCACCATGTAGTTGTTTTCATCAACCTTTTTTCTAGTCATTCCGATGTACCAATTTTTTCCAAGTGGAGTGTCCCAAACTGCAACACAAGGTTCATTAAGAGGAATATCATCAGACTCTTCTAGGATTTCAACATCTTCCTCAGTATCAACGCTCACATTATTATCATTATCTGTCGTGCAAGAAAGCAGAATGGAGTTTTCGTCTGGAAATAAAACTTCTTCGTCTGCATCTTCATCATGGTCACTAGAAAGAAGAATTCCCAAATTTATTTTCATCTCTCTGTCACTCCCTGTCTCAACAACCATTGATTCATGTTCTTCATCGATATGCATGTTGTCAATTATGACCTTCCGGTTGAATGCAATTTGATCAAAGAAAAACTGTTTCTCATTTGCATCAAACGTGTCCACGTCAACACCCTTTCCCAGAATATTGAAAAGAATGTGATTTTTTGTCTTCCATTGAATCAAGTTTGACCTCTTCGATCCATGGCCCTTCTGAACTTTGCTATTGTACTCTCTCAAGTATCGATCAAGTTTATCTTTCACTCCTTTTATTGTTGTTAGTTTAATGTCTCTTCCAAATGCTCTTTGCCAGTGAGCCAGCATGCTCTTTCTGTTTTGTAGATCCATAAGTTGGAGCATGATGAACTATGGCCAAAATGCACTCATGTACAGTTGGGAGGTTTTCAAGCAAAGTGAAATCCCAATCATCATACTGGTACTTTGTTCCACTCATCCTATCTTCTCAACTAAACTGAACTGAACTGAAAACAAAAGAAAATAATTGTTATTAAACTGCTTGAATATAATACAATGCAATGGTTTTGACACTACAATGTTTTCAACTATCTACACCCATTCATAACCATTGTAGAGGCTTAGGAATCAATTAGGTTGCTTAACGGAGGATTTTGGCTAATTTGGGCTATTTTTCACTAGTTTTTGGCTATTTTACATTCATGAAAACCCTTTCACAGCCTGAAAATGGTCCTAAATTAAAGTACTATATCAGATTTAACCATCTATATCCATTCATAGCTTTTGAGGATGTTTTAGGACCTGCAATGTTGCATGAAACCACTTTTTCACTGAAAAATGATGGATTTTGAGTCCCGTGGAGCCCTAACGGCTATTTTTGGCCTGCACCTTCTGAATTTTGCAAAATTTTTACAATGTTTGATTGTTTAGTATTATTTATGTATAAATGAACACAAAAAAATACTACTCGCATGAATCTGAAATTTTCACCCATTACGTCCCACCCCTATTAACAGGAATTAACTTTGAATGTGTGTGCTTTCTCTTGGCCTTTTGGCTAGGAGCAAAGTAGTATCCGTTCCGATGGATACTGCACTCCCCTTTCCGACCTTGTGTCACATCTTACCGTTGTGGGAGGTAGATAAATAACATGTGTACTTTTTTTTTTCTTCTAGTGGTCATATACATTGGAAAAACCAAACACTGGAAGCATCTTCTCTTTGGCCTGGTCTTCTGATGGAACTCAGATCTCTGGAGCTTGTGGCAATGGCCATGTCATTATTGGACACATAGTTGACAGGTAGGAATAACATTTACATCGTTACAAGTAATGTGTCTGTTGTGTATAAGATTTCTTATGAATTACTATTGTATTAAAAGTCAATAAAATCTCATGTATTTGTCCCAATTCATAGATGGACAATCTAATACAAACAACTTGGAGAATAACATTATTTTAGTTTTGTCTATTTTTTTATTATTTATGCACAGATCAATCTTGAGTTGAAAAAAATCTTTTTTTTTGGTTAATTCTGGCTTTAGGTATATGACATAGTATCAAAAGAGGCCAGAGGTATCTTTGTCATAATTGAAATCAAACAATAATGGAAACAATTCCATATCTTTGCTAAAGTTTATTGTCTGGGAGTGGTGCACATTGGAATCATCATTTAATCTCTATATAAAGTTAGGTATGTGTGTCTGCTTATATGTTTATATATTTTATGTACGGAATTGACTCCAAACTAATTAATTGATTATTATAAATTTTGGGACACAGCTGCTAGATGTAAGGCGGTAAAATGTGGGATATATTTAGTTTTATGCAAAGGAGGTAAAAAGGGGGTAGAAGCCCTTCGTGAAAATTCACATACCTCTGATTTTTGTGAAATTTTAACAATAGGTATTAGAAATCAATTAATAAATATTCTCCAAATTTCAGTTTATGTTGAGTATTTTAAAGGGTTTTTAGGGGGGCATAATATTTGAAAATTCAGATATTTCAGATTTGCATTGAATTTGATCTAAAGTCATTAGACACCAATTAAGCAAGATTTCCTCAATTTTGTATTCTTTTTAAGCCTTGAATTTTAGACATTTTTTAGAATCAAAATCATGTAATGGATTTTGATCAAAATTGGAATAAAGATTCTAGACATAATGTTTAGTAGCAATATATCTTGATTTTAATCTTCATAAGGGGACATAAAATTGGACAAAACTGTTCTGTTTGGAGAATTAATTTTTAACCATCTTTGGACAGGTATTTTTCTAGTTCTGTATATAATGTAAAAAATTTTTTTTTTTTTTCAAAAGTATAATTTACAGGCGTCTGGAGCTCGAATTTCATTTTTTGGGCATATTCAGCAATATCACTGTTTTGACTATAACTCAGCCAAAAAATATTAAAAAAATATGAGTGGTTGGATACTATGTGTATCAGATGAAGGGATTGAAATAACTCTTCTTTTATAGAGAGAAGCCATCCTGCCACTTCCTTCACTCTAACTAAATTTTCAGTTGGAACAAGACTCCTTGTCTTCCTTACTTCCTTCGTCCTAACAGCTCTATAACATCGGACTGAAAGGCGTCTTTTATATGTCATCAGTATTTAATGTCTAGGAAACGAATATCATATAGTTAGAAATGACTTAATATTTAAATATCAATATTTTTGGACACTTATTCTTTATTTATATCTATTACTAATGCAGATTTAATTTCTGTCTGAAACCGAACTCTACTATTGTATTATGGATTAATTGGCAACATGACTTTCACTTTTAAAAAGAAGACGAACTTCATTCACTTGGTTTATGAGACCAGTGCTCTGAACCGCTGAGCTATGACTTGTACACGTTCGTTTACATCGATTATATTTGTAAGATTTTATTATGGCCACAGCAAAATGGCTGCCATTGTTATCTATCTACTATCTATTACTAATGGAGATTTGGTATCTGTCTGTCTGAATCCGAAACTATACTATTACTTTGATTAATATACGATTGTAATATCTTTCAATGCTCAATTGAGTTGCTTAGTGTAGTATCTGTTCTGTGGTTATGATACCATCCTCCAAGACATTACGCCATTTATTTTGGGGTGGGGGAGTGCTGTAGTCTCTGTTCTGTTGTAACGAGACTATCCTTCCAGGCATTACCTTCTTTTGTTGAGGTTAGTGTACGGCAACAAGAAATTTTCACAATCAACTGTTCAGTAGCAAACTCAGCATTTACATTATATATACTGGCACAAATATGCGACAGGAGGGAGGAGCATATTTTTGCTAGTGCTGATAATGCAAATCAGACTTTGTAAGATCAGTTTAAATGTATTCATGTGAATTCATTGAATACACATGATCGGAAATCTCTTTTCAATGTAAATGACGACTTTGATGACAAAGGTTTATGAATTTCCTTTGTAGTAGTAGTTTATGAATTTCCTTTGATAAATAAAAAGTCCAAATACATTTTGCATATAAAAGAAATATCCAATCCCTGATTAATACTAATCACTCATTGAATAAAATTTCCTTAGAAAAAAAGAGGAGAAAATAATTATTGTACTATTTGGATTATTCGAACTACTATTCTGGGTTATTACTTTCACAACATTTCGGCCAATGTCACCTCTGACCTTCTTCAGGTGCATCGTTTTTGAACTTGGGAATCTATATTTATTTAATTCACCAGGGTAGATTGTTCTTGTTCTGTCATCCATGTCCGAGTAGCAATGTTAAGTAATTTTAGTTTTATTCTATGGCCCACGTGGCTTGTTTACTTATTGTAGAATGGCAGTGAAAAACTAAATGTTTTAATCGTTATGTTATTTAGATAAATGTTAATGTTGGCATCACAAATTATTTTAAAGGAAATGCAGTTGAGAAATTAGCTAAAAGCAATATTTTGGTTTACTTACTCATTTGTGACCTGTTTGTGTTAAAAGATAATATAAGATATAAGCAGTCAATCAATCAATCAACCACGTGGTACCAATATGGTGAAGGGTTAAACTTAACATGTGTATAGAAAATAAAAATGGGAATGACATATTATATTAGAGGAGAAATGTTTGGGTCACCAGCAGGAAAGTGCCCGCTTCATGTGTATGGTGTTTTGTGAATGAACGAAGGAAGGAAGGAAAGAAAACATTATTTTAGACGGTGAATTAACAAGTGAAAAAAAACATTATAGCAACAAAACATTTTATGATTAACAGTGTATTTTCGGTAAGACATTTGTAAAGATATAAGTTTCTTCTAATATAAGAGTTGTTTTGTTTTTTTTGATTGGAAATGTTCTTTAGTAAAGTTTATACTTTATGTTTGTGTTATAAATCTTCATTTAACTCGTGTGTATGTCATGGATAAAGGTTCTTTGTGCACGCGAGGAAAGAAAAACTTGTACATACTTTTTGAAGAGTTTGTTCTTTTGTGTGCCCCCCCCCTTCCCCCCCACCGAGAGGCTGGGGAGGTGGTGGAGTGGACAGCAAACTACTTGTGGGTTACTTCGTAGTCTGTCTGGATGAAAAGAGGGAGCTGCGAGCCCTCCTCGTTCCTTTTATAGGGGTCATGAAGTTCGCGTTTCTTATCAACGTGTCGGTTTCTGATTGGCTGGAGTCTTAAGTCAACACGTTTCTGCAAGACTTCCTTTTGTCTCTAGTGAGTGATAAAGAAAGCGTATCCAAATGACACAAAGAAAGAAAGGGAGTTGAAATTCACGCCATTTGCTTTCTAACGTTCGTTCGAATTGCATTTTTTGTTCGCCATGATTCTTAATTATTATTGCGTATTGTGACGATTGAACTTTTAATTCCAGAAAACTGTCAGCCAGAACTGATTTTATTCATCAGTTTTATCCATGGCACCATGGGTCCTTATCTAGGTTCAACTTTTTGAGCTTCGGAATCTTTTTGTTGAACTTCGGAACCTGTATAGAATTTCAAATCGAACACTTCATTTAATCCACAGAGGTAGATTGTTCTCATTCCATCGGCCATAACCAGGTAGAAGTCTTAATTCATGTTTTTCTTAGTTATTATCACCTGTAGTAAGAACTAAACCTTCCACTTTCAGATTTATTTATTGTATCAATTTAAATCTTCTTAAAATAGTCTCCTTTTTTCTTATCATGAAAATAATTGTCAGCTCAATATTCTTTAGATAAATGAAACAGATGTCAGTTTTTAAACTTATTTAAAATTGTAACAATTTGATGTGTATTAAAATTACATTAAAATAAAAAGAATGCAAAGAGTAGGTTTTTAAAACTGGTTCAGTTGATGGGATGAAAGAATTCGATTTTGAAACAATTCATTTTAAAATGAGTAAAGTCAGAATTTTTTACCTTAGTGACACAACTTAATTTTGAATTACATTTCATTTTGGTGATTGAACAATCTCATTTTTAAAAATGGGGGTGAAATTTTTTTTAGAATCTTTGTATGGGCTCCTATCTTTGTAGGCTATGAATATACTCTCTGAAAAAGTGCCTGAATGATAAAGAGTTTATAGTGAAGTAAGGGTCACATAATCCTCACCCTCTTTTTTCATATCTGACATTATTTGAAGGCAGTGGCTGGAAGAAATCCAGAATGATTGAAGGTAATGTTGGGATAAGCAGAGGTACTAAGATTTGAACACTGAGCATTATGCCACTTAACCACTTTTTGAAATAATTGAAATAAAATGCAAAACATTCTTATGAATTTTCATCATCGATGACCAGGTTTTTCTCAAATGTAGGATTAAACTCCTGAACCTTTAAAAAATGTCTTGGTGATAAGATTTAACTTTAAAGTTTTTGAAAGTTGTTGCTCAATTAGTATCTTGTAAGATCAAAAAATTAGATTTTAATTGCAAATAGGTACCACACTATAGAACATTATTCATTTAATCATTTACTACCTTTGTAAATAACAATTTTAATTCATCATTGTTGTCAGATACCACTGAACTGTATTGCTCATTATTTCTAAAAATTCCAATAAATATTTATTTTATCATTAAATAACAACAAATAATAGTTAATAAAATGTTCTTTTTCAAAACTAATATGAAAGTATCAGGAAGTTTTATCAGATGTCCTGCTGGCTTTGTAGGCTGAGAGCAGGCTCAAGGTGTTTCCATGAATGGAGAGGTGTTCGTAAAACCAAGTTATCACGATTATCCCCAGTGTGGCATATCATCCACAGACCAAGGCTGTTAAGGAAGTCGCGTGTAGCTGGGCCTATCGCTCCACTTGTCTCCACGGCAATCAGTTAGAACACAAATTTGTAGAGAAGACCAGCATATTTCTAACAATTTATTTTACACTTTTGTGGATACTCAGGTTATTACTATTATTAGTTTTAATAATTTAATTATTACAATACAGTATTCTGAATCTGACTATACAATTATTATTTTTAATTTTGTGAAGGGAAATCATCATTCAAATAGCTTATTGTTAGATTTTTTTGTGATTTAACAACATTGATTCATTTTAATAGATTTATTCTGTGACCCTCAAACGTGTACTCTTCAATTCTGTCAATCTGAATAAAGATTATTAACATGTTATAAATTATGCTGCCAATCTATAGATTGGCAGCCACATTTATTAAAAGAAATAAATTTTTTGTCCCAAATATCTTTTTTGGGTTGAATGTATTGTTTTTATTTTTTTAATTAATTTTATTGCTTTTTGTGTATTTGTGTAAAGTCATTTGTTAAAACAGTGTTCTTCTGACATTAACAAAATAAAAAAAAGATTACATGTTAAAATTTGTTCAACAATGACAAATAATAATTTATAAAATGTCCTTTTTCTAAACCAATATTTAAAATTGTCTATATTTTTGTCTTGAATAATTTGCTGAAATATTTATACCTTCTGAATATCAGGCAACTAGAATGGAAGAATTTTTATGCAACTGTGGTCAGTAACAACCAGATCAATGTGCGGAATGTTCTCAGTGACACAAAGGAAACCCTGGATTTTCAGAATCGCATTATCAAAGTTTCCTTTTCCTTTGCTCATTTGGTGGTGGCAACTGCTTCACAGTGTTATATTTATAGGTAAGAAATATTTACTTTCATTTTAATCGTTTTGCATTAGACTCTTTTTGTTTTTCATTTTAGCTCAGTTATCTCTCAGAAATCAAGGGCTCTCTTCCTGGGGTTAACACTTGATTTCTTTATGAGATGCAGAGATATCCGAGTGTTCATTTCAGATTTTCCTCTACTTCTCAAATCTTGAGTTAGTAAAGCAGTGAAGAATATTAATTTTCCTCTCTCTAATTGACTTTCTTGTGGCGTTTTCTTGGTCTTGCCAGATTCCAGGACAAGAATTTATCTGGTCTGGTGGAGTATCCGGCTTAGTGCTGTAACTTGAGGTAATATCACTAGGAGAAGGTGCACCATTGCTTGTATGAGCCGATGTGTAGCCACACTGAGAAGATCTTATTTGGCCTTTGAATACTATGTTATTTTGAATATTTGATCAGAGTTTACTTGTAGGGCAAAGCATTCTCATGTCATGGTTGTCCTGATAAACATTTGTACAGAAAGACTGAAAACACTCAAGGATGGTGTCTAGTAGGCATAAAACTCCATATTTGGTAACAAAAGTGTTAATTCAATTTTCTGAATTTGATCTGTCATCGCTAACCAATGTCTGGCCGGCACAGATAACAACAAAGTGCTCAAGACTGTCTGTTATGTTCTTGTATTTCCAGATCTGCACTAGTCCTCGGCTTGTGAGGCCACTAGGACTGAGTTTTACATACAACACCTGGAATTCTCAAACAGTCACCAATCTGAGTACATGCTAACAACATAGAAGCAGTCCAAAAGGAGTTGAAAAAGACAGTTGACACTATATTTTCTTCTATTTCTTAGGAAACATTTCCAATCTACTTTTATGTTTACTGCTCGATATGTTTGTTATTATTTTTTGCTGTGTTGTAGTTATGCTAACAACATAGAAACAGTCCAGGAAAAGTCGAAAAAGACATTGGACAATATATTTCTTCTATTCCTCAGTCGAAAATAGATCTGGTCTACTTAAATTCAGCTGAAATGATAAAAAACAAAATTGCAAAACATATTTAATATTTAAAAACATTTTTTTAATCTTTCTCTGTAAATAACTGCTGCGTCTGTTTTGTTTTCTAACAATGGATTTTATTTTTTGTTTAAGAAAATGTTTCAACCAATCTAACAATTTTGATCTTCGTATCCAAATGTTAGAATATTGATTATTACTTAGATTAGTCTTACAGGGAACAATATTTGTTTGAATTAGTTCCCTAGAAGATGCACATAGTATATGACTTTTATTCAATCTTACCAGAAACATAGTATTGCAGTTTGAATGAAGATTGATTTGTATTTTCAAAACTCATTGGTGTGACGAGACTAGCGAACACATCAGCCCACAGATTTGAACCTCGGATATCCGTCACTACCGATCATAACAGTTACACAAAACATTTAACTTCTCTGTCTCGTATACTAGCAAATATGGGCTCCCTTCGATTTTTGCGAGCCTGGGAGTATGATATCATGATGAACGAACACTACTTAATCGCTGATGATATCATGATGAACGAACACTACTTGATGGCCCATGATATCAGAACAGATACAACACTACGTCCCCCTCCCCCCTCTGAATAAAAAGAAGGTAATCCTGGGAAGATGATATCATGAGGAACAAAAATATGCTATACTGCCCCCCCCCCAATCCAAAGAGGAGGTAATTCCTGGGAATAATGTATGATGACGAATGAAAATATACTACGCTACCTCCAAAGGAGGAGGTAAAGACTGTGAGGATGCACTTCACCCCAAAAAGGAAGTGGTAATGCCTGGGTGGATGGTATCATGATGAACGAACATTTACTACACTACCTCCCAAAGAATGAAGTAATGCCTGGTAGGATGGTATCATGACAACAGATCAGATACTACACTACCCTTCCAAAAAAGAAGAGATAATATCTGCGAGGATCACTCCATAAAAGGAAAAGGTAATGCCTGAGAGTATTGTATCATAGCAACAGAAAAGATACTACACAATACCCCCTCCCGCCCCCATCCCCCCCCCCCCTAAAAAAAAGGAGAAGATGGTCTCATGACAACAGAAGTTATACTACATTACCCCCTCCCCCGAAAGGAGGATGTAATACTTGGGAGGATTACTCCCACCCCCTTCAAAAAGGAAAAGGTAATTACTGGGAGAACGGTTTTATGACAACAGAACCGATACTACACTAAAGATAACACAATAATAGATTAAATCATTTTTTTTTCACTTATTTAATCTTATGCGTAAAAAAAAACATAAGAACATTATTTTTTACGGTTCCTTGGCCTTTTGGTGTGGTATCTGTTCTCAGCATCCCGGCAACATCGGACGTTTTACTATCAATGAAAATTGCATATATATAAGAAAATATGACAATAAAAATTACAAATGTATTTTACAGAATATTAATTTATTAGAAACTGTTAAAATGATAAATATGCAAATTAGGAATACGTAAAACTGTTAGTGGGGTTTTGCAGATTACTATGTATACGATATTTCAAAACCTTATGTTGTACCATAGAATTAAATAAGCATAACCCATTTTGATATTAATATAGTTAGAATAGGCAGAAAAAAACTTTTCCATTTATTCATTTAGATATATATATATATAACCATGCTGAAGAGTCATAAAGACGACGAAACATGTGTCCATAGATAACTATATTTTATAGACATGCATACGTCTACTAGGGGGCATCACACTGGTGAAGGGAACAATGATTCCCATCTAGCATTAAGGTATATGCTTTTCCATAAAAATAATTGAATACATTCAATTAACAGTATCACAACTAAACAAAATATATAAATAAATGGCAACATTTATCTACAATGCATCCTTCTTCCACTACTTGCTGGATTTGTGACTTGATGGTAGAGCGTCAGACGTCAGTCACTAAAGTTCGGTTTCAAATTTTTTTCAGTCTAGCAATGCTAAAAAGTCATAGAGATGATGAAACACATGACTGTGGATAACTATACATATATATATCTAAATGAATAAATGCGGAATATTTTCTTATTTATCACTACTATATTACAATCAAAACAGCTTACTCTAATTTAAATAATTCATACACTATATTATTTTGAAATACTCTATTTATAGTCAAGCAAAGTTCCAAATACAATTTTTTGTTTATCTAATTTGCATAATTATATTTTTAAACAGTTCAAAATAAATAATTGTTTGCTGCTATTCGATTTTAATTTGATTGTCCTATTTGCTTATATATATGGAATAGTTTTGTCGGTATTACCAGTAATTAATTAAAGTGATAATAACAAAAAATGACAAAACATCAAAACCATGTTTATTACTTTTCAAAGGACGTGCGTTCCCTCCCCACTCCTGCAAGGGGAATAATTTCTTTCGCTACACAACAATCGACAAGCAAAACAAGTTTTTTTAACTTAATTAATTATTTTTATACACCTCATTTTTAAATCGTAATTTTTTTTAAATAGCAGTATTTATTACAACTAAACGCTTAAAAAAATTTTTTTTTTTATTATTCCAGCATTCAATATTTGTAGTTTAAAATTTACAGTAAAAATAAATAAATAACAAGCCGCACGTGCGTGATCCCCCTCTGAGTGTAAAATGCAATAAATTTGGGCAATTTGGGGCATTTTTGACCCCCTGGGGGCGCGAACCAGAATTTTTCTGAGGTCAAGGATGCTCATTTTATATCCAGAACAATTGCCTCTACATTTTGGCCAAGTTTCAGAAAAATTGAATGTATGGATCAAACGTTATGGGAGAAAACAGTCATTTTTTGCCATTTTGGGGCCTTTTGACCCCCTGGGGGGCTAACCAGATTTTTTTTTCAAAAATCGGAGAATTTCACTTTCTAACCTGACCAAAGTTACAACTTCATGCAAAATTTCAGAAAAATTCAATGGATGTTGCGGAGAAAAATCCGGACAGACGGATGGATGGACGGACATGCCTCAAAACATAAGTCCCCCGATTTTATAAAACAACAAACTTATTGTTTAATGTTTTGTTTACAAACCGCCGTTTGAATATTCTGTCCAAATTACAAAAAAAAAAAAAAGATTCATAGTATAAGTGTAGATTAACATCCTCTGTTAAATAACCCCACCTTCCACAAAACAAAAAATAGATTCTTCTTTTTTAGGCGATTACGTATGAACACCCTTAAAAACTTGACAGAAATATGAAAAAACGCTTATTTTAGAATTTAGAGTGGTGATCAGTTTGGTATATCCATTTAATTTAAAATGACCCCCTCACTTCCGGACCATTCTAGCGTTTTAGGTCAGTTAACTAATTTTTTTTTTTTTGCCTATTGGAGCTAAATCCGTTCCGTTTTTTTTTTTTTAGGGGGGGGGGGGGTAGGGTTATTTTACGTATGGTTTTGTGACCTTGCCAGTCGGACTTAGGGTTAGCGGTTAACATGTTTTTTATTAATTTCTGTAAAATGTTAGAATGGCCCGGAGATGGGGCATCATTTTACATTAAATATATATGAAACTGATCGCCCACTCTAAATTCTATAATAATTGTTTATTTTTCGTCTTTCCATTTTCTGGTGTTCACTCTTCACGCATAATCGCCTAAAAAGCTAAATTTACTTTTGGGGAATGGAGATTCAGCGGCGACTGTTAATCTACAAATTTAGCCATATTTTATTTCTTTAATCTTATATTTTTTTGTAACTATACATCCTTTTTTAATTTTAATTATAAGCAATTTATTTGTTTAGTTGTGTTTACCTTTCCTGTGAAAATTAAATAAATAACTACTTTCAAATTGGCTAATTAAATATCTTATTTTTTAAGGCATAAATAAAAATGTTAAAAGTTTCGGTATTATTGTTGATTACACCTTCAGCCCCCCCCCCCTCATAAAATTCTACTTTTTAGGCGATTACGTGTGACTACCCTGAAAAATTTGATGATGATGTTTAACATTTGTCATGAAAAAGAAAAAAAGATCCCTAATCTTTCTAAATTACAAAAAATATTATTTTTGTACTCTTCATTAAGTCTTTTTTTTCTGTCTTTTATAATAAATTAAAAAAAGCACAAAGTAACCATTTCAAATTACTTAGTAATATGAAATTGTTTTATTTGACCAATCGATGTTCCACTCTTTCATTTGTTCATTTCATTATACAACCAGTTTTTAATATGGAATTCATTTTCATTTTTATGCTGAAACAAAGTAAAATTCCTCGAATTTAAATATCTTAAAGACCATAACAATTAACCTTTTTTTTCTAATAAATAAAATTTGACTATGTTCATGCACAGTAAATTTCTCAACATTAGAATATATCAAATAACACTACGACAATCATATTTTTGTTGTTTTCCTCTAAATTAGCAAAATGTTAAATAGAAATTATTTCTTTTTTTTCTTTTGCTAGTATATATATATATATATATATATATATATATATATATATATATATATATACATTGATGAGCGGCTGGTGGTTGAAATAGTATGGTGGTGAAAAAAGCATTTTTTTTCATCATCAATAATCATTCTTGATTAAGAACGCAGACCATTTGAAATATTGAATTATAACAAAAAATTTAAAATAAAACATTATTTTATACTTCAACCACCATCCACTCATCATCAAAATATCTTAAGAACCAATTGTAGAATATTAAACTACTCTGCATACATACACACATATATATATATATATATATATATATATATATATATATGTATTTGAGAGAGAGAGTGGTTAAATGTTTTGTGTGAATAAAGTTGCCTACATTACTTAAACAATTTGTTTTCTTATGTATTAATTAATGTATTAAATAGATATTTATTTTATTTTTGATAATTTATATTTAATTTAATTTCTTTCATTTAGTAATTTTACTGTTTAATCTTGGTGGAAGTATGTACTCTCTAAGTGCCATTTTAATTCATTATTTATTCATTAGGAATTCAGCTTATTCATTTTATTTGTCTGTTCCATCCTACAAGTATTTTTTGTTAGTCTATTAATAGTTTTTTACACCTTTTCGTTCCAGTTGTTTACCATGTGTGTTTGTTGTGCTTTAGTTATTTCTAGTTATTGTTTCTCCTTCCAACAATATCTGTGCATTGGTATGCTGTTTGCTCTCACTATTTTTCTTTCATGCATGTTGTTTTGTGGCTTTTGAGGATCAAGTGTTGATCAATTCTCCGCTTAGATGCGTATTGCGAGGTGGAAAAGTGAATGCCTTCTGATTTTTTTTAAAACAAGATTCAAATAATAAAATATGCATTATCTAATTGCTTCTTCCTCTTTTCACAAACAACGTGCGAAGTTGTTTGAAATGTAATCTGCATGACAGCATTAGTTCCAGTTGGATGAGCAGTAAACAGCTGTTTGCATGTGAATATGGCATCTTCAAAAACTGGTGGTGCGTTCAGTGCTGATCAATGGCTTTCATCATTTCACTTTCTCTTAAGTGAATCACTGATTGAAATATTCAACATGACAGATGGTGTCATGAAATGTTAGTATTGATATCAGTTCAACTGCAACAAGAATAACATGTATGTTTGCTCTAGAAACGTAAGAGCATAACATGCGATGTTACTATTTATAGGTCAGATAAAGTATTGACATTATTAAAAGATCATGAAAAGACAAGACAGGCTTTTCAAATATTCTTAATATGTCAACCGGAATTATGATGAAATCTAAGTTTCAACTGTAAAAAGAAGACAAAGAGTTAAATACAAACTGAAAAACTTGCTTTTCTTTTTTTGCTTCTGTAGTTCTATTTCATCTAAATATTGTCATTCATTTATTGGATCTGGCAGATCAGAAAAGAAATAGACCCACGAAAAGGCGAAAAAGAGAAACAATTAAATCACAAATCGTAATCCGAAGCATTTTTAGATCAATATCTTGGAAAGAAAATGATTGAACGTTTTATTCTATATGACATAACAGAGAGATTTCAGAGGACTTGATTGCATTCTTTGTTTGAAAAAAGCAGCAGAGGTTTCTATTGTTGGTACAAAACTGAATTCTTCTGCTCTGTAGAATGACAAAATCAGAAACAGAAGAGTGGAAACATATTTAAGACAATGGCATATATAAATCAATTTAAATAATGATTTTTCTGGTTCTGTTAATTTACACTGAATTAAATTTAACTCTGCTTGATTCAGACTTTTTAATGCTTGATTTAATTCAAAATGTTATTCCTTTCAAATATATGAATATTATATTGGCAGTTTAAATTGAAACGTTTTTGTCCTGTAATTCACTATTCTAAATGGCAGAGAATTAAATCAGTAAGTACATTTAGATGCGTATGCATCATATATATATAGTATGATGTTTGTCAACAAATACTTCAGTTGTAAGATGTTATTGCAGGAAATAACAAAAAACAAGTTAATTACAGATCGCTGTAACTCATCGTTTTCTTTATTAAATTCCTCTGGTTTGATTGGACTTTTTTTTTTAGAAATATATATATATATATATATAAAAGCAAATGGTAGTTTGCTTGAAGCATTGCTAGTAAACAAGTAAATATGAAGGTGAGAATTCCGAGGCAAAAGCAATGCAATGTTGAAAAAACGGAAGGTGGAATGAACAAAAATAAAACAAAAATAAATGACAAGAGACAGTAAATCTCAGATCAATTCATTTATATTTCAAAATTTAAATATAAAGACAGTAAATTGTAAAATTGGTGGGCTTACTGTTAAATATTTAAAGGTTCGGAATGGTAGAGACTTTAATCATTTTGAGATTAACAACCTCTCTTTTTCAAAAAGAAAACAAAAGTTGGACTGGCTGTGTCAGTTGAAGAGAGCCAAGTGGATGCTGCTATTCAAAAAATAGGAACATGAGATTCGCAGAAAAAAAAATATATATAGTTAAATATACAGGTTTTTTTCTTTTCCCATTGCAGGATTTTTAACGTAAAAGAAGTAATGAAATTTTTTTTTAATCAAGCATATTTTATGAATATATTTTAGAAATTAATCTTTAAATTAAATAAATTACATTTATCGTCCGACAATCATTTAATTTTATACTATTTTGAAGATATATTTTAAAGATTGTTGTTGTTATTGTAATGGCATTCATCCTGGTCAAGTTTAGCCAGCTTCTTCTCGGGCCTGCACTACATTCCGGATCATGGCGGCCCATGCAAGGTTGAACGAGATGGCTAACCAATCACGGTGCCATCATCAAAGGTTGACCACCTGTGCATCTGAGAGCTCGGTTATGTCTTCCTTGATGATTGGTGTCCAGGTCCTCAGCTATCCACCAACATGTTTGCACCATTCAAGCAGAGAGTTAGGGAGGATTATATTGCGAATTACCTCTTCCTCCATGCCCAAACGATTGAAGATGTTGCTGTAACAGGACAGATGGCAGAGACTTTAGATTTAGTTATTGGCAGAGAACAGTATTTGGAATACAGTCGTCCCATCGATAAGGAAAGATGCTGCAGAGGAAATCATTGTCAAAAACTTCCAGCTTCCGACGATCAGCTGCCAATGAGGGTGGCTGATTGGTGGAAGCTGGAAGAAGTAAATACTGAAACAAAATTATATGCATAATATATTTTTTACTGATGTCTCAGTACTTATGGGATGTACTATTATTTATTGAAATATATAATTTAATTCATAACATTTTTGTACAATTTGAACTTCTTCAGATCAGTAAAACCGAGAAAAAAATATGTTTACGTTAATTTAGAAAAATATTTTGCAAAAGAAAAACTGCAAAGACAAAGGAAATACATATTTTATAGGAAGTAGAATTAGAATTATGAAAAGTTTTAGTTATTGAATGTGTTTAAATGATGTAATAGTCAGGCATGTAAATAGATTAAACAATCTATTATTAATTTCCAGAAACTTATTGTAGAAAAAAAGTGTAACCAAATTTTTTGTTTGTTTATTTTTATTTTGTAAAAATAATTTAGTCAAATTTGTTATGGTCAGAAAATGAGTGATCATTTTATGTTACATTTATATTGGAATATTATCACCCACTTTAAAATCTAAAAAAAAAAAAATAATAACAGAATTTTCTAGCGGCATGTACACAGAAAAAGGAAATGGTCTGTAAAAATTGCCAAATTGCAATGGGTAAATACCGAAAAAGAGCTAAAAATTGCAGAATCATTTAGAGAATTTAGAGCAAGAACAATTGTCACTTCAGACTATTTTGATTATAATCTTTTGTTTTAATATTTGTTTCTAACAAGGGAAAAATATGCTTAAAACTGATGAAAATCAAATCAATATTCAATCCATTATTATTCTTTGCCATTCTAAAGAATAATTGCAATTTGAATTATGTACATTAGTATTTTTGAAACTTTATATTTTTTAAATACTTATCAATATAAAGTCGATAAAATGAAAGTACATGATTGATAAATTAATTAGAAATTATCTTATTTTACAAATCACTTTTATCTCGCTTTAGTTTTCTAATGTTAATTGTGATGCAATTCCATTGCAAGAGTATAAGTAAAAGAAATATTGTGAAAACTTAAGATTATTATCAGAATTCCAAAAGTTGTTCAGATTAATATTCCACTTATTGCTGCTTTTAATAAAAATGCTGTTCAACAAATGTAATTCTTAGATCATTTCTGATGAAAGTTTATACCAAAAACCAAACATAACTTCCATGAACACAGTTAATTTCCTAGAATATCCTATCTGTGGAACATATACCTGTAATAAAAACTGGACGCCGAATATAACTTAAGGATAAGCTTTATTTAACCATTTGTTGCTTAGCTAGACAAATAGTGTTTTAACATTCACTCTTAATATACACGAATGTAGAACATTCCATTATTACTCCAAGGGGGAGACAGGCATCAATTATCTTTGTTACTACATTCTCCCCCATCTATCTTCTTATTCGTAGGGAACAAAATCATCCCATCGACCTGGCCTCCTGCGGGTTCTTTGAGGGCGTCTTGGTTGTTCGTGCCCGACATCCATTTCTAAGCTAGGCTCCTCGGGACCTGACGACGTTTCGGGACTGTCTTGTGTGGCTGGTTTAGGGCTAAAATATCTTGCTCCAAATCGCTCTCGTTTTCTACGGCGCTTCGGTCGCTTGGTGTCTGAAGATTGAGTATCTGTCTCAGATATTGGGTGAAACCGCTTTCGTGGTACCCATCTGTCGTCCGAACTAGAGTCAGAGACGACTCTGTTAGTATATTCAGATTCGTTTTGTTGGGACTCTGAACTTGACGTATCTGGCACACGATCACCTAAGAGGGTCGGACTTGTTCCACGAACCGGAGCTCTATATCCATCTGAAGCAGTTCTACGTTCATATACATTTCCTGCTGGGGCTAGATCCCTTAAGGAGACAGTAGATTGCCTTCCTTCTGAATTTCTGACCAGTGCATACTGAGGGTTCGCTTCGATTAATTGTACCTCGCTTACCAATGGGTCATGTTTACTATGACGAACATGACGTTTTAATAAAACTGTGCCAGGTTGTGCAAGCCACGAGGGAAGTGATGTGCCTGCTGAGCTTCGTCGTGGGAACGAGAAGAATCTCTCATGTGGGGTAGCGTTTGTCGCTGTACATAATAGAGTCCTAATAGCGTATAAGGCCATGGGGATGAGACTTTCCCAATCGGAGATCGGACTATTGCGATTTGCTGCCGCCAACTGTACTGTCTTCCATATTATACCATTGTATCTTTCGCACTGTCCGTTTCCTTGAGGATTGTGAGGAGTTGTTCTACTTACAGCTACTCTTCGTTCATGCAGAAACTGCTTGAGTTCGTCCGACATAAAAGCAGACCCACGATCTGAATGTATATATGCAGGCACTCCAAAAACGGCAAAAATGGAGCAGAGGCCTTGAATTACTGTTGCAGCCGTTACGTCTGGGCAGGGGATGACGAACGGAAATCTTGAGTACTCGTCTATTATTGTGAGCATGTATTTATTTTTAGTTTTAGAGGGTAAAGGGCCCTTAAAATCCAGGTTAAGTCTTTCAAAAGGCTGTGTGGCCTTAATGAGTGTTGCTGGAGGAGGTTTGTAGAACCTGGGCTTATTTTCTGCGCATATCCGACAAGAGTTCGTAATTCTTTTTACGTCTTCAACAGAATATGGCAAGTTTCTGCTCCTGACTACGTGAATCATTCTTGTGATACCTGGGTGACACAATTCCCTGTGTATATACTGAAGATCATCTGAGCCAGTTACCAGGCCACACACCCTTGAAAGCGCGTCGACCGCGGCATTCTCCTTACCAGGGCGGTAAGTGACGTCAAAGGAGTAGCAAGAAAGCTCCATTCTCCATCTCGCTATTTTCTCGTTTTTTATTTTACTCGTTGTTTTTGGGTTAAACATAAACGAGACCGACTTTTGGTCAGTGATTAATTCAAAATGTCGGCCGATTAAGTAATGCCTCCATTTTCGTAATGCCTCAACTATGGCGTACGCTTCTTTTTCTATTGCAGAGTGTCGTCGCTCGGATTTCGAAAGTGTTCTTGAAAAAAAAGCTACAGGACGACCGGATTGTCTCAGTGAGGCAGCTATCGCACAGTCGGAGGCATCCGTCTCAACTAATAGAGGGATAAAAGGATCCACAGCAGAAATGGCAGACTGAGCAATGTTCCTTTTCATGTTTTGAAATGCTCTGATGGCGGAACAGGACAACGGAAAAGTAGATATTTGTGTCAATGGGTGTATTTTTTCTGAAAAAGACGCAACCCATTGGGAGTAGTGAGCAAACATACCGAGGGCTCGTCGTAAAGAGGGCATGTTTCCAGGGATTGGTAATTCCATTAGCGGTTTCAGTCGCTCGGGATCCGGCGTCATGGTGCCATTTTTGACAATGTATCCCAATAATTTGATGCTTTTCAAGTTGTAGGAACATTTTTCACTGTTCAAAGTCAGATTATATTTCTTGACGGCAGCCATGAATCGTTTAAGGTTGTGGTCATGTTCAGCTTGGTTATGTCCGCATACTGTGACATTGTCTATATATGCAACAGTACCCTTCAATTTTTCATTGGAGATTATTTCATCTATTACCCTCTGGAAGCTAGCCACACCATTTGTTATCCCAAAAGGAATTCGGCAGAACTGATATAGGCGACCGCAGGCCTCGAATGCCGTGTAGGGCTTATCCTCTGGCTTGATAGGTACCTGATGGTAGGCACTTCTGAGATCTAAAGTACTGAAAGTGTGATATTTTGCAATATTAGAAATCATTTCGTCAATACGAGGCAGTGGATAGGCATCGAGTAATGTGTATCTGTTGATGGTCTGGGAATAGTCAATGACCATCCTTTTCTTGTGATTTTCAGTGGCTGTTACGAGGACCTGTGCTCGCCATGGAGATTCACTTGGCTCTATAATTCCTTCCTTAAGTAGTTTTGTTACTTCTGCTGCTATGAACTGTTTGTCCGTTTCTGAATAGCGTCTTGATTTTATTGCTATTGGTTTGCAGTCAGGAGTTAAGTTTGTAAAAAGTGACGGGTGCCGCACTTTGACAGCTGCTAGTCCACATACGCTTAGGACTGGCTTGGGGCCACCAAAAGGAATTTCAACGCATGAATGTTGTTTTAGAAAATTGTGACCCAAAATCACTTCGCAGCAGAGGTTTTTCATTACTGATAATTTGATCCCTTGATAGGAGTTTCCTTTTAGTTTCAGGTTAACCATGCAATATCCAATTACATGGGACGATAAAGATGAATTTGCCATTGATATTTGGTTGGAACAAGGAAATATTTCCCATTTATTTGCTTTTACAATACTGGCATTAATAAAACTTTCGGAACTGCCTGTATCAATAAGCGCATGAATAGTCAATCCATTGATTTTTACCCTCACAATTGTTTTTGAGAGGCAGCCGGGGAATGCAGCTGATATTGTAATTGGTGCTACAGTAGCAAGAGTAGCCGAACGTTTTTTTTGAGAAGCTGACCGGCAAACTTTCGAAAAATGTCCCTGCTTATCACACTTGTGGCATCTAACATCTCGAGCCGGGCAGGACGAACGAGCATGTATACGAAGGCCACAAAAGTAGCATGTGGATCCAGCTGAGGCGGCAGTGATAAGTTGTTCGTGATCGTTAGAAAGGGGGGTGGCAGCATCTTGGACAATGGAAGAATTTTGAACATGCAGAGGAGGGGCTACGATAGCAGCTCCCAAAATATCGGGTTGTAAATAGAAGACAGACTGCTTCTGTGCCATGTCCAACGTTAGAGCTTGTTCATAAGCTGTTGGTAAGTCTAGGTTTTTATTCTCTAGTAGTCTTTGTCTTATTTGGTTGGACTGTATTCCATTAATAAATGCGTCCCTGATAAAAACATCTCTCGCTTGGTTCGCAGTTAAGGCTGTAAATTCACACTCGCGACTTAACGTCTTTAGAATCTGAAGGTATTGTTCAAGGCTTTCTTCTGGTTGTTGACGCCGGGTAGCAAGTAAATGTCTAGCAAAAATAGTATTTTTTTTCTTGACAAACATGGCTTCTAAAATGTCCACCGCAGTTTCATAATTTTCACATTCAGATAAATTTCTATAAATAGCAGTAGAGACATGATGTAAAAGAAGGGTATATTTCTCAGTACCTGTTAAAGCCGCGTTTGAAGATAACTGTAGAGCTGTAAGGAATCCTTCGAACATTTTTCTCCAATGCCGCCATTTGTCAGTAGATTCCGAGTCGGCCGTATCAAGGTCTAGACGATCGGGTTTCAAGTAACGTTCCATAACGAATGGTTAAATAAATTGTAATAAAAACTGGACGCCGAATATAACTTAAGGATAAGCTTTATTTAACCATTTGTTGCTTAGCTAGACAAATAGTGTTTTAACATTCACTCTTAATATACACGAATGTAGAACATTCCATTATTACTCCAAGGGGGAGACAGGCATCAATTATCTTTGTTACTACAATACCACAAGGTTGCTTTACAACCGACTATAACATGGCCGTCTTCAAGTCTAATGTAAACAAATACTTGTTGAGCCTTCCTCTTGGATAATCAATTCCTCTTAAGTAATCTTCTGCTCATTTCACCCATTGTTTCCAATCCGCTTGTCGTGGCAATAATCCAACTGACAATGTCTTTAACCTCTAACCATGAGTGGCCTTAATATTTGATGACCAAATAGTAAAAAAAAAAAAAAATGATAATAACATTCAATCATTCATAGACATTGTTGACTCAAGTTAACCATAACACCATCATTAAAGATGATTATATAAGAACAGAAATCTAGTTTTGCTGAATTTTCTTTTAACTCAAAAATGTACGCTTGTAAAAAAAAATAACATTAATTTTTGTACGTTCTTATTTTAATTTGCCTCTTTGTGCATAATTCAGTTTAAAATTTTATTACAAAAATAGATGTTATATAATATATATATATTAACTGTATTGATGTTTCCTAGATATTAATCGAATGTAACTCTGGTGTTTATACAATAATGCTCAATAACAAGTAGAGCTGTATTATAGTATAAATTGTTTAATTTATACAAACATTATTGGCTACATATGTGCATACATGTTTCAGCTGCCATTTCTTTCAAAATAGAGCTTCTTCAGGCTATGTAAAAATTGAAAATACTGAAAGAAATAAGACAGCTTAGCAATTCTTTTTGGTTTTTGGAGAATGGTGGGGGGGGGTAAATATTAAATTGGCCAATCATTTATTCACATTTAACTCAACATTTAATTAGTACATATATTTAGATTCTACTGTTTTTTCTCTTTCATTCTAGAAGTTGACTCACCATATCACTTTATGATAGGGTAATACCCCCCCCCCCCCCCCCGAAACTCTGTGTTTGACCTCGGGGCGATAAGCCCTTCCTATCTAAATATAAATAAACACACACACACACACACACATATATATATATATGCACATATACATATCATTTCCTCTCTCAACCGCTTTCATTTTTTTATCATTTTATAAACATACATACACACACCTATAAATATATATATGTATACATACATACAAACAACTACACACATACATACATGCCATTATCACCGTCCAACTTATATATACGTGCACATATAACATAAATCTCAGATAAATATATAAATCGAAAATATTTAAATAAGAAAATGAAAAGTGAAAACTTGAAAAATTAGATTAGGTAAAAACTAAACTTTACAAGTAGAATACCATGAAACCTATAATTTTACATCCTCAAAAGGTATTGAGTTATTTATATCTGTTTCATGTGTAAATTTTATGGAGGGTTCAACTATTTAATTTGTTTTTGAGGTTTTCAATTTGTGTGTTTTCAGGAAGAAAAATTAGAATGTCATCAATAGATATAACATACTCATTGCTAGGAGATAATCTAAATTTGAAAGGGCCAGATTCTAGGAATTCTAAAAAAAACGGCAGGCAAGTACTCCACTCAGAGGGTTGCCGATAGAGAGTCCGAATCTTTGTTGATTGAAAATATGTCATGTCAGTAATAAGTCTGATTTTCTCTATTAAAATGTTGACATTCTAATTTTTGTTCCCACCTACAAAAACGACTATATACATTTCTATTTACACCATAACAACAAAATAAAAGCAGGTACGATAATTGTCTTTTTCCTACATGCTCTCAGAATCTGTAGTCCTCAATAAATAGATGAAAAAATCAAATACATCACAAATTCTTTAAAAATACTGCAATACCCCACACATGTCATATTAAATACAAAAAAAAAGCCCTACAAATATTCTCAAAAAACAATAAACAAAAATCTCAAACACTGAACATTTCTCTCATAAATAGACATCTTCTTTTACCCACTCATTCCAATAACACAATAATTTGCGACACGCTTAATAAACTAGGAATTCCGACAATGCAAACCAAATCAGAAACTATAAAACAAAGATTAAATACAGCAAAACAGAAAAAAATCCATATCTAACTCTGGTATATACACTGTCTCATGTAATAATTGTCATCAAATATACGTTGGGGAGACTCAACAGGAACTGAAGAAGAGGCTTGGTGAACACAAAAGACACATAAAACATAGTAACTCTCTGAACGCACTTTTCTCCCACACAGTACAACACGATCTTTCGTTTAATTTTGAACAGGCTAAAATGATTAAATTCATTTCAAATAAATTTTGGCGAATACTTCTTGAAACAGCACTCATTATAAACCCTAATACTATCAAAAAACGTAATGGTTTCTATAATTTATCTCCTTTAATCAGCAAACTTATTTTATCCGAACAAAAATTGAATTCAGATCCAGGCTAGCTACCCTATACACTCTCTACATGTGTCGCGCATAATGTCTACATATAAATTTAAATGAATTCAATAAATTATTTTCATATGTGTATGTTGATATTTATTCATATATGTGTACGTGCATATACGTATGTTCATACACATGTATGAATGAATAAGTGAATAATAAATAAATACACTATTACTGTAATACTTTAATAAATATAAATAAATACATCCTTTTCTTCTTTCTCTCTTAACACTTCACGTTTTTCACTTCTTCAACAGTAGTTTAAAGAAATTATATTATTACATATGTGTATCTATGGATGTATGTGTATTTATATACTTATGAATAATTAAATAATAAATAATTAATAAATAAATACATCAACACATAAATAAATATATCCGTCTTTTTTCGTAAACTCTTTACTCATCCCATCAACCAACAGTCAGGATTTATTTTAAAATAATGGACAAAACCACACTTTTATATTCTTACAACTTTTTGTTACAAATCAATCACCAGAGAACGCCAGAACAAAAATAATATTTTCTTTTCCCCTTTTTCATTTTAGCTTTCCACACATTGGGTACGATTGATAATTTGTGTATGTGTATGTGCATATATATCTGTATGTCTAAATAAGTATATGTTTGTATGCTCATATATATATATATAGGGAGGGCCTGTGGACAAGTGGTTATAGCACTTGTCTTTGGGCTGGACGAATCAGGTTCGATCCCACTCACGGCATGCAAATTTTTGGGTCTGAAAACTCCCTCTGTCCACCCAGCAGTAAATGGGTACCTGACTAAAACTCAGGGAAGGTTCAAGGCAGCGGAAGGAGAGGGATGGGCTCTGCCTTCCATATGATGTGCCCTAGACACGGTGATTCTTAACAAATCACCACCGCTACGGCCATGGGCAGTGTGCGATGTCGGCAACGACACTCATGCGCATCCAGGCTATGCGACCTTTACCTTTTTTTTACCTTTTATATATATATATATATATATATATATATAGGTGTCAAATGTGGACACATTCCCCATGCCTGACCTTTTTCCCTGCTTTCGGAAATAAATTTGAAAATAAATCTTCAACTTTATTTTCATAATGAGATTTAAAAAAATTTTTTTCTGTCTATACCAATTGACACTTTTTCTTTCTTTGTTTATTTATTTTTTAATTTCACCAATTTAGAAAATATTTTATGTGAATACTAGCAGGGGTACCCGGCATTGCCCGGGGCTCTCTCTTCCCTGGTCGCCCCATTTCATCACCTGGAGCATCTCTTCCTGGGTTGCCTCCTCTACCCCGCCCCTCCTCTATCCCACCCCTCCTCTTCCTGTTGCTCTGGGCAAAAGTGTGACATATTTCTATTAAAATTACCATCTCTGTCTTCGTCCTAAACCCCCCCCCCTTCTTTCTGATCTATATGTAAGTTATTGTTAAAAGAAAATTCTTATGGGTCAGTTGGATTCTAACGCTTGACCTCCTGGTTGTTGTTCTTTATCTGTAACCGTTATGCTACCGACGCAGAGAAAAAAATCTATAGGAAAATAGGTCACTTTAACGTTGTGTTTTCTTTTTGCAAGCCGCACATATGCATAACGTACAGATGAATGGAAAACGAAGAAATTTACCCCCTCCCCTGAGCAAAAGCTGTCTCTTCCCGGGTCGACTTCTCTCCCCCGCCCCTCCTTCCCCCCCCCCCTTAAAAAAATCAAGAGCGAACGCAGACCCCAAATATATGAAGAACAAGTTATTATACGATCATTCATTGCTAACTGGAAGAAGTGAAAAAACCCATTTCTTTAAGTATCAAAATCAAATTGTATTTTATCACTTCCCTCGTAGCTCAGTCGATAGCGTGTCGGGCAGTTAGCGTAAAGGTTGCGAGTTTGAATCGCGGCCTCGGCGCTGAAATTATTTATTGTTTATTTAGTCGTTAATATGTGGCCTAATGTTTCTAACTTTGAAATTAATTAAATAGTAATTATCTCTCTAACAGTCGTCTATTTTTCCCTAACGGTCGTCTATTTTTGGCAGGCTGCCACGTTCTTAGGTGGTGAGACATTTTTAGTTAAAAAAAAATTTGTCTCCAGATATTTTTTGCTTAAAAAGGAAAAACAAAAAAAATTTTTTCCCGCCCCAAATTTTTTTTTCTTTTCTCCCGCCCCCCAAAAAAAATGGGGGGGGGGGAGTAATTTCCCCCTAAAAAAATCGAGCGCGAACGCAGATCCCAAACTATATCGAAGAACAAGTTATTATACGATCATTCATTGCTAACTGAGAGAAGTAAAAAAAAAAAAACATTTCTTTAAGTATTAAAATCAAAACGAATTTTATTACTTTCCACGGTAGCTCAGTCGATAGCATATCGGACAATTGGTGTTAAGGTTGCAAGTTCAAATCACGGCTTTGATGCCGAAATTATTTATTGTTTATTTAGTCGTTAATATGTGCCCTAATGTATTTGTTATGTTTCTGACTTTGAAATTAATTAAATAGTAATTGGCTCAGAAAAATGAATTTTTAGTCCACAGTTTAAATGCTTTCAAATTTCGAAGGGACACAAAGTAATTAATTTTTTTTTCCAACTATTAACAAAAGATTAAAATGACTGACTTGGTTATAGAGAAACCAAAGTATTTTCTGAGGGATTTAATTTAATTGTAGTCTGAAGAATCCATATAATACAGATTATGAATCTTCATCTAAAAAAAATCGGAAACGTGGAATTATAAGTTCTTCTTATATTTTATATGATAAGATATTGATAGAATAATTGCAGTATTTGGAATTATTCCTAACTGTTATCAAAAGTTATAGCTAAAAAAACAATATTGACCAATAAAACATATTTTTTTCTGTGCTTTGTTGCACTTCAATAAATTATGATATATTTTTTTTCAATTTTTCAGTACCAAGAACTGGAACACACCAATAATATTTGATCTGAAAGATGGCTGTGTTACTCTCATTGTCCAAGCTGAAAAGTAATGTTGAATTTTTTCTGAAATATTTAAAATAATTTACTACTTCTGTTTTTGTGATAAAAGTTGTTTCAAATATATATATTTAAATCTAGTTACATTTTCGTTCCTAATATTGATTCAAATTGAGGAATATTAAAACATTTTTAAAAAATTGTATTTTTATTGATTTACCTGATGGAATCCTGTGCAAATTCCATGGTTGCTTTCTTCATCTATTTGTATAATTTCCTGTTAATGATAATATTTCTCTTGAAATAATAAATGTATGCAACTTTTAATAAGAAGAAAGATTGTTCTTGATATTCTTTGAATAAATCACACATCACTCAATAAATCTCTGGTCTAACTAATAAAACAACAACTTTTAGGCAAAATTCAACTTTATTCAACAACATAGTCTTGTTCAAAGGTGATACACTGATTCCAATGCTTTTCTAACAATTCGATGCCTTTTTTGTAGAACGATTTGTCTTTGACCTCAAAGTATGCCTCAGTTAGAACATATCTAATTCCATGGAACATTCTTTTGAGGTCTGCAAAAAGCCAGTAATTGGTGGGGGCTGGATCTGGAGAATAGGGTGGGTGTGGAATCAATACGACGTGCAATTCATGTAGTTTTGCCATTGTTGCAATTGACTTGTGACACTGTGCATTGTCTTGGTGAAAGAGCACTTTTCTTTTCCTCATTTGTAGCCAGTTTTTGTCAGTTTCTTCTTTCAAACACATCAATAATGTTATATATTATTCACTAGTGATGGGTCTTCCTTTCTCTACGTAATCAATGAATAAAATACCTTGTGCATCGCAAAATACAGAGTCCAAAATCTTGCCGGCTGCTGTGGACGGCTTTAACCTGCTGCTGTCCACTCGAAGTTAAGTCGTGGATCCATGTTTCATCCATTATCACATATTGATGCAAAAACTTCTTTTTATTGCATTGAAACAGTTGCAAACAATGTCTTGAATTGTTGATGTGTTGTTGTTTTGATCGACTGTACGCAAACTCAGCACCCGCTTTGAACACAGCTTTCTCATTGATAAATGTTAATGAAAATGGTAACTACATGGCTGTCTGGTATTTTCAACACCTCTGCTGTCTCACTCAACTTCAATTTACGATCAACGATCAGTCAAAACAAGTTTATGGACCATTTTTATGTTTTCTGGGACAATACTGAATTTGGGCGACCTAAACATTCAGCATCATTTGTGTCTGTACAATCGTGTTTCAAGTCAGCATACCACCTCTTAACCATTGTTTCTGACAGAGCAGAGTCAGAATAAAACTTATAAAGCCATTGTTTTGTTTGAACAGTATTTTTTCCCATCAGAAAAAAATCCTTTATTAACACACAAAATTCAGATTTTTCTATTGTTTTGAAAATTTCAACAGTAACTTCACTTAAATAACTGTAATAATCTAATTAGGCTCAAATTTTGATATGTGCTATTTGAACGTTAATACTTTATAAAAATCGTATGGATTTTTTTTTATTAGTGGCATTATTTACTTATTGAGGGATGTGTCAAAATGAATGTCTTTTCTTTATTTATTTATTGAAAATTGTAACAATTTAAATATTTTTAAAACAGTAAATATTCTTTTCTTTCTTACCTTAAAAATAATTGACAGCTACATATTTTAACAATATATGAAATAATTTTTAAAACTTTTTAATGTATTTATTGTAAAAAATTTTGTAATCAGCACGACAATTCGATATTAGAACAATTCATTTTCAAATGGGTAAAGTTGAAATTTTTTACCAGTTAATTTTCAATGACTTGCATATTTCATCTTTGGCGATCTGACAATCTATTTTATTTGAATGACTGGAAGGTAATAACATATATACAACTGTGAATAAGCATATTATAAAGAAATAATCAATAACTGCATCTTTAAGTTTTTCTGTCTATCAATTCAATTTTATTTTGCCCTTCAAAAATTGCCATATATTTTATGAGAATATTTTTGTATGTTTACATATTTTCACTAAGAAAATAAGGAAAGACTACCTTGCTAAAATGATTTTGATGTTTACTTTGCAGGCATTTCCTGTTGGTTGATGGCTTAAATGTAAGCATTCACTCGTATGATGGCCGTTTGGTTAGTCCAATCAAATACAGTGGAATGAAGACAGAACTTATGAATAAGTTGACTGTCTCTCTCAGTAACGATACACTTGCTATCAGATCCAAACAGGATGAAAAAGGTAAGATATTTTTCTCCTTAAATCTTTCTCTATATTATTAAACATGTCCGTAAATGCTTCCTGTTAAAAAGATGAATAAAAAGTACTTTTTACCTGTCATAATCTAATTTGACCTTTAAAGCAAATCTTTTCAAAGTTGCAGTAAAAATATCAAATACAGACATGCAATGTTTGTGTGGTGATGTTATTGAAAGAACAAATTATCAAGGTTTAAGATTAAATTTTAAATAAATGAAAATTATGTATATTAAAATTAGTATAAAAAGTGCATGTCAAACCCTAATAAAAAAATTAAAGAGAGCAGAATTAAAAAAAAATACAAATATATGTTTTATGTTTCTAAATCATGATAAAAATTATTAGAAAATAAATGATGTACCTACAAAGCCACCATTCACCCATGCATGGAGTACTGTTGCCACATCTGGGCTGGTGCACCAACCACTAGCCTCTCCTTCTTGGACAGGGTGAAAAAAAAAATTTCAAACCTAATATGTTCCGCACTGTCTGCCAAGCTCCAGCCTCTGTCGCATCACTGCAGAGTTGCATCCCTGTATTTGTTTTATAAGTACTTTCACGGAATGTGCGCCTATGAACTTACTGCACTTGTACCCTTAAACGAAAATTTACTCAACCCACCTAATTTGCAGCAAAATTCCACCCCTTCATTGTAGAGGTCTCTAGATGTCGAAAGATTTTCTACTCTGATACTTTCTTTCCTTTGACTGCTTGCCTTTGGAATTCTCTTCTTGTTCCACGTTACTCAGACAGTACCAACATGCAGAAATTTAAATGTAACGTGAACAAACATCTTGCTGTCCAACTCCGCACCCAGATTGGCCTCTACCACAGTAGCCCTTACACTTCAGTAGCAATATGCCTTGGTTAGGGTGTATAAAATTAAAAATAAAAACAGTGGGACTGACCTATAGATATGGCCATTTATAGAGATGCAATGTTACTGATATTCAAAATATGTTGCTTGAGTTTAGAAATTATTTGCTAATATTTATTATCATGATTTAGAAACATAAATTCTGCTCTCTTTATTTCCTTAATTAAAATTTCGCATACACTTTTCATACTAATTTTGATATATGTATAATTTTCATTTATTTAAAATTCAAGCATAAGGATGGATCATTAATTTCATTGTCAAGCGCAGTTTTCAGCTGAATTTTGGTCTGAAGTTTTTACTATTTGAAACTATATGTGATTTATGAAGAAACTTTAGATTTAGTAGATTTGCCAATCGATTAAATTATCAACTTGTTACAATAGAATAAGCTACACCCACTTTTTTCTACATGCATTTACTACATATAGAGTGAGCACGTTTCTGACATTAGTACGATATTACTAATGTCAGAAGCAAAACATTGTCGTCACCACTG
Organism: Sepiola atlantica; assembly: GCA_963556195.1. NCBI lineage: Eukaryota > Metazoa > Mollusca > Cephalopoda > Sepiida > Sepiolidae > Sepiola > Sepiola atlantica. The sequence goes on from OY744526.1 coordinate 83,350,558, forward strand.
TTGTATCCTTGATAAATGGGTACAATGGACAAGGTTTTTACCGAGTGGAAAGAACAACCAACACGTTAGTATAAGGAAGAAAGACAGATTTAGTGCAATAGAGAGTACAAGAATGGAGAGATAGGAAATTAGTAACAACATTAAATAAATCTCAAATAGCCCTCTGCAAGAACTAAACTAAAAGTCAGCCTTTTGGGCAACTCTCTGGCTTGTAAACCGTTAATACAATAGACAAGATTGTTACCAAGTAAAAAGAACAACCAACATGATATTATAAGGAAGAAAGAATGGTTTATTGTAATAGAGAGTACAATAATATAGAAACAGATATTAGACATTTGCCAATGCCGTGCTCATTCTATATATTGTAAGTTCATATAGGAAACAGGGAGTGTAGGATGTTCTATTACAACAAAACTAAACATCAGTTTTGTAAAATCAAATTATGTTTGAAATTTTTTCATGATTGTCTGCATGGCTTTTCTGAACCTTCCCAATGGTGAGCAGGTTCGCTTCATCTTATTGATTCGCAGGAACCTGCATTCGGCTCTGATGACTATGAACGATATACACCATTTAGATTATCATTTTATCCAATTCCGGCTGGTTTGATTGCATGATAAATTCCTAGAACTTCACACACTGTCTCTTCTTTTTTTCAGGGTGCCCATTACCTATCTACTTTGTGTCTCTTGCGACTGACTACTTAACTGGCTATCAATTTCAAAATGACCCTCCTCACATGTGATCTGGTTTGATCAATCAGAGCCTTTGTTATATCTTCCATCTGTCTATCTTTAATATCTAACAAATATTCATATTTCTTACGATAACACTATAGGTTATGAATAAATATTTTCCTAGCTGATTAAGATAATGCTTTAAGTCTTTTATGATTCCACTCTTTCCAATGAGTAACATTCAATAATGCATGCGAATATTGTGAGAAGAAATGTAGAAACACTACATACTTTTTATGGTTGAACATAATGATTATACACCTGAATTTTATATATTGTTCATTATCATTATTATATTCGGATTAATGTTTGTTTGATATAATGGCATGTGTTAGACAGCGTTTAGAAATTTACTTCAAAATTAACCTATCCCCGGTCCAAATCTTTATTTATCCTTCTTTCTCTCAAGTCCATCCTTATCAATTCCTCTCATGTTTTCCTTGACCTTCCCCTACCAACTGACCCTGCTATTTCAACTGTTGTACATCTACTAAGCCAAGAACTCTCATCCATTTTTTTCAATGTGACCAAACCAATGAATTCTTCTGTTCTGCAGTCATGTCCCTATACTATTCAGATTTAATCTTCCTCTGAGGTCATCAGATCTAAGATGTGTTATGATATAAATTAGAAAGACAAATTGTTTAATGATATTCCTTAGATGATGTATTGTTGTTATTTCCATTGTTTAATGTTTCACACTGTTGTCCTCATCTTGGTTCTTGTCATTTTCACGTTTCAGTCTTTGTACTCTTCGACCGTCTTCAGGTGCCTTTTCTCATAATTTATTACTTTCTGGGAATTTCAAACTGAACCGGTTATTTAATCCACTTTGGGTAGATTGCTCTTAATACTCATTCCATGCTAGTGCTACCAGATCAGACTGTCTACAGATATCGTCTTCCTGACCAAAACATAAAACTTCCCTCTCTCCCCTTCCCCCTTTTCCCTCTCTCCCCTTCCCCCTTTTCCCTCTCTCCCCTTCCCCCTTTTCCCTCTCCTCCCTTCCCCCTTTCCCCCTCCCTTCCTTTCCCCTCCCTCCTTTCCCTACTTTCCCCCCCTTTCCCCCTCCCTCCCTTTCCCCTCCCTCCTTTCCCCCCTTCCCCCCTCCCTCCTTTCCCCCCTTTCCCCTATTTTTTTTTCTTCCCCAACAAGGCCAACAGTTTGCCGTGGTTGGCAGCCCATGATGCTTAAGGACGTGATCCTGGTGGTTGAGCAGACTGTAACCCGGGTACAAATAGGACATGATCATGCAACACTCCACTTTGGCCTTTACCTGGGTTAGACAGGCGGTCGGAGAAGCTCGATCCGATTAATCGGCTGGTCATGACAAGCCCTAATTCAGAAGACATGATCAGCACTTTACATAACCCATACATATACTACAAATAATGTTTCCCGGATTGCTGAATTAGAAGGCGGTGGCTGTAGGGTCAATCGGTTTGAAGGAAAAGGACTGTGACATGGTTGTACCCGCCCCCCCCCCCCAATCTGCTTTCCTATTTCTTGTGTGGTGAAACAGGAAGGAAGAGCAAATGCTTGCAGACCCATTCAAATACGAGTATACTGCCCCTGTATCTTTGTCTTATGAGGGCGAATGGATCCCCCCCCCCCTTGTATTTCCCATTAAATTGGACTCCATAGCGGGTGGAGAGCAGAGACGATGAAAGTTTACAAACAAATAGACGCTGGAAAATCAACCAAGAGACCACACACAGAATCTGATTCGGACTCAAAAAAAAAAGAACTTTCTAAGATTTATTATTCTGGAATCAGAAGATGACAACCCCTAACGAAAGTATCTCCATTCTTAATCTAAAAGGTAATCTCCACAAACATAACACCCAAAACCGTTAAAAATTTACACAATGTAACAATATTAGTAGAGGTGGAAAAAAAGATATGCCGATACTCTACTAAAAATGGAAAATTTTCATAATAAAATAAAAAATAAAATCTTATCCACATGGTAAAATGAATACATCAAAGGGTGTAATTCGAAGTAAAGAACTATCCAACTGCACAATAGATGAAATAAAAACAGAATTGAAATCTCATATCAAAAGAGTGTCCATTAAAAAGAATGGAAACATCATACAAACACCTATATCATGACTTTCAACACCAAAGGATCCAAAAGAGATAAAGATTGGATACTCAATAGAAAAGGTTGAACTATTCATACCAAACCTTTTCGGTGTCATAAATGCCAAAAGTTTGGACATCATTAAAATACATGTTATAACCGGCCAGTATAGATGTTCTCAGAAACCCTCCGACTACAAACGAATGCATAAACAGGTGCAATTGTGCAAACTGTGAAGATCATCCAGCCTACGCAAGGATCTGTGATATATGGAAGAAAGAAAAGAAATAATAACTGTAAAACAAAACATTTCTTTTCCGGAAGCAAGGAGAATCGTAAACACATTTATGATGGAAAAAAGCTATACACAAATTACCAAAAAAAAGAAACTACCGAAAAGAATGATAAATACGACATGCTCGTTAAAAAATTACTGAACCTGGGTCCAAATGACTGGCCAAAATTTATAAGTGAAATCAAACCCAAAATCATGAATATCACAAATACGAACACCTACCCCGAGAAAAAGCAAAACAAAAAAACAAGCAAAACATCAGACAAAACAAAAATAGAACCACCACAAATCCCTGGCACATCCGGAACGAAACAATCATTGGCTCAAGAGAGAACAAATAAAAAAGATAATGAGCAAAAAAAAACCCAACACAACATCACAATCACGATCAAGATCTAAAACTAAAACAAAAAATAAACAAGAAAATCACGAATCCATGGATGTTGACAGAAACATCAACAATTCAAATCTAGAAAAGGAAACATAAACCATGGCAAACAAAAGATTACAATGGAACAAAAATTAATCTTGAAGAAATAATACTCATCAAAATGTTCGGCCCTGCTATAATCTGCCTACAAGAAACTCAGCTAAAAGAGAATGACACAATCAATATAAAACATTACTCATCATACAACTATATAAACAAAAAATCAAACATAGTCACTGGTGGATCATCATTACATATCAATAAAAATATTCCACACAGCGATATAAACTTAAAATCAAATATGCAAGCAGTTGCAATAACTGCAACACTACGTGAGACCTGAACAGTACGTTTCTTTTGAATCCCTGCTCTCACAGGTCGACTTGAAAAGCCTTACGGACATCATGCGGAAGAACAGACTGCGTTGGTTGGGTCACATTGAGCGTAGCGATGGCTGGATTGCTAAAGTCCGAAAGTTGAATGTGCCAGCAGAGAACATCACCACTGGCAGACCCAAGTTGACTTGGGAGGACGTAGTCAAACGTGATAGGAAGGCCATGGGTATGGATTCCATCAAACCTTGCCAAAGACAGGAGTGGAGAGGAAGACTTAGATTTCGAGACTAGACAATCAGGCCCCACCCTCATCAGAGGATTAATTGTGGCCTGATTCAACAAATAAACCGGTTGATGATGATGATGATGATGACGTAAAGAAATAACATTTTGTTCACTATATATACCACCAAATGAAACACTGGATGAGACAGAACTAGATAAATTAATTCAACAACTACCAAAGCCTTTATAACTAATGGGAGATTTTAACAGCCATAACAAGTTATGGGGTAGTAAAAAAATCAACAAAAGAGGTAGAATTATTGCAACAATACTAAACCAAAACCAATTATGTTTGCTCACAATAATAAAGAGAACACATACATACCTACATCCAGCAACAGGTACTCTCTCAGCGATAGACTTAACAATATGCGACCCAATTATATACATGGATTATAGCTGGAGAACCCATGACGACACATGTAGAAGCAGCCACTTCCATACTATACTGCAAAACGAGAATCCAAAACTAGATGACAAAATACCCTGTTGGAACTTACAAAAAGCAAATTGGGAAAAATTTAAAAACTCATGTCAATATAGACTAATACCAGAAGCTAACACCGACACTGAAGATCATTACATATTTCAGCAATATTCTCCTTTCTATTGTAAAGGAGAACATACCAAAAAGCTCCACTTTCTCAAAATTCAACAAATCATGGTTCAACAAAGAATGCCAAAAAGCTGTAAAAACAAGGTATGCTAATCTAAGAAAATTAAAAAATAACCCAACAAAAGAAAATTTGGACCTATACAAAAACAGCAGAGCAAAAGTACGAAAAACTATCAAAGAATTGAAACGGAACACATGGAAAAATTATGCATAAAAATTAAATGTAAACACCAAAACCAAAAAGTATGGAAGATGGTCAGGAAAATATCAGGGAAAAACAACAAGGACCCGATCAAACATCTTATTTGCAATGACATAAAGATCACCAACAAGGAAAACATTGCAAACAAACTAGCCGAACAATTTTGAATAAATTCTTCAGCAAAGGAAACAAAACAAAAAATTTCAAATCATCAAACAGAATGAAGAAAAGAAAAAGATTAACTTCAAGTCAAAAAATAAAGAAAAATACAACTAACCGTTCAACAGAACATAATTAGGAGAAGCAATACATAAATCTCATAATAGAGCAGTTGACCCTGATGAAATGCATTACCAATTTCTTAAAAAACTACCAAAACCATCCCTAAACTACTTACTACAAATATATAATGAAATATAGATGAATAACAGCATTCCAAAAAATGGAAACAAGCTATAGTGATCCCAGTACCCAAACCAAAAAAAAGACCATACAGACCTTATAAATTATCGACCTATTACACACACTAGTTGCCTGTGTAAGACCTTCGAAAAACTGGTATTTGGAAACCAAAAACCTGATTACAGAATATCAGTCAGGCTTCAGGAAAAAAGCCCTATTGACCACCTAATTTGACTTGAAACACTCATAAGGGAAGCATTTGCCAAGAAGGAGCACTTGATAGCAATCTTGTTTGATATTGAAAAGGTTTATGACACTACCTGGAAATATGGCATTAAAAGAGACCTACATGAACTTGGACTTAAAGGTTGAATGCAGAGTTCATCTGCAACTTCTTTAATGATAGACACTTTCAAGTGCAGATAGGCAACATACTTTCAACCCAAAAAGAACAAGAAATGGGTGTATCCCAAGAAAGCATCCTGTCTGTCACCTTTTTCAGTATAAAAATAAATAATATCATTAAAAACATGAATACTGAGATCGACTTATATGCTATCGATCAAAATACATACCCACAGCTGAACCTAAACTCCAGCTCTGTCTAAATAAAATAAACAAATGGGCCATAGAAAACGGATTTAAATTCTCAAAGGACAAAACAAAATGTATACATTTCTGCAAACTCCGAAGGATTCATCATGACCCCATCTTGAAACTGGACCATAATAATATCCCAGTTGTTGATCAACACCAGTACTTGGGCATCATATTTGATAGAAAATTGACCTTTACACCTCACCTAAAATATCTAAAAATAAAATGCCACAAGGCCATGCAATTAATCAAAGTTCTGGCATACACTGACTGGGGTGCTGACAAAACCACATTACTTAAACTTTACTGATCCTTAGTTAGATCTAAGCTCTACTATGGATGCTATATATATTCTCTCCATGCATCACATATCCCTTGGTCGACAGTGGTAGCCAGAAAGTCATATCTGAAGCAATAGGAAACTATTCATCACAAGGGACTAAGGCTCACATTGGGAGCATTTTGCACATTCCTAGTGGAAAGCTTACAAAGGTCCTTTACATCTAAGGAGAGAAAAATTGGCACTTCAATATGTGATAAAGTTGTCATTATATCCACTAAATCCTGCCTATGGCTGTGTGTTTAATCCACAATATAAAACTCTGTTTGAGAGAAAAATCAATGCCTTTAGACCCCTTGGTTATCGTTTCTAGGAACTTAGAAACAAACTGGAATTGGACTCTAGCCCCATACACCAATCAATAATTTCCAAAATTCCACCATGGGAATTAAAACAACCATCTTTTATCTTTGATTTGACAATAACTCCAAAGAACAAAACTAATCAAATCATATTTCAGGACGAATTTGAAATCATAAAAAGCCATCATCCTAACTATAAGTACATCTACACAGATGGATCAAAATAATCAGATAGATTCGGATGTACTGCTATCTTTAATGAGACAAAAATGCAGTACAAACGACCTGACAAAGACTCAATTTTCAGTGCAGAAGCTACAGCCATATACTTGGCTTCAAAAATAATTGAAGATCGTAGAACTGATAAATTTATCATCTTCTCTGACTCCTTATCAGTGCTCACAGCATTGAAGGACAGAAAAATGGATAACCCGTTAATCATAAAAATCTTAAACAAGATCACCTCTATCTATTACGAGAAGCAGTGTAAAATTAAATTATGCTGGATACTGAGCCATATCGGCATTCATGGAAATGAAAAAGCGGATAAAACAGCAAAAGAATCGCTGCACATGATACCTACCAATACTAGGATTTCATACACTGATCTTCGACCTTCTATAAATAAGTTAAAAATGGCAAGAATCTTGGGATAAATTACACAAGGTTTGGCCAACTATTGATGAGTGGCTTTTAGGCTAGAGAAAAGCAAGAAGAGAAGAGGTTATAGTAGCCAGACTTTGTATAGGACATACATATATTACCCACAAACATTTATTGGAAGGTGAAGAGTCTCCAATGTGTATATCATGTCAAGAATCTTTTACAGTCAAACACATATTAATAGACTATCACTATCTACAACAAAACCGAAGTAAATACTACAACTCGAAAAATCTAAAGGACTTTAAACAAGACACAAATCCGACCAACATCTTAGACTCCATCAAAGAAGTTGGACTGTTCAAAAAAATTTAATCATAAAGTTTTGATTTTATTTTTCTCTTTTCAATGATATTAAAATACATAAACATTTTAAAATATGCTATTAAAATACATAAACATTAAAAAAATGCTATTAAAATACATAAACATTAAAAAATGATATTAAAATACATAAACATTTAAAAATCATATTAAAATACATAAACATTTTTTAAAAAAATGATATTAAAATACATAAACATTTTTAAAAAATCATATTAAAATGCATAAACATTTACAAAAATGATATTAAAATATATAAACATTAAAAAATAATGTTTAGGCATTAAATTACCCATAAGAGGTTGATATGCCATAAAACAAAACAAACAAATAAACTCATTCCATGCATTTACATAGCTCATATTAGTTAAGTTTTTTCTCAAGTGGGGAGAAAGTATATTTGGATAGCGAAGCTATTGAGGTTGTTGAGAAGTTTTGTTACCTTGATGATACTATTGGAGCACCGAAAGAAGCTGGTGTTGGTGTGATTGCAAGAATTAGGAGTGGATGGAGAAAGTCCAGAGAACTTTTGCTATTACTAAGCAGTAAAGTGCTACCACTGTCGACCAAGGGAAATGTGATGCATGGAGAGAAATGATACAATAGATGTGAGTCTTAAAGACAGGCTTAGATCTGATGAGCTCAGACTAGGAAGATTAAATCTGGACAGTATAGGGAGATGTGTGCAGAACAGGAGACTTTGATGGTATACCCGCATTGAAAGAATAGATGTGAGTTCTTGGGTTAGTAGATGTAGAGTAGTTGAGGTAGCAGGGTTAGTTGGCAGGGGAAGTTCAAGTAAAACATGGATATTTTTTTTTACTTTTGAGGTCACCACTTATCAAGGTCAAGAGACACTTGAGGATAAGGGTTAAAGAGAGAAAGAAAGATAAATAAAGACCTGGCCAGAGATAGGTCAGTTTGTAAGTCAATTTCTAAAAGCTGTCCAACACATGCCAGTAAGTAAAATGGACATTAAACCAATGATGATCATCATACCAGGGATTAAACATCTAGGTAAGATTCACTCTAGAAAATAACATCTTTACTCACTTTGCTGTGTGTCCAGTAAGATGATTTGGGAGGATTTATAAACCTAATTTTTTTTATTGTTTTTGAAAGAATCTTGTTGGGGAAAAAATTGTCAGTTAAAATGGATCTTCAACATTTTTGGTGAAAAAAACAAAACATTGTAGAATCTGTCTGCTAAAATATAAGACATAATCATATTGACTCACCGATTCTCATTAGATCATCAAAGTTAGGCAACCTTAAGTCTGGTCAGTACCAAATGGGTGACCATTTGGGAATACTAAGCGCTATATGTCATCTCCCCTGACTGGGGACGGCATGTGAATTTGATATTCTCTAGAAACTTCCTCTTTAAATGGAAGTCACATGTCCGTCAAGGACGAATACCATACCAGGCATTGCCAAATGTATTATTAGTCTGCTAAAATCTCCAAATTAATCTGATGAATTTTATAATTATGCTTCCTATTTCATCATTCATCTCAACATTCTTTATTTTGCTCAACATTTTTATTCTAGAAAAGTATAGAGTCCATTTAAACCATTTATAGTGCTATATTTTCTCAAAACAATCAATTAACTGTAATTAATTTCGTTTTTGGAAATGTCAACACCAGATTCATGTAATTACTATTATAATTGTGCTTGTTTCTCTCTCTTTCTCTTTCCTTCACTCTTCTCTCTCTACTTCATATGTACATGTTATGTCCTGTCAAATCCTAATTGATCATTCAATCATAGGTTTCAAGTAGAAAAATATGGCTGACAAATTGTTTCCTTTTTTCCCCCTAACCTTCCTTATGCCTTCACCACTTTCTCTTCTCGCTCTATCCTTTTCGGCTCCTTCTCTGCTTATTTTTGTCTTCTCTCGCTCAAGCAAACCTTTTCCAATTCCTTTTATACAAAATAAATTATTCGAAATTCAGATATTTGTATATTTAAATTCAAAGGATGAATTAGGCATATATTCAAATTTCATAATAATTATATTCTCATCTGGTTTTATCGATTTTTGTTCTGTTTTTTATTTACAATTGTTTTGTTTTGTTTTTATTTTTTCATTTTATTCTCGATTTTCTTTATTTTTTATTGTTTTTGTTTATTTTCCTTTTTTCTTTTTTTCTTCAATTTTCTTTCTTTGTTTGCTTTTGTAGAGGGCATTTTTTATTTTTTTTGTTTTTTCCTTTCCTTTTCTGTTTCTTTTTGTCTCCTTTTTGTTATTCTTTTCTTTTGATTGTTTTTGTTTAAATTGACTTTAAAACTAACAATACAATCCTTTCTGTACTGCTTTTTAAAAATAATTTCCTTACTTAAACCACCAGTTATCCCATTATTTTGAATCTGCTGGTCTAGTTAAATAATAAATATCAGGAGTTAATGTATGTTACATTCATTTGATGATAATGATTTGTGATATAATGAAAATAATTCTCTATTCTGCGCAGCGGCGTGTGGAGGGAAGGGGTGGGGCGATGGCCTCCGGCTCCAAATTGAGGGGTGGGGTGGGGCATCCAATCATATTCAAACTATTTCCCTTTTCTCATAATATTTCTCAGTACTAGGACTTACACTTGAGTCTTTGGGGCATACAATCAAAGAGTTGGCCCCAGGCATCACCACAGAAACACCAGACCTATGCACGCCACTGACTGTGAGTCATTTAAGCATCTTTAATCAGTTCTATATTCCTTTCTTCTGGCTATAAGTACTTTAGTTGCTTATGTTAAAAAGGTCATGTATAATTCTCTTCATTAGAATGGATACAATTTAGATATTTACTGATTTCATCTTATGTTAAATCTCAGACATCATTTAATGATCCTAACTTTGCTTATGTCTATACATTTTGTAAGAAAGTTATCCATTTTAGTAATGCTATTGGCTTGCTTCCAGGATTGCAAGCATCCTTCAAATCACTCTGCAATCCTTGGACGATAGTATTAGTGGAGGAGGAGGAAGACGAGAAGAAAATAATCTTGGCAATGTTTCGCTTCACAGTTTAGCTTAGTCCAATAAAGTTGAGAGAAACATCTATATTCTTCTTACTAGAAAATGATTGACCAACATAATTGTATGAATCTTGCTTGTATATATACTTTTTCCATATTTTACAATCTAATATCTCTATATTGATAAAATTGTATGATCACTTCTTGTGTGTCTGTGTTTCTCGCAAATATATGACTTGCACATTTTTTCTTTTTACTATCAATTGATTATTTATTGAAACAAAAAAATGCAATAGTGTAAAGTACTAAAATTAACTTTGTTAAAATATTTAAAAATAATTTATGGAGTAAAATGGAGAGAGAGAGAGAGCGAGCTTCATTATTATTCATTTTCTTCTCTCACATCAAACTAGAAGTACGGCCTCCAATTTCTCCCTCCTTGCATTTGTCACATAATCAGCACTTCCCCTATGTCAATCTGTCTGCTTTCTGATTTGGTACTCAAAAGTATTCATGCGATTTAAAAAGAAAAAAAACGAAACAAAATTAAATTTGAAAGAATTCCAGGCAATGCTGAATAGGTACAGCTCATTCTTTTCACTTTTCGATTTATAAGCTACTGAAAAAATCTGACCTGCTATGTCGCTCATTTAGCTGGGCTTAAATTGTTTGAATCAGGAAAAGGTGAGTTTGTAAAGCCAGTTAAATATTAAAAAAATAAAAGGACAAAATTCAAAATTAGCTTCTTTCTGCTTGCTATCTCTCTTCTCCTTTCTAACTATGGATAAAATATTATTACTGCGTGTGGTGATATTCCTGTTTGTTTATAATGGACTATTCCAGTTGTTTTACTCTTTCCTTTCTTTATTACTTTTGACTGTTAATAAACAGAGAGAAAGAATGAGAGCGAAAGAGAAAGAAAGAAAGTGCGGGAAGCAAGGGTAACAGACGGCCTATAAAATAAGAGTGAGGAGTCAAACAACATACAGTGAGAGAGGGTGAAAGATAGGCAACGTGATGAATGAAAGATTTTCAAACATAACTCGATTTCAAAACTGAGGAATATTTTAGCATATATTTTGTGTGATTAAAATCTATAGGAAAAAAGCTGTAAGGAAACAAATGTTGATTGACTCAGCTTTAGCAAAATAATAGATTTCATTGTGGTTCTAATTCAGTTCACACTGGACAGCTGATAATTATCAGCTGTCCAGTGTGAACTGAATTATAATTTTAATTTTGTAGTGTTTAATTTTGTCAATGTATCTGTTGTATAAATATTCTTTTTTATTATCAACCTATTTTAACTTCTCTATCATGAATCATTTCTGAATGGATAATCCTGTATTATAATTAAATTGAAAGTAATTGCAATAACATTTATTAGTAATTCATATTTAATCTTTGATGTTCAAGATAATCACATTTAGAATCGTTGCCATGAAATAGGTTTTTGTGAAATATTCAAAACAAATGTTTGCATGATAATATCTGATGAGATTTATGAGTAATTGCATATTTACTTTTCCTGTAATAAGTTTTTTTTCACACAGCATCTGTTATTCCATTTCTGATAGTAAATGGTGATTAAAATAGCGCTGTGAACATAATAGAAGGATTCATTCTTCTGCAAAGTATGAATCGGTGAATTCATCCATTTCCTTGGTTTTTGTAATACGCATCAATATGATTAGAAAGATTAATAATCGTATTCAATATTTAGAGATGGATGAAAAGATGCAAAAAATAAAATGGTTTCCCAAAACAGCGAACTATCTTTATGTTTGAAGAAACAGATAAACAAAGAATGAATATTATTTGATTGGTCGCTTTTCAGAAAAGCCTTTAAAGAAAAGGACGGTTTTCCTCTTGGAAATGTTATTTTACCAACATTTTAATCATAGTACACTTCAGCCTTTTTATTGTAAATAATGAGCCATGATGGATTTCCACTCAAACTTCTTAATCAGAAGGGAATCAGAATTCTTCAATGTATAAACTGGTGTTCGCCAAGGTTGCGTCCTTTCCCCTGTCTTGTTCAACTATGTTATCGACAGGATTCTTGATCAGGGCATGATAGACTTTGTGGGCGTGCAAGATGGATAATCAAGTCTTATTAAATAATCTTCTGCCCATTCCACCCATTGTTTCCAATCCACTTCTGGTGGCGATCACCATCCAACTGGCAATCTATTTAATCCTTATCTTCGAGTGGCCCTTGGCCGTTGATTAGCAGTCTCCCATCTGTAAAAAAAATCCCAAAAACGTAAATGCACTACTGGGCAATGCTGTGTCGGTATAGCTAATTTATTATATTGTTTCTTTCTTGGGTTTTGCTTTTATTTGAATCTTTGATTAAAATACTATATATTTGCACGCATTCACTTACTTTAAAAAGCACAGAAATGAAAATGCTGCAGACTTCATATTTTACTTGTAAATTCATCGTCACAATAATTCTAAAATAATTAGCAATACACATAAAAAAATTTAAATTGCTTAAAATCTCTCAATAATCACATATATAAAAAGAGTTTGATCTAAGAAAGAATCTTTTTGAATTTTTAAAATCTGACTAAAAATAAAGGAGTTATGACTATTTTTGTGCCTCACACGATGAAATATTTTTCCCTTTTTAAGAACATATGCATTTCGTCACATTTTTTACACTAATTTTTCAGTAATAATGTTATATCTTTGTTAAAACACAAGATTAAGCAATGACATTTGCCATAAGTGTATTTTTTGTACAGGGAATCAGAATATGCCATTGAAAATCTCCAGAAAGTAATGGTTTCCAAGTAATCTGCAGTAAATGCACATAAATATGCTGCAATACCTTAAAAAATACCATGTATCCATTAAAAATATTTTCTTTCTAGAAATATATTTGTAAAATAAAAATTATTTACTCATTTTTATCTTAAAATTAGTGATTTCTTCATTATAATTTAAGTCGGAGAATATATTCTGCGAGTTAATAATAAGATTCATTGAACAGAACAGTTTCTCACAAATTTTATGTGACTAAACCTTAGAATCCTTATTCCAATTTTGATCAAAATGACTTTTATTCAAAAATTTAGGGCTTAATAAAAAATTAAAATTCCGGGAATCTTGCTTAATTGGTGTCTAATAACTATGGCTCAAATGTCATGCAAATCTGAAATTTGAATTTTCAAATGGGAGGTTGTGCTCATATTATGTCTCCTAACAAAACTTTAAAATATTCCAAAGAAACTAAAATTTGGAGAATATTTATTAATTAGTTTCTAATATCTACTGTTAAAATTTCATCAAAATCGGCAAAGCCCTCACACCTTTACATGAAACTAAATTAAACTAAATATAGCCCACATTACCCACACTTATGCCTAGCAGCCTTGTTTTAAAATTCATAATGATGGTTAATTAGTTTCAGAGTTTACTCCACACAAACATATGCATAAACAAATACACATACCTAACTTTATATATGTAGGGATTTTTGTTTAAATTTTAGAACTATTTAAGATGTTTCTGTAAAATGTACCGATTATATTACATGTTTTCTGAAATGTATTTTTGTTTGCTTCATCAACTTTTAATTTATGTACCAAATTCAATGGAAATGTTTTTCTAAGTTAACCTTTCCATCGTATTTTACGAGAACATTTTATTTATTATTTTTTTCTGTCTTTCTTAATCTGTTTGTAACTAGAACGTTTATATTTAGTCTCCATTGATCAGACTTTTTAATTGAAATTAAATTGACAGCTAATTGAAAAAAAAATGTATTCACGTCGTCTAGATATACAACATTGGTTTTTTATACATACACAATACAACATTGGTTTTTTATACATACACAATACAACATTGGTTTTTTATACATACACAATACAACATTGGTTTTTTATACATACACAATACAACATTGGTTTTTTATACACACAATGTGTTGCTCAGCCTCATAAACATTCGTTATACAAACTTTGTTCATTTTTCAATTTAATGCTGATTGAACAATTATGTGCTTATAAGAAAATGGTCTCGACAGACTACAAAGTGTTCATGTTCTACTACATCAACTGTAGTAGCAATACTTCACAACATGATATTGGTGATTAGCATACAACAAAATTATACATTATTTTATACACACAGCTGGACTTAAGCAATATTGTTAGGATAAGAAAGTATTGGGAAAAATAACACATGTGTCTAATACTTTAGAAATAATTGTGTTTCTTAACATTGCTGAACTTAACCCCCATCCCCCCAAAAAAGTTCAGTGTTTTCATAAGAAAAAATAGGAATTGTACTTGAAGATAAGTGCAGAAAATTGAATCAGAAGAAAAGGAACAACAACCATGTATATTAATTGAACAGTTTCACTTAGGAAAGTAATAAAGAATGATATACAATAGTAAATATAAAGAATGAGGGTCGTAAATTTATGCATCTGCAGACCTTATCTAATGTGAAGAGGTGCGTATGCTTCAAGCCTCTTGCAATTGTTGGTTCCTTCTGTACCCCACCCCTACACGGAACCACTAAAATGTACCTCATTCTGTGGGGCACCATTAAAATGTAGCACTCCTAGTCGCAGCAATATTAAAATGTGCCCGACCCTCTTGTGACGTCCTCGAAGTTGGCCGTTCCTGTTTTTCGGTTGGTCACTCGGTACCTGTTTGCAGAAAAGGTTACTGTACCGATGAAGACCGTCGGTGATGAAAGGTCCTTCGATTACCACTCTTTCCATGTTGTGATTAGATCAAGAGGGTAATCGGCTGGCGCTGGTCTCCAAAGTTTGTACCTCTGGGGGGGGGGGCAAAGGCAATTTCAAGCAAAAAAAATAATGGACGAATTCGGATGTGTGTTATTGTATAAAAATAATGTTTGCTCAAAAACTTCTAACTTTTAACTTCTAATGTCTGTGTTTTGGACCAGCAATATTACTAAGTTTGGCAGATGTTGGTTTTGGCAATTTTAACCCTAAATCCGGGGTGTATCTCTGAATGACGTGGATTTGATGGGCAAGCAAAGTGGAGTCTCTGAACGTCTGTTACACTTTCCTTATATTGAGAATTAGGTGTGTTGAGACTGGGCATGACCTCGTCCTCCCCTCCAACAGAATTCAATTCAACAACAACAAAAATATATTCTCATTATCGTTACTTTCCATATTGGGCATTTTCAATTCACTCTTCTAACTCAGGAATGACCAAGTGTATGTTTAATCTGCTCCCTCGTTGTCTTCTTTACTTGTTTCCATCTCCCACTGTTACCTCAGTGGGAGAGAGGAGATCCCCCCCCCTTCGAAACTTATTCACAGAAAAAAAACTTCATCGCTTTCATCTCCCACTGTTACCTCAGTGGGAGGGAGGAGATTCCTCCCCCTCCTCAAAACTTATTCATAGAAGAGAAAAATATATTTTGATTAACGTATAAATACGGTAAATGTCATTCCGCAGACACCTCACCTTCCCTATCACTCCACACGACCACACCAGGCCGGTGATGTATGGGGGGTCCCCGTAAAACAATTTAATTATTATCTCTTTGCAAAATGTATGTTCATGGACGCGTGTTATCTTAACCTATGTCCATTCAATGCCGAGAATGTCAACTCGATGTCCACTTCTGTTATACAGTACTCACATGGCTTATTTCCTGTTTAAATTCTCTTCAGCAGAGACAATAATAACATTTCAATTCTTTTGGCATTAACGATTTGTGAAAACATTTTGTTCCTATGTTATCTCTGTCCAGCCGATTATATCTTCCTGAGTCGCCACTCGACCATCCAACTTGTACGTCATATAAAGGCCAGGTGACCCAGTGACTGTTGTCATTGCATTATTGGGGACTTTTAATCTCCTCAAAATATCAACAAGAGAAGACCAATCTTACAGTGATGGATGATATCCTCTTGTATCTCAACCATAAGTTATTTCTCACCCACCAACTCCCAAGAAACAAAACAATTCTTTTCTCCTCTATTGGAGATCGGCTTTCTCTCTAGTTAATAACAAAAAAAATAATTTGGGAATTTCCCTAAAGCAAAAACAAAGTCCCGAGTTTGAATTAAACAGACGGTGTACCGACAATATTGTCACATTCAGTCATAGGAGAAAGACCTTACTTGTGACAGCTGTCCAGGAGCTTCTATTGTAATGCAGTCAAGCGTTAATTGACATAGACTGTACTATTGAAAGTGGCAAAAGATGTGGAAGCTCTAAGCGTTTGAATTCATATTGGCTGACTCACATCACCCCTAAGGAAGCAGTGATTTGGTATACATTTTGGCCAACCTGTACGACTCTTAAAGGGACAAGGGAAGACAACCACATTAACCAATCTACAAGTGTCTAATAAATTCCAATAATATTAGCTTAATTATCATTTCTTTTTTCTTAACCTTTTGAAATGCTTTTCAGTTTGATTGTTTTTCCTCCTTATGACTCAAAGTTTTATGAATAATGCCACAAATAATCTGAGGGAATCCCCCCCCCCAAATAATCTCCTGGCGAAATATGAATGCAATTTCATGTGCTACAGTTTGACCTAAAATAAGAAATAGGAACAAAAATTTAGATTTAAACATTTAGACTCAATCTTTAGTTTTTTTCCCCCCATATCACTCAACTTTATAATTAACTAGCGGAACCCGTCGCCCGGCGTTGCACGGGAGAAAGTACTACCTATTGCATGACGTTGAATAAAAAAAGAAACGGCCTATTGTTTTTATCCCCCCCCCCTCTACCGTGTTTGTGAATTAAAGAAAAAAGTGGTGTAGTAGAATGGGATCGAACGCTGAAACTGGCGATCATGAAACCTGCCTTCCTAACCACTGCGCTACCGTTTCGAGTTAAAAATACATGTGAAAATAGGTCAATTAAGCTAAGCTTGATTATGGGCATGCGTGTTATGTTAAGATTCAGCAATGACATTGCTCGGTTTATGTCATTTGTAGATGATGAAAATGACTGGATTTGGGCAAGTTTTCTATAATATGCGTGTTAAAGGTGTATGATTTTGAAAATGTAAATGTATTGGGGTCTACCAGTATCTTGGTGCTTATTGAATTAAATAGGAAGTCGATTCGATCATGAAATTGTAGCCGCCATGTTGAATGAATAAATCTTGCAGGAACTGTGTTCGTTAAAATCAAGGAGCTGAGTCTCTCCCTTCCCTATCTCTCACCGAGATCAAAACGATCTAATCTCTTCTAACCTTTCACCAAGGTCACTTTTCCCTTGAACTTATCCCTTTCATAACAATAAGAATTTTATGTACAATTTGTATGCCCACAAGATCGACTGAAGACCTGACAACTACCAAGAATTTTATATTTGATTATTCCATTTTTACTGTATTTCGAACAATATTATTTGTTTATTTCTTTTTAGTCTTTGTGTTAGTTTTCTTCTAGATAAGAAGCTTGTACTTGTATGTGAAACAGCATTCACCCAGAATGGGTTTAGCTGGCTCCATCCATCTTTTCCACTGCGTCACTCACACAGGCTGACCAAGCCTGAAGATTTGAAGTCAATGATTAGGTGATCTCTAGCCACTCACTTTTCCAATGGCGAACTCCATAGATTTGAAGACCCAGGTTAGGTTTCACCATCATCAACCAGGTTTTTCTTTGTCTATCCCATCTTTTTTTCCAACCATGTAGAGGAGCTGAGGGAATTGCTTCGTAGCTGAATTGTCCTGGTTGACGGTGAAGGGCATGACTAGCAAGTGTAGACATCTCGTGAGGATGACTTGTTAATTTTGCAGCAGAAAGTTTCCAATCGCCTAATGTCGTTTACTTTCATTGGTCAGAACTCATTACCATAAAGGAGACTCGTTCACACCAGCGATTGGAAGATCCTTACTTTGTTGCTTGTGCTTTATCGCAGATCTTGACTAGAGCTGGAAATTGAGTCGGCAGAAGGCATGACATGCAAGGTCAATTCGCACTTTGATGTCAGCTTCACCTTGACCCGTAGCTGTGATGAAGGGCACAAAGATATTTGAAACTCTTAACTTCGTCAAGAACATCACCATTGAGGATGATGGGTGTTTTGTCTGTGTGGGTGAAGCTGGCAGCAAATATTTTTTATTTTTTTCATAAGTTTGGTATAACAACTTGTGTCAGAAATGCTTGATATAACATTATATATTTTAATTCCTTGAAAAGTTGTATTTTAATAAATTTTCAAAATAAGAAATCTACTTATAATTTAAATGTCTGTCTTTCTGGATGTATGTCTGTCCGTCAGCAGAAATTTTTCTAAACATAAACTTATTTTACATAAAGGAATAAACAATAAAGAAGCTTGACACTGAAAATCTAAACCGCAAACTTGAGACTTGCAGTCTTAATCGTTACTGACTGACCTAACTGACTGAACTTATTAAAGTCTTTCAAATTAACTCACTTAAACAATTCACTGAACCCACTCGGTTGACTGTGGAACTCTTCAGTCACAGGAGGAAGAGATACGTCAGCCGAGCTAAAATATATGACTGCAGACTTTGGATTCTTGTGTACACCAGAGGGGTGTTAGTAAACTTTCGATTCTTTTGTACACCAGAGGTGCATACGTAAACTTTTTGATACACCAATTGAACTTATGAAAGTCTTTCAAATTAACTCACTTAAAAAAAAATTCCGACTCCACCTAAAAAATATTTTTTTTACCCTCCCCCACCCAAAGAAATATTTTTAGTTTTAAAAAAAGAAAACAACATTTTTTTACCCTCCCTCACCCAAAGAAATATTTTTAGTTAAAAAAATTAAAAATAATAATAATTTCCCCCCCCCCCCAAATGTTTTTAATCAAGCACGAATGCAGACCCCACACTATATCAAAGAACCAGTTTTGATACATAGCTTCGTTTTAAGATCATTCGTTGTCGCTAAGTAAAAAAGTGAAAAAAGCATTTCTTTAGCCTAAGTAATTAAATCAACATTCTTCAATTAACTTTGTCACGTTTGTTCAGTCGGTAACGCTTCGGACAAAAATCGTCCAATTTAACTTACAACGTCGAGGTTGAGAGTTAAAATCATGACCTTCTTTACTTATTGATTATAATCTCTATTTCTTGTATAGATTGAAATACCTTAAATATATTTTGCCATTATCAGATCATGTTTTAATAATCAAAATTTTCAATTCATTTTTCTCAATCCTTTCCCTTATGAATATGGAAATTAAATTTTTAACAAATAATTTTAATTGAAAGAAAATTTATTTGCTATAAATCCCAAGTGATGTCTCTGTAAGAAATTATCTGATAAAAGTATTGGAACTGCCTAATTCTAAAATTATTTTCTACCTAATAGAAATATTATAAGAGTGTACACTGTTGTCAAATTTGATTCATTTGTTTTTTTATGAAGGTTAATTCCAGAGGTTGTGATTTGTCTGCCTATTTGTCTCAGATCTAATCAATGTATGTCTTGTTTGACAGTAATTATGTTTCCTGCACTGTCAACCTTTTAAAATGATCATTTTTAAATAGCGCTGTATCAGTAATTTGAATAATTTAAATCATTCTCTGTAAAGCAGAACAAAACCTGGTATAGAAAGGTTTCCGGTTTTATTTGTTTTTTTCATTAGTATATGGACAGAGCATTCTTCCAAATGCAAGACAATCACTTGCTATTTAGAGGCTCCAACCGAGTGCTCTTTTCAGGATTTTGACTGTTCCCTTAAGTGCAATTATTTGGATTTCTTTTACGCTTGCTTTTCCAGAAATACTTTCCAGATAGTCATTACTATTACCGACATAAATTATTTTAAAGGAAGTACTGTTCGGAATTTAGTCAAAAACAATTTATTTTGCTTTACCTCTTTCTTGGCCTTTTGGCTAAGATCAAAGTGTAGTATCTGTTCTGATGGATACTGCACCCCATAGACTGGTATTGTCTTGGCCTTCGGGGCTTGATTTACGCCGGTCTATGGGTCTGTCCTGTGCAGTTCTAGGAGGTCCACCCTCCCAGGCTTCGCCTCCCCTCTTTGGGGAGGAGTAAGTTTATTGTTTACTACCTGAGGCGCCCCTACCGGGGAATGCCGATGGGGCTGCCCAGGCAATTTTTAAACCCCACTTTCCCGACCCGACCTTGGGTCACATCTTACTTGTGGGAGTAAGATAAAAACTGGCCTTGTGCCTAACTCCTGGAGAGGAGTAAATCAATACTCATATGTGACCTATAAAAATTATATAAATATTTAATAGAAGTTATAAGCCTTTAAAGTTCAGTAATTATCGGATCTGAGAAAAGTAGCCATTTTTGTTTAGTTAGTAACGTAAACTAAATTGGCTGCTTTGTTCAAATCTGATATTTACAGAACTTTTAAAGCCTCTAACTTTTATTGAATATTAATTTTATTGTTTTAACACAAATAGGTCACAAATGAGTGTGTAAAGCAAAATAAATTGTTTTTGACTAATTTCTCAATGGTATTTCATTTCAAATAATTTATGTCGGTAATAGTAACGATTACGAAAAAACTACTTATTTCACTAGCAAAAGAAAGTGAGTGAGTGAGAAGATTGGTTTTAATAGTTAGCGAGTGAAAATATCTATTTCTTTCTTTTTATTATATTGAAAAAGTAGCAAAAGTGAAGGAGAGAGTAAGCGCAAAGATGATATCTATATTTTTTCAATTTAATTAAATATTTTATTTTATAATTATTTCATTTAATTTGCCCAAATGGATAAAAAATTAAACTTTTAATCTGTTTAAACAATTTAATTTAATTTAAATGGAAAATTACTGAATTAAAAGAAATTGGTTGACATGTCGTCTGCTTAAATGTTAGCTTTGCCTTTCTTTCTTTGTCCAAGTTTTCTCATGAATGAAAGAGAGAGAGGGGGTTAAAAGAAATAAATTTACTGCAGTTATTATTTTTAAGGTGGGAAAAATTCACCCCCCCCCCCCCCCCAAAAAAAAAATGGCCTTCTGGTTGGGAGCAACACAACCAATCTTGCCCTGTTGGCAAACCTTCATGAATGAGGAAGCCTCATGATACAGATAATACACCCCTCCCCTACCAAGAAAGGAGGAGGTAATATATCATGGGATCTGCATTCATGCCGGACATCCATAAAAAGGAAATACATCACACACTCTTCAAACGAATTTGGAGAGAGACCCCCACACCAATATATATTCTTAAAATACATTACCCAATTTGATCAAAGGGGTACAATAATATTGTAGGGTCTGCATTTGTACTGGACCTCTATAAAAAGAAAATATGATACAAAATCTTGCTACAAATTTAGAGATATGCCCCCATATTTATATATATTCTGAAACTACATGAGCAAGAGTACTTGGATAAGTATATTTTATTTTGATCAAAGGACATACAATAATATTGTGGTGTCTGCATTCGCATCGGACGTTCATAAAAAGGTAAGACGACTTTTTACTTTACTTTATTTGATTTATAATTTCAAAACTATAGAAATGAAAACATAAGAATTGAAATGGTAATTTTATGGGTTCACGGATTGGAGCAGGATTACACATGGGTCACCATTCATTTCTAGAAAACGCTGAGTGCACTTATAGGCTTTAAATGTACCAAAATTTATTTCAATAAATGTCACTGTACTTCCACTTCCTCACCTCGTGCAATCAATGCTGAGTCCATCTTTCGGTGCCACTCACAAAAATAAATATTCTAAAATGTAAAAAAGGTAATATGGTGCCATTGGCTGCGTGCAAGAAGACACATGGGATTCCTCATTCAATCTTTGGTAACGCTGGGTCTTCCTGTGAATACTCAGATAAGTAATCTAAATTAGAAACAATTGTGCAACACAGCCAAATAAGTGTAATGGAATACTTTTAGTCACTTGTAGGGCATAGGAATGATTCTAAAGAGAAAATAATAGATCCATCTCCATTCCTAAAAGTGGATAAATGTTTTATGGCAGATTTCCAGTCATAATATCGTGAGATTAGAGCAAATGGCAAGAAGACAGATATTAAAAGCTTAACAAGAACAAATATTGATTCCAGCTCTCATATTAATCACACACAGATTCACATACACGGATTCATACACACACACACACACACACACCCACACACACACACACAAGAAAAAAGTGTCACTAATGTATGTATGAGAAATCAATTAGAGTGAAGTCACTTAAGAAATTTAAACGACTACACATCACAGTTGATGTATAAGTTTGTTTTCCCTAATTAAAGGGAGATCATAACTAAGTTAAAGGAGACTACTGCGGCCCCTATCCAGAGTGTCCTCTTTTGGAGAGCTAGCTTTTTCCACATTAAAAACTGACCTTTTGTCTAACGCTACCCTCGTAGGAAGCCAAATGAATAGGGGCAACTGCTTCCTTGGCCTTTTGGTTAGAAGAAAAGTGTAGTATCTCTTCTGATACTACACTTTGCTGCCTTTGGTCATTGAAGAAAAATCCTTCTAGACTGAGGCAATTTAAATTATTGTCCCAATCCAGATTGCTACTTTTTGGGAAGCTGGATTTTCCCTATATTAAATACTAACCTTGTGCCTAACTCTGTCCTCGTGGGGAGGCAATAAATAGGGACAAAATTGCAAAATAAAATTTGCAACACAAAATAGATATTCCTGATTGAGAAATACAAATAGACTTTTTTAATATTTTTGTTGGTATGCATTAAATAAAGAATTCTTCGAGCATGATAACTGTATAAGTTTCATAAGAAATTAACCAATCTTTGATAAATCTATAGTCTTTAACTCCCTCAAGGTACACTCAGACATTTCCCAGTGTACAATCCTGCTCTAAGCCCATAACCTCATATTGGCATTTCTATTATTTTTTAATTTTTATAATTTTCAAGTATACATCAGATAACCTAGAGTAAAATTTTGCCGGCGCAAAAGCAGACCCTCAAGATTATCAAAGTACTCTGGGTAATGTAGTTTCAGAATATACATGGTTATGAGGGTCTATCCCCAAAACCATAGGAAGATTTGATAACAGACAAACAGAGAGGGACTATAACTTTATATATAACTAATTTGCTTGAACCTTGTTTTTTTATAAATAAATGAGTGAAAAACAAGACTAAAAAAAACATTTTCAAACTATAATAGATTTCTGTTTCTTTATCACATGCATATTTGCATATTTGTTTATTATGTTTGCCTGCTACTACCAGATCAGGCTATCTGAAGATGTTATTGTTTTTTTCCTTTCCCTTTGCAAAACTCAATCATGTTCTGCAAAGCTAAAAACAAAATATTATTCCTCTACAAAACAACTAAACCAAACATCATGAATAAATATTTGCGCATATAAAGTACTTGAAGCATAAAAACTTTTACCAAAATGACCTGATTTGGCATTAAATAACCCGAAAAGGGTTGATATGTCTTAAAACAAAACAACCAAACCAAAACAACCTTATTATGTTTGAATTTGTGAACTGGCCTTTCTCTTTCCTTGCTGCTGCTGCTGCTTTTTCTTTGTCTTTGCATGTCTTTGAAGCATGTGGTTATACAAGTTTCTCATTTTTGTACGCAGTCCTTTGCATTATCATTGTACTGTGCAAGATTTTTCAAGCCACCGATTGGGTAGTAGAGGACAGACACGGCAATGCTGCATCATATCGTCCTCCTTTCCACGTTCGCAGATGGTTTGGTTGGTTTGTTTTGTAGCCCCATATGGCTATAAAAACTTTTGATCGCCCCATACACTGAACCCAGGATGCTTCTGAGTCGGTAGGGATAGCTTCAGAAGAGGTGATTCCCACATCAGTAAGAGGGGAAGGGGCATTCTCTAGCCCTCTGGTCCACAACTACAGTCTGGTCTCTTCCTGAGATGTCTGCTTATCTGCTATAAGAACCATAATATTGCCTCCTCTAATCATCTTAACATTTCAAAAGTTTATTTATTATTCAGATTATAAAAGTTTTCTTCTCTGCATTTGTAATTTAGTTAATTACTTAATTTATTTTTTATGCTAAGAATCACTTTCTTTATAAACGTTGTTAGTTATGAGGCAAAACTAATAAATCTCACAGTTTCCAGATCAACATGTTTTCCTTTTACAGTAAGAAGACACAGAATATTTATTGTTTTAAAAAGAATTAAATTGCTAGAATTTTAAATAGATAAATAAAGAAGAAACATATTCGTTTTATTTATGTAAAAAATATTTAGCTGACAATGACAATTATTTTACTGAAGAAGGAAGAGGCATTTCTTCTAAATAGTATTGATCCTGACACATTATTTCAAAAGGAATATTATTTTTAAGATTAAATTATACAGATTGATGTAGACAGCACACCATGAATTTCCATGGGGTCTTGCTAGTTGGATATGTATTATTGTCAATGAGGGGGGGGGGGGGGTTCATAATCTTGTTTCTGTTCTTAAATCAAAAATCTTTGATTTTATAAGTTTCGTTTTTATTTGTTGTCATTTGATCAAGATAAGTATTTTGCTTAAATTACTATTTATATCTGGAAATATAACTAGAGTATGTAAAGAATTTAAGAAATTTCTTCTGATGTTATAGAAATATTTCTTTCAGTGCATTTCCAGGTGGGAATTGTTTGTCTTTTTTGTCTTTTACTTAATATTACACATTTTTGTGAGAACTTTAAAAATATGTTTAATAAATATTTTATGACTTGGAATTTCCTGACCCTGATACTTTTGTTGGTTACCATTTTACAGATCAAGAGTAATATCGGTCAAATACCGTGATTTTCATCTACTCGAAATAATTTTCCTTGATGTGAAAGAGTGGTTGGATTTCATTATTTGTTTAGAATCAAGAAGTTGTAGTTTTACTAGAAAACTAGAAAAAAAAGGTGACCCACTGGATCACCCATGAAAAAAGTGAGTTTACAAAGCCAGTTAAATTTTAAAAATGAAAAGATAAAATCTCAAGTTAGTTTCTTTCTGTTTGCTATATCTTCCTACCCGTCTCTCTCTCTCCCTTTCTCTCTCCCTTTCTCTCTCTCTCTATCTTTATCTCTCTAGCTATAGGTTAAATAGTATTAATACATGTGGTGATATTAACTTTTGTTTATAATTTACTATTCCAATCTTCTGTTTAATCGTTAGTTTTATTATATTTGACTGTTAATAAGCAGAGAGAGAAAGATAGAAGCGAAACTGATAGAAACTGTATAGAATGCCAGTGGGGGGGGGGGGTCATATGTACTGAGATATGGTAAGAGTAATAGACAAAAACTTAGTAAGAGATGAGTGACTTGGTGATTAAATTGCAAATTACGGCTCATTAAAACAATTAAATGGATATTTCTCAAGCATAACCTAATCCCTAAACCAAGGAATATTTTAACTTGTATTTTGTGTTATTAAAATATACGATGCCTGTCTAAAAAGTATCCGACACTAGGTCAGAAAAAATATTTCAAATACCTGACGGGGTTGGGACCCTAATCCCCTTTAAAGTAGGTCCCTTGTGCTTGCACACACTTAGCCCACCGATCCATCCACTGCCGGAAACACCTCTGGAAGTCTTCTTTTGGAATGGTGTTCATCTCCGCTGTCGCATTCCGCATTATCTCTTCTCTAGTCTACAAAATGGGAACCTTTCACTGGCGTCTCCAATTTTCGAAACAACCAGAAGTCGCAAGGAGTCATGTCTGGAGAGTAGAGTGGTTGGCAAAGGACTGTAATTAAATGTTTGGCGAAGAAATGTTGGATCAATTGGGATGAACGTGTGGGGGCGTTGTTGTGATGCAGTTGCCAGTTTTTTCCCGTCCACATGTCTGGTCTTTTGTGCCGAACTGCGTCACGGAGACGCCGGAGAACATCTTGATGGTACTCCTTTGTCACTGTTTGTCTTTCTGGTGCGTATTCGTGATGCACAATTCCACGGATATCAAATAAGACAGTCAGCATCACCTTGATTTTGCTTCGCACCTGTCGCGCTTGTTTTGGCCTTGGAGACTCGGGATGCTTCCATTGCGACGACTGTCTTTTTGTTTCTGTGTTGTACCCGTACACTCATGACTCATATCCAGTTATCATGGTGTTCAGAAACCCAGGATCAGTGTTGGCGGATTCCAGAAGGTCCTGTGCAACTTGAAAAACGAAGGTCCTTTTGTTCCTGCGACAACAACTTGGACAAAAATTTCACAGCCATTTTGTGCATGTTGAGATCATCACGCAAAATTGCATGTGCGGAATCTTTACTCACTCCGACAAATTTCAATCAGTTTTGAATCTTGTAATAAAGATGTAACTCTAACCACATTTTAAGCCCATAATTTCAGTTGTGTAATCTCTATTTTCACACAGTTTTCATCATTGCGTTATTTTTTTTTAACTGTTTAAAATCCAACTCTCTTACACTTATAAAAGAGTCTAAGTCTGCCTCACTATTATAAACCGTTTTTAGGATGGCTGCTCCAGCTATTACGAATTACTTAAGACTTCTACTGGGTCATGGCTGATGGAACAAGAGCAAGCTACTCCCGTGGATTAAATAAAAGGGTTCCATACAGATTCTCGAGTTTGACAAGACGCACCTGAAGAAAGTCAGATATTACATCAGCCGAAACGTTGCGAGGTTAACATCCAAGATGAGAACAGTAGTTTGAATAATCTGAATAAAACTAGATTCATTTCATAGTGCATTACATTTGGCTTTTGAAAGCAATAATGTCTTATTCCTGTTTATTTGTCTAAAAGAGATTACACATTTTACTTTCATTTAAAACTAGCAGAGGTACCCAGCGTTGCCCAGGCCGCCCCCCCTTCCTCTTCCTCGCCCCACTGTCTTCCACCCTAGCCTCCTCTCCCCACCCTCCCTCACCCCTGTCCCCAATTGCCCGGGGCAAAAGTGTAACATATTTCTGTTAAAAGTACTAACTCTGTCTTCCTTGGTTGTCCCACCCCTCTATCCTGCTCCTCCTCTCCGTGTTGCACTGGCCAAAAGCTGTCTCTTCCCCGGTCGCCCCCTTATCCCTCTCCCCCATCCCTCCGCTTCACCTCCGCACCACCTTTCTCCATTTCCCATAGCAAAAGTGTAACATATTTCTATTCAAAGTACCATCTCTATCTTCTACCTCACCCACCCCCTCCGATGTATATTTAAGTTATCGTTCTCTTTAACCTTAACCATTAAACCACCAATGCAAATAATAAAAGCTATAGGAAAATACATTATATTAACATTGTGTTTTTTTTTTTGGCATGTGCGCATGCACACAACATAGAAATGACTGGAATACAAAGAAATTTGGTACTCCCCCAAGAAGAACCGTGTCTGTTCGACATGAAGAAATCAATGTTTTTTTTTCCAATTTTTGGATATTATGCGTCCGAAAGCTGGAGAATTCAGAAAATGTCAACTTTATGGTACTGTCGATTATCTTGTGAGCTTTTTCCAGACATACAAACATACACACAGACATTTATGCCTTTATATAATAGATAATGACTTAATTCTAAACCGTATCAGATAATATTTTCATTATTTTTGTTTCTTTTTATAATCTTAGCAACTTAAATGCAAAAACTATCCATATATTCGTTTTTTTCCATTAAAATATTTGACCCACAATAAACAAAGATTGCATTTTGCAAAAGTTTTGAAAATATTCGGTTTCTTATCAGAATTAGCCATTAATTTCTTTTTTAACTTTTATTCTTGGTGTTGTGTTTTTTTTCACTTTTCATTATGATAATGAGTATGTATTTTTACAGCTTTTTCATCTACTGATTTTCACTTACAATTGATGTTTGGTATAAAAACTAAATTGTCTGATAAAAATCTACAGTGCATCTTTTAGGCATCCATTGACCTATTTTAATGAATATAGGTTATATATAAACTAAGTGAGGTATAATTTAGACTGAATATTTTGTAGATTGTTTTAGCATAATTTAATAAAGTAATTGGTTCATGAGTGTATTATGCAAGAACATCACAAAGTAAAGACTATTAAATCATGAGTATGGAGAATTGAAACAATGTTGATAATATTCTGGGTACTTCTTTATAATCACACCATAAAAAGCGCTTTTATATTAATAAAATTGTGCGATCACTTCATGTTTGTCTGTGTATGTGTGTGTTTGTTTCTTGCCACTATGTGACTTACACATTTTTTTTTTTACTATTAATCAAATATTTATTGAAAAAATGCAACTAAAACAAAATTTTAAAAATCTTATTTCAAAATATTATTCCAAAATTAAATCTACAACAATGCATGTCAGCCATTTTAATCTTTTGTTAATAGTTAAAAAAAAAAGAATGAATTACTTTGTGACCCTTCGGACATTGAAAGGAATTTGGAAGCATGTACACTGTCAAAAAAAATCTTATTTCTGACTTGAAAATTCTGAGCAAATTCTCATGTATTAAAAGATTGAAATCTTTGGAACCAATTTACATTCAATAATTTGATGAATAGAGATTAAAACAACATTACCATTAGAAAATTAATTAAATAACAATTTAGTTCAATTAATAATTTAATGACCAAACGATACTGTAATAATTAAATTTAACTTATAAAATCCTATTTAAAAAAGTAATAATTTGGTAAAAAAAAAAATCATACTTAAAATAAAGAAAAGTTAGAAAGTATTTATGTGATTCAAATTTCAACATTTCGTAAGATGTCTAATCGATTTTATTGCAAAACCAATTAACATTAACATATATTACTTCATTGAATTATCTTTACAAAAATGTAAATATTTTCTTACGAGAAAACAAAAATGTAAGTAGAAAGACTCCCATGCAACGTCGGGTCGGTACAGCTATTATTGTATATAAACTTTATAAAAGTGTGATTAATATGTGAACACAATCAAAATCTTATTGTTACAGATCCAAGATGTCCAAGATAGTTTCGGTTGGTTGCTTACTGCCGCGGCCAATGCAATCACCTATGCTGTGTTCAAATCCTATTGGATCTATTGTGGACATTCACACACTCATACCTGCTTCTTCGTATTATTATTAGTAGTAGTAGTATCATCATCAGGTAACTTTGTGCTATTAGTACCACGTAACCCAACACTAGTTGTATTAATGTGTGTGTGTGTATATATATATATATACATATATATATACACACATACATATATATATAACATAGATCCATGTAACTATTATTACATGATCAAATTGCGTTCCAAGAATATATATATATCATCATCATCATCATCATCATCATCATCATCAACCGGTTTATTTGATTCAACAAATAAACCGGTTGATGATGATGATGATGATATATATATATATATATATATATATACACACACATATACACACACATTGAAACATATGCTAGCTGACCGTTGACCTAATATATATATATATGTATATATATATTTATGCAACCATTGTTAAAAATAATAAAATTCGTCTGTTTGATTATACCTTTTTTATTTTTTCAATTTTTCTGATGGTCTTTTTTTATATTAAAATCAAAAATATTAATAAATGTTCCACAGGTTTCACGAACGTTTTCGATTCTTCGTTGAATCATCCTCATACAAAAAAAGACCAACAGAAAAATTGAAAAAATAAAAAAAGGTATAATTAAACAGACGAATTCTCTTATTTTTAACAATGTTTGCATAAATGAGAAAATGCTGCCTAAATACACACAATATATATATATATATATATATATATATATATATATATGTATATGCAAAAATTGATAAAAATAACAGAATTTGTCTTTTCATTTTTTAAAATTTTTCTGATGTTTTTTTTTGTATTAAAATCAAAAAAATTAATAAATGTTTCACAGGTTTCACAGGTTTCACAGACGTTTTCGATTTGTCGTAAGGTGTCAAAAGCAAATGAACAAAAAAGCTGGAGAAAGAAGAGAATTTTAAAAAGACTGCAGAGAAACGCGCATAGAACGTTTTTTGCATTTTTCCAGGAAGTCATTGACGATTTAAATAAAAGTTATCAGCAGACCTGATGTATATATATATATATATATATATATATATATATATATATATATATAATAATGGTAATAATCCAGGTGAAAAATATCCACAGGGTGGTAATCCAGAGAATTTTAACCGGGTTTATAAAAAGTGCTCAATATCAAAATAGAACTTTATATATGATAATTTTATTTACACAGACATGTACAAAATCTGCGACACTGGCATGTCGATGTTATCGATCAACAGTTACTATAAACTGAGATCTCATCAGGCAGAGTTAGAATCCGATCTTAACCTCAGATAATATTTGGAGAGAACCGTTCTCTCCAAATATGATCTGAGGTTAAGATCGGATTCTAACTCTGCCTGATGAGATCTCAGTTTATAGTAACTGTTGATCGATAACATCGACATGCCAGTGTCGCAGATTTTGTACATGTCTGTGTAAATAAAATTATCATATATATATATATATATATATATATATAAATAAAACCTGTCTAGATGGGCACTATAAGTGTAGTATTAACACAGCATGACGTCGCTAGCTTTCATTAAGTTGAACGCTCTTATGACGTCAAGCTACTGGATAAAGTGTTAAAATTATCACTGTTTATTCACTATTCAGCATTGGCCAAGTGGTTCTAGATGTTGGGATTTGAGTTGTAAAATACTTGGAATTCAGGGTTTCGAATCGCGTGACCAGTAGTGAATAGTCATATCTCTATGCTGATGAGTCCCGATTATAAAAGACAGCAACGTATACGTACATAGATAATAAACAAAACAAATATTTATTATATATATATATATATATATAATCAGGTCTGCTGATAACTTTTTAATTTAATGAATCCTAGGACTCGGGATTTGATTTTAATGAGTCCTCTGAACATTTAGTGTCTCTCCCTTCCCAATAAATTCTATCTAATTCCGTTTTACAAGAAAATATAATGTATTTCACCAATCCTTACATTAAATTATTCAGTTGCAAAGAAAACAGTGAGTTGGTCGGATCAACTCTCTTTACAGTAAACTTGAAATGGGGAGATGAAAAAGAATGTGTTTTGTATGAATTTCTCATCTATTCCTTGTTTTTCTAAATTTATATTAGATTGTTTAATTTTCTCTTCTGTTTTTTCTTTCTCTATTCTGTGTCTTGTTTACACGGATATGTGGCTATTCTGTGTCTTGTCTACCTAGGTATGTGGCTATTCTGAGTCTTGCTTACCCGGGTAGATGACTATTCTGTGTCTTGCTTACCCGGGTATGTGGCTATTCTATGTCTTGCTTACATGGATAGGTGGCTATTCTGTGTCTTGTCTACCTGGGTAGATGGCTATTCTGTGTCTTGCTTACTTAGGTATGTGGCTATTCTGTGTCTTGTCTACCTGGGTATGTGGCTATTCTGAGTCTTGCTTACCCGGGTAGATGACTATTCTGTGTCTTGCTTACCCGGGTATGTGGCTATTCTATGTCTTGCTTACATGGATAGGTGGCTATTCTGTGTCTTGTCTACCTGGGTAGATGGCTATTCTGTGTCTTGCTTACTTAGGTATGTGGCTATTCTGTGTCTTGTCTACCTGGGTATGTGGCTATTCTGAGTCTTGCTTACCCGGGTAGATGACTATTCTGTGTCTTGCTTACCCGGGTATGTGGCTATTCTATGTCTTGCTTACATGGATAGGTGGCTATTCTGTGTCTTGTCTACCTGGGTAGATGGCTATTCTGTGTCTTGCTTACTTAGGTATGTGGCTATTCTGTGTCTTGTCTACCTGGGTATGTGGCTATTCTGAGTCTTGCTTACCCGGGTAGATGACTATTCTGTGTCTTGCTTACTCGGGTATGTGGCTATTCTGTGTCTTGCTTACATGGATAGGTGGCTATTCTGTGTCTTGCTTACACAGATAGGTGGCTATTCTGTGTTTTGCTTACACGGATAGGTGGCTATTCTGTGTTTTGCTTACACGGATAGGTGGCTATTCTGTGTCTTGCTTACACGGATAGGTGGCTTTTCTGTGTCTTGCTTACCCGGGTAGGTGGCTATTCTGTGTCCTGCTTACACGGATTGGTGGCTATTCTGTGTCTTGCTTACATAGGCTGATAGTGTTGCTTTGTCGTCAAAGATGACCTCCTTTCAGTTAGCTAAAGGCATGCATTTCGTATATACTTGTGTACTTGTTTTATCGACAATAAAGGTCTGCATAGATGGTTTCTTCAGGATGCAGTCATTCAATAATGATTCTATCAGATGGTAAAATATTGTTGGTAGATGGCATCGTAGATTTGGCCATTGTTATTGATGTGATATGCTGGGATAAGCACTTATTTAAAGTATTCGTTATTAACATGCAGGATTCATTTTTCATTCCTTTTAACAATTCAGTGAAAAAGATTTTATTCCTGGTCAGCAACTGTAACAAATGGTTGAATCTTGCATCAAATTCTCCATTGGGAATAAAAAGCCTAAATTGTTTTTTTTATTTCATTTTGTCTGGGAAGCTGAATATGATGCATTGTAATTTTTTTTTACTCTTAAATCTGTTACTTTGACAAATGTTTGGTTCAAAAGATGCTTTCAAAAATTATTATCTAAAGTGGTTGGTTTACCAAAAGTAAGGCCTATCAGATCACAGTCATCCTTTTTTAACCCTGCTAAACCTTTGATGACAAGCCCTTGCTAATCATCAGAGCGTTGCAGAAAAACCTTTGAAAACTCACATGCATTGATGAATATGATATTATGGGCTTTCTTTTTAAAAAAAATTAGACATTGCCATAAAAACTGGTTATAATAAATCTTAACTGAATGATTTTTAAAATTTACTATTAATTCAACATATTAGAAATCAAAAAATGAAATATATACATATTTTTTAAAAAGTTACCACTCACCCTACATATCCAATATTACACCACGTGTCATGCCTATATAATTTTTCTATTTTCATTGTGACTTTTTTGCTTTAAAAAATTATATCTAAATGATTAAATGCAAAAGTTGGGCCCATTTTTCGCACTAACGTTAAAGTAAAAACGCATTATTTCAAGTGAATTCTACTTAACACTCAATTGCCGCACCAGCTTATTTATGTACGGTATCAGTCACAAGGTTAATTAAGTTGCATACTGGTTTTGTAAAAGGACATTTTATTATGTTATTTTTTTTAATTCAATGATTTTTTAAATTTTTAATACAACAAATAGTTTTATTTTGCAATATTGTTTTAATATCCTGGACAAGTATTTAACATTTATGTCCAAATGTCCCTTTCTTTAGGGACCGACTTGATTTTCAACAAGTTGTGATTTATTTTTAAATTGTAAGTGAAAAAGCAAATTGATTTCTTCTTTTTTTTCCTTTCTATACGGCCACATTTAAAAAAGATCAATAAATTTATATCAAAATTACCAAAATACTAATGTTTATCTTTATGAATGAATGAGAAATATTTTGTTTTGTGTTTAATTCATATTCTAATTTTAATCAGAATACATTACATGATTTTGATTTGAGAAAATGTTTTCAAAGGTCTTAAGAAGAAATTGAAATTAAATGAATCCTACTTAATTCGTGTCTAATGACTATGGATCAAATTTAATGCAAATCTGAAATATTTGAATTTTTAGATGAAAGCTTGTGCCTACATAACCCCCCTTTAAAATACTCCAAAGAAATTTAAATTTGTGGAATATTTATTAATTGATGTCTAATAACTATTGTTAAAATTTCACAAAATTCAGAGCTATCTGAATTTTCACAAAGGGCTTCCATACACTCTTTGCCCCCTTTGCGTAAAATTAAATTGAACTAAATACAGCCCACATCAAGCCTAGCAGTTGTGTTCCAAAATTTATGGTGATCGGTTAATTAGTTTAGGAGTTAATTTTGTCCATACAAATATATAAACATTTACACATACCTAACTTTATATATATATATATATAGAAGTTACAAAGAAATAACTCTGGCCAACATTCCAGTCATTGCCTGTTATAATTGATTTCTTCTTCGTCAGGACGAGAATCATCAGATATGTTGCTATGGCTGGTGGTTTCTGACTGTAAAATGAGAGCACTCACGCCCTCTTAGTACTCTTTAAGGAGGGGGAGAGGGAAACACTGACAGAGTTGTTTATCATTCCCTCATGGCCCCGGAGGTGTAGCTGGTTACCACCCTGTAACCCAGGCGAATGTCAAGCATGTAGGGAGTGATGACCTAGTTAGCTCAGGTCTTATAATCTGAGAGGTTTGGTTGAATTATAATTAAGGTAAATTGAAAATATGAGAAAACGGTGTGGGGGGGGGGAGTCTCATGGTCTTGCCATCCCGAACGAGAGCGCGTTCGCACGCCTGGTCGGTACGCCCGTCTTGGATGAATTCCAATTTCTAACTCCCCGTAACGTCTTCTCGTTTCAACCAACAAAAACGAAAAACGTACAACTCATATCCTTTCTTTCTTCAGCCCATTTCTCTATTCCCTCTCTCTCTCTCTCCGGGCCAGGGTGGGGCATACTGACTTGCTCTCCCTCTCTCCCCTCTCTCTTTCTCTCTCTTGTTTGGTGGTACGACAATCGAAATTCATCGCTTAGGTTTTTTTTTAGATCTTATCTACACTAAAGAAAACCATTATCCTCTCTCTCGGGGCCAGGGTGGGGCATACTGACCTACTCTCCCTCTCCCCTCTCTCTCTGGTTGGGTTGTTTTCTTTCCTGTCACCGTAAAAGACCTGTTCTCCCTCTCTCTCTACCATGGGGGGGAGGGGAATGACCAAAAGACTATTGACCAAAATTGTACGGCCGTTATCAACATTCCAGCTCTCTCTGGCTTTGCTCTTCTATTGTATCTGGATGATTACATCTGACGGCTTACACACTATCTCCCGCCAGCCTGGCGCCCACTCTGGCCAATGCCTGAACAGTCGGAATATGTACTAGTTTCTACGTAGGGCCTGATTTTCTTGATGCATATTAGTGCGCCCTAAAGGGGCAGATTGCGTCGGCTGCAATCACTGTTTCACAGAGTTGCCAAATGAAAACAATCTAATATCGAGACAAACATTTATGCAAAGAAGCTTTCAGAAATCTTCAGGAAAACACCAAAACTTTAATGGCGAAATGGAATATTCGACTTTCAGTTTTCTGATAATCCAGTTTTTTGGCATGTATCACACATGCCAAAAAACTTGATTATCAGAAAACTCAAAGTTAAATTCCCAGAAAAAACTCTGATGCACATCAAAAGGCCTACTGAATAAATTCCGCAAAAGTCAAGGCAAACTCGGCCAAAATAACTGAGAAAATATCAAAAAGAAATTCTTAGATTCGGCATGCACAACCGATTTTTTCTTCCATTTGGTAGATCTTTCAAAACAAAGATTTTCAAAAAAATAAAGTTAAATAATTCAATAATACCTTGAATGACGATGAGGGGGAGACAATTATGCCAAGATCAATCTCATTCAACAAATATAGAGTTGAAAACTAAAGGAATTTAAGATGTTTTTTTTTTACAAAAAATGAAATAAAATAAAAACCAAAATAAATTAAATTTTTATAAATTCCAAGTTAAACTAAAATTCAATGATTATAATTTAGATGGAAATATCAGTGATTAAGAATGATTACTTAACAATAGTTAAGTAATCATTCTTAGAAAAAAATGTTTTTATTTAATCTATAAATTTATATAATTTATAAAGTGTTCACATGTATATGAAAGTCTTACTAATACATATATTAATACACACATGCATACATAAATATATCAAAATATATGGACACATACATGTATATGTGTATTGTCTCTATCTGTATATGATTTTAGATTTTAAGATGGCTATATAAAATATCCATGTTGTTGCTTGAAGTTGTGAAGTTGTGAAGTTGAATTTATATCTGTATGAATAATATATATATATATATATATATATATATATATATATATATATATATATATACTAGCAAAAACATCCTCCCTTCAGTCACATATTTTATTTTTGCTAGGCTGGGAAGATGATATCATAGTGAACAAACATATAATACACTGACGCCTAACGGAGCAGGTAATGAGCGAGAGGATGATATCATAACGACCAATCACTACTTATCCCCCACCACCACCAAAGAAAGGAGGAATTAATGCCTGGGAGGATGATATGACAACAGAATAGATTGTAAACTACCCCTCAAAAAAAGAAAGGGTATTCCCTGGTAAGATAGTCTCATGACAACAGAACAGAAACTACATTACTCCTTTCCCAAAAAAGGATGTAATATCAGGGAGGAGCAGCCCCACCCCCTTACAAAGGAAGAGGCAATTCCTGTGATAACGGTCTCATGACAACAGAACTGATACTACATTACCCACACCTATTAAAAGATGATGCATTAATAGATTAAATCAGTTTTTTTTTTCATTGATTTAAAATCCCTAGTCATAAAAACATTATTTTTTTTATACTCCCTTGGCCTTTTGTCTAAGATTAAAGGGTAGTATTTGTTCTCAGCATCCCAGACGTTTTGCTATCGACGAAAATATTGCACATATATAACAAAATATGAAAATGTAAATTACAAATGTATATTACAGAATAGTAATTTATTAGAAACTGTTTAAAAAATAAATATGTAGATTAGCAAAATCTAAAGCAGCTTATGGGTGTTTGCTGTTTACTATATATATATATATACATATATATATATATATATATATATATATATATATATATATTATATTTCAAACTATTATGTTGTATAATAGAATTAAATAAGCTTAACCCGTTTTGATGTTAATATAGTTAGGATAGGTAGAAAAAACTTTTGCATTTATTTATTTTGATATATAATGGGTGTGTGTGTATATGCACACATGTACCTAATAAAACAAATGAATCTACGACAAATATTTGTATAACACATCACTCAATAAGTCTCAGGCTTAACTAATAAAACAACTTTCCGGCAAAATTCAACTTTATTCTTCAGCGTATTCTCTTTCTAAGTTGATACACCAATTCCAACATTTTTCTAACACTTAGATGCCTTTTTTTGTAGAAAATTTGTCTTTGGCCTCAAAATACACCTCAGTTTTGATATCATTTCTTCATTGGCGCCAAATCTTTTTCCCTGGAACATTCTTTTGAGGGCTGAAAACAACCAGTAGTCACTGGGAGCCAGATGTGGAGAATATGGTGGGTGCTAAAGCAATTCAAAATGCAATTCATGTAGGTTTGCTATTGTAGTAATAGATTTGTGACACAGTGTATTGTCTTGATGAAAGAGCACTTTTTTCTTCTTCATTTGTGTCCGTTTCTTGATGTTTTCTTCCTTCAAACACATCAATAATACTATATAATATTCGCTATTGATTGTTCTTGCTATTGAACTTGCGTGAGATAGCAAACTAGTTGAAGATACCAGAAGGCAGTGTATTCACCATTCTGCATTGAAGATAATCAATGAACAAAAACCATGTTCGCAGCACCCACTTTGAATACAGCATTCTCATTGACAAATGTTCAATGCAAAATGGTGAATACACTGCCTTCTGGTATCTTCAACTACTCTGCTATCTCACGCAAGTTCAATTTATGATCGCAGAAAACGAGTTTGTGGACTTTTTTTATGTTTTCTGGAACAACTGCTGAATTTTGGCCAGTTGAGCATTCAGCATCATTTGTGTTTGTACAACCAGGTTTAAAGTCAGGATACCACTTCTTAACCATTATTTCGGATGGAGCCGTGTCTGAATAACACTTATCAAGCCATTACTTTGCTTGAACAGTATTTTTTCTGATCAGAAAGCAATCCCTTATCAGCACACAATTTCAGGTTTTTCCATTGTTTTTAAAATTTGAAACAGTAGCTTCATTTAATTAACTGTAAACTAATAATCCGATTTGGCTGAAAATTTGACATGTGTCATTTGAAGATTAGTACTTTATCAAAATCATGACGTTCTTATATTGCTAGTGTCATCTATATGTATTATTGAGTGATGTGTTAAAAACGTATGTGTGCAGTTTTAGCATAAAATTTCTTCAAAAAGATTGATATATCATAAAACCCACGATCGTGGACATGATCTTCAAGTGCATCCAGTTGTGAGGTCCCAATTTGAGAGCTTCTGGGTGTGTGCAATGACCCCTTGCCATTATTCCCTTGGACACTTTCATCCCACCACCCTCAAATGTATCTTTCTCATCCTTTTCTACTTTTTTCCTACTCGATTTCCCAACCCTATCAACTTCTCAAGCTCTTGCTTTATCTCCAATCATCCCTGGTGTAACGCAATACTGCATCCAATGCTGAAGCCCCTAATTTGAGAGCTTTGGGGGGTGTATAGTCACCTTTTAGTTACCATTATTCCCAAGTTCACTCTGATCCACAATGGTAGTACCTGTCAGGATTTCTTTTATAGACTATTTGTTTACAAAAGCAAATAACTTACAAACCATTTAAATACAAACCATAAATTTACAGCATGAATAAATATGTGAAAATAGTAAGAATTTGAAGCATAAAACCTTTTAATAAAATGATTAGATTCGGCATTAACTCCAAAAGGGGTTGATATGACGTAAAACAATCAACCAAAAAATAACTAACTATTTTCCACGTTGTAAATAATGTAAACCTCGCATCGAAAGAGTAGAAAATATTATGTGGGTTTTGTAGAGTAGAATGGTGTCATTATCAAGGAGATATGAAAATGGAGGGACGCTATAAATAGGTTCATTAGCAAGGAGAACTGGTTTATTTTTGTAGGGAATGTAAATTCAATGAATTTTGTTCACATTAATCACTAGACTGTAAAATTAGTTGCCTATATAAATTGAAATGCTTTTACCTATATGAAGTGAAATGCTCTCAAATTAGCAACATCAATCTGAATAATGGGGCTAATAAGTGCTGACATCAGGTTTACATGATTAATGGTTTAGCCCCACAACTATGATAATCTCTTGAAAAAATTAGACAACTTTTTTCAAAAGTTTTCAGACTTCTTATACATACATTCATCATCATCTTCTTCTTCAGTTTAATGTCTGTTTTACATGTTGGCATGTGTTGGACGGCTTTTAGAAATTCACTTCTAAACCAACCTATCTCTGGCCAGGGCTTTATGTATCCCTCTTTCTCTCAATATCAGAGTTATATTTTTGTTGGGTGGTATTTATTAAGTGTTTTAGAAAGTATCGGTATCAGAGTTATATTTTTGTTGGGTGGGATTTATTAAGTGTGTTATTTTATTCATAAAAAATAAATAAAACATTTGGTTTTCCTAAATTTTAGCAAGAATACTTGTATTTTTATTATAAAAAAACTGTTCTTTTCTTGTTATAAGCAGTCAACTACTTTCTTAAATAGTGCTCTGTATCTTCTCATGGCTGATCAAATGTTGCGCTCTTTTATGCAATCTATATAATATCTACTTTCCTTTGTGAATACTTTCTTTTCTCTGTGAAACCAATTATTATAATTTAAATATTTTGAATTTGGAGGGAGGGCTTAATGAGTATCGTCACACACTATGAAATCTAATCAGATATATTCTAGTAATTTATATGCTAATAATGTTGAGAAAGGTATGAACCCCCAATTTCCAACTCAGCCATAAGTAAAATAGCAGCTTATGTTCAATTAATCGTATATAATGAATCTTTTACAATACTTCAGCATTAAATAACCCTGAAAGTGTTGAATTAGGTGGTATTCATACCAGTCGAGTATACGTTTTCCACAATCAGTCCAACAGAATCTGGGTCATTTTTGAGTAGGTGATGATGTTGCTTCTTTCAAGCTCAGGTATGGTTCTGTGTAGTTCTAGCAGATCCACTCTTTGAAAAAGGGTTAGTTGATTGCTAATCGCCTAAGGCATCCCAAACAAGACCTACTCAAGCATTTTTTGAGGGCCAGAGAGCATATGCCTTTTTTTTTTAAACATATGTCACCCTAAACAAGGCAGGCCGCCACTGTAGACATAAGGAGTTACTGGGAATTAGGGTGTAGGCTTTGGGTGTCATCCTAAGTTGAGAGCTGTGTAGTGAGATGTCTGTTTACATTAGTTTTAAACCTCTGCATGTTGGTAAAGTCGGGGAACCAGGGAGCAGGGAGGGAGTTCCAGAGGCCGACAACACGAGGAAGGAAGCTATTGGAGTAGAACGCTCTCCGGCATCTGGGGGCCTCCATAGTGAATGGATGGGATTTTGCTGATTGTCAAGTTGGTCTAGTGTATTTACGTTGAGGAGGCACTAGAGCAGCCAGTTCATCGGAGCACAATCCATTGAAGTATTTGTAAAACAAGCACAAGGCGATGGGATAGGGGCTGGAGCTTGGTGGATAGTGAGGGACCTATTAAGTTGGCAACTCTTTTTTGGACCTTGTCTAAGGAGAAGAGACTAGTGGATGATGCACCAGCCCAGATGTGGCAACAATACTCCATGCATGCAGGATAATGTCAGGTGTGAGGAGTTTACTAGCACAGTAGAAGGAGCCCACCTTCTTTGCTGCAGCCTTGGCAATGTCTTCAATGTATTTTTTCCAATTCATGTTACCTGTGAAGGTTAGGCCAAGGAGTTTGAATGTTGAACTCTCAGGTAGGGTGTTATTTGCCACGACAATCGGTGGTTGAAGAGGTTTCTTGTAGTTATTGAAGGAAAGGAGCTTTTGTCTTTGCAGCATTAAAAGTTACCATCCATTTTTTACCCCAATCCACTATAGCCTGGAGGTCATTTTTGTTAATATGGTTTTGAGCTACACACAGTCTTAATATAAATTAACCATTAACTTTCTTAGAAAGATTTTATTAACTTTCTTAGAAAGATTTTATTTTGTATTATTTGGACTACTGTTCTAATCTTAGTTGTTATAGTCATGTTTTCATCAATGTAACATTGTTCATGTGCAACTTTCGAACTTAGTAACTTTCTAGCTAAACTTGGGAATCTTTATGTTGAACTCTGGAATCTTTTCAAATTGAATTCTTTATTCTTATTCTGTCAGCCATGAAGAGTATAAGTTTTAATTTATGTTATGCTTAGTTATTAACGCCTTATGTTAAGGATTGAACCTTCAACCCCCAGAAGACTGTCACTTAAAACTGATTGTTAACCGACACTCTTAGCATTAGGTCATATGTCCATGTGGACAATTCGCATATGAAATTTGGAAGCCTTAAACCAAATCCTGTTTCGATGCATAGTATAACTACTGGTTACTATAGAATTGCTTTTTTTGTTCAGTATAAAGATCGCCATGTTCGATTAGAAGGTTCCCAAATTTGAAAAGTTGTACCAGAAGATCAGGTGCAATATCATGTTAAAATGTAAAGCAACTATTATTATTAGTAGTAGTAGTTGTTGTTGTAGTAGTGGTAGTATCAGTAGAGTTATAAGCATAACATCAGTATGAATAAATAACAGTAAAGGAATGTTAAGATATTCATCAGAATAACTATATCAACGTCGATGTAACAAAATTAAACTAATTAATTGAATAATGAGAAATATGATGTTGCATGTCATTAAAAAGTGGTGTAAGGAAAGCGAAACACAAAGCTTTTATGAAGCTTGCATACACATTTCTAATATAAAGCGAAATGGGAATTATGGGTGTGCATAAGAATAACAAAGGCTTTAACAGGTATATGTAGTAATAAGTAATAATACTCTACGTCTAAACTGGATTTGGTTGAAGGCTCCCAAGTTTCATACTAGAATTGTCCACATGAACATATGGACAAGAGTGTTGACTAACAATCAGTTTGAGTGACTCTCTTCTGGTGGTGAATGTTAAATCCTTATTATGAGTAATAGCTTGTTCTTTTATCTATATGTGACTTATATTTATAAATCAATTTTTGGTGAAAAATATAACTAATTAATATTCGGTGTTGGCTTTAATTTAAAAGAGAAACCTTCATATAAGAAAATGATGGAAATATTGGAATTCGGTGAGTCTGGTAGCAGTGAGAGAACTTAACACTGAGATATGGTTATCTCGTTCAACTCATCCTATCACATTAATAATCAAAACTGAATCCCATAAACTGACTAAATATCTAGATGTTTTTTAACTAACGATTGAAAGTGAAACAATTTTTTTTAAGAACACATACCATTAAATGTTAATAACGAATGACGAAAAGGAATATCTTTTACATAGATTTTGTTTATTAGCCAGGAACTGAAATCGGGGAAAATCTCATTTTACTTTACATATAAGATTACAATACTGATCAAAAATTGGATTCCTATAAGGCTGAATATAAATGCAGTAATAATATTGCTATATGAGATAGCCAAAGGCTTTCAATTTCTTCTTATTTGCGATCTTGGAATATAATTTCTATGTTTCCTTTTATATGTTTCACCATTTTTTACTGTTGGCAGACTCAATAGTTCTGTGTTGATTTTATTCAAATGACCACCATCTTGATCTTTTGTCTTATCCCTATGAATTTTTTCAAACCAAGACTGTCATTTATATTTTATTTGCTCCAAATGTTTTTTATCTACTTGTCTGGTTTTCTATGACATTCTTAAATCAAGTTTCATGATGTCTTTATTTGTTTTTCATCAATTTGTATAGAAGTGTAAGAAATCTAAATAATATGATATTAATCCTTTCAACCTTATTTTCCTATCACCCAACTTTATGTTAAAATTATTTTAATTAGTCTGCAAAAAGAAATTGATGCATAAACATTATTTTATTTTATTAATAACTGATTTAAAAAGAGAAAATTGTGTTTTGAAATATTTTAGATTTGGATTGATAATTTGGATTATTCAGACATCTTGGTTGTTATATTCACAACATTT
This sequence comes from Sepiola atlantica, assembly GCA_963556195.1. Taxonomy (NCBI): domain Eukaryota; kingdom Metazoa; phylum Mollusca; class Cephalopoda; order Sepiida; family Sepiolidae; genus Sepiola; species Sepiola atlantica. The sequence goes on from OY744526.1 coordinate 83,393,906, forward strand.
TGGCTGATGAACAACCTTATTCAGGTGCATCTTTTTGAACTTGAGAACGTATACGTAATTTTGAACTGAACCTTTTTATTTAAACAGGTAGATTGTTCGCTTTCCATCAATCATGACCTTGTGCCAGTGTTAATTTTATGTTATTCTTAGATATTATTGCCTGTAGTATGTGTTGAACCTTCAACCCCAAGAAGACTGTCACTTAGAATTGATTGTTAATTAAATCATTTACCTGTTACTCCACATGTCCATGTAAAAGCATTAATTAATAATCAGTTCGAAGTGACAGTCTTCTTGAGGTTGACGGTTCAATCCTTACTACAAGTGATAGTAAATAAGAATAACATAAAATTAACACACCTATCTGGTGATGGCTGATGGGATGAGAACAATCTACTAGGTTTCTGAGTTCGACTATTCAGTTCCCAAGTTCAAAAAGATGCATCTGAAGGAAGTCAGAGTTTACATCAGCCAAATCTTTGTGAAGCAAAGATAAGAATAGTAGTTTCATATAATCCCAATAAAATACAAAGAGAAAATTATGTAAAAAATTTTCAACTGATTTATTGTTTTGTGATATTTGGTTTCTTTTTTTGTAATATTGTTTGTTACTGCTCCCTGAATTTTGCCTAGGATATTACGTATTTTAATTATTATTTTTTATTTATTCAGGAAAGGTACAGAATATCTCAAGAAAACGCTTATGTTACAAAATGGACTTGTAGCATAATATCTTGTGGTTTTCCTAGCTTTCTGCATCATTGTAGCACACACACAAGGTGCCTTGAGAATTTCATAGCTCGGGTATAGAAGGGTGACAGTTTGTTTTTGTCAGTTTCCATTCGGAACTTACACTTTGATTTAACAAAGCATTTTTCCAGAAATAATTCACATGGGAAGAAGGAAGTTAATATACAACATTCCATGGATATTTTTATCCTCAGATATTTGCTTTCCCTCTTTTTGCCGAATATATTTTTATTTGCGTTTTTGTGTTAAATAGAAACTTTAATTTTTAAAAGCAAAAAATAAAAAATAATCTTTATGAAATTGCGACTATCATGCTATTGCTGAACTCCAACTTATAAATATTAAATTTGATAAAGTTTTTGATTCTAGGATATGAAACTATAAAAGTTTTATTTTTAATTTAAAATAAATATAAGGTTATTATGATATTGTTGTTGTTTATATTTATATTATTTTTGAAATACTAATATCACTAACATTAATATCTTCTACATATTCATTTATTGTTACTTTGAATAAGTCAAATAAATATTCATTAAATTCTACTATGAATTTCTTATAGTTTTTATGAGTTTATTGAAAGAAAGTATAATACAATAGAGAACAAGAGTGGTTGTACATCAGTCTTGACTGGTGGGATTCCAACACTGAGAAGCATGCGCTCCCAGTATTTATGGTGAGTGGAAGAGTTCAAGTAGTCCGTATAGGTAAGGTACCATAACACTTACATAGTCTCAACAGTGGTGAAAGGTCACTCAAAGAAAATACAAACATGTTCCTTGTCAATTGACTCTCAAAAAACAATCCTTACAGACAAAGCCTGTTAGGATTTAAAACGGATGTTAAGAAGCTTAGTGGATTTGACAATGCCTGGCCAGTTTGAAGGTTGAGGGTCACACCAATAAGAGAAAAAGTCTTGTTTCTGAATTTACGATCATGTGGAGCACAAGAGTACCACAGCGTGTGAGAGCAGCGCCATTGTGCATTAAAACCAAATATCTCCAACGAAGATACCAACAATGGCTTATTGGTTTTACCAAAATACATTGGAAATATATGAACCCAGTATATTATTTCCAGCTTATAAGTGTATTAATTGAAGGGATTCAGTTTTTAATATTTTTTTTCATCAATATTTTACAACATTTATGAATTGGTTGTGTTGCACAAATCTTTTTTAGATTCCCAATTATTTTTCCATGGGAGTAGAAATCACAGAGTGTGATAAAGAGTTCTTTTGTGAATCAATATACATTTCCATAAAACCTCAGCTGGTTTTTATTATCAGCTTTGGAAATGAGAAAATCAATATTATGGGTTGATTTGGGGGTTTTCTTTTCAGCAGGAGAGAGCAAATAATCTCTGTGGTTATTTTAGAAGTATCATTCAAATTAGAAATTAAATGGAAAAATAAATTGCTTTATCATTGTTGCTGAAAGATGTGGAAATACACTGTGTTTTCTGTTTATATTGTTCTCTCAGCCTTTTCTTTTATTGTCTCTTTTAATTAAACCTACTCACTTTTCATAGCTCGCTTTTGCCCTCTTTTTTCTAACTCTTTTCTCAACTTTTACATAATCTAGCTCTACCTATCCGACATACCAGGGAGTCTTTTGACTTTTATTTTTCTTTCACTTTTTTATCCCATACTTTTTTTTTAACTTATGAATTTATGAATGAGACGCTAAGAGCCAGAGGTGCCAAATCAGCAAGCAGGCCGATAGAGTAAGAGGTGCTTATTTTGTGACGAATGCAGAGAGGGGTAAACTAGCTATGTAGTGTCAGCCTTGTATGCAAGTGAAAAGAAGGGAGTTAATATTAATGAAGCTGGAAATCGGATTAAAAAAAATTTCGTTTTAGTTTACACTATGACATAGTTGATTACAATAAATATCTGATTAGTAGTAATTTTGTTAAAATTCAATGTTTAATTATTGAGGTAACAAAACACATGAAATTGTCTCATAATTTTATTAATATAAATTATGCTAGTAAGAAATTAATTGTCATTAAGATTATGAAAAATTATCTAAAATCCTTGTCTATAGAACTTGAGGAAAATTTCAGTGGATTATTAAAAAAAAAACAAATAGGATAATATTTCACAATATGTCTGAGATGATGTATTATTTAGTTGGGCAGAATTTGATTACTTAAGATGATGACTCAACAAGTATTTGTTGACATTGGATTTGAAGCAAACCATGTTGTACTCAGCAAAGAAGTAGTCCTGTGGTAATATGTCCTACAGATTGGAAGTTATTGGAAAGAAACTCGGTCACAAAGGTTTTGTTTGGTTTTAGTTAGATAGATGAAGAAAGAAAAGTTCTTTTCAGTGGTGGTAACTAGACGAGTCTTGCTGTGAATGTTTTAGAGGGGGGAAATCAGAGATGAGAGCTCAGTGGAGCACCTACCAACAATAGAGACGAGAAGACTAGCAACGCCACTTCTGTGAGAAAGGGGTTATAAGGAAGAGAAGAAATCATCCACTCTAGATTGCAAAGTAGATTTTGCACTCTGTTTAGGCAAGAAAGAGGCGTCTGAGAGGTGCCTTCCCAGATGTGGCAGCAGTACTTCACCCTTTTGAATATCTGTTGTGGTGAAGGAACTTAAGGAAGAAATTAACTGAATATTTGGATTCAAAGAGATGCCGTTTTTTGTTCTCTTTAAGTGTTGCATTAACTCCCCTTCCAACAAGAGTTCAACACTGCATGTTATAATCAAATTAATTTTGCATAAGATGAACTCATATTTGTGCTTCCTTTGTGTCCTGACATTCACGGTTGATGTTTGCTCCTCCTGAACTGTATACACTCTCGTTCTGTAATCAAATTTAGTACAAACGTAAATGAAAGAACACTTACTCTCAAAATTGGGAGAGGATCATTTTATTCTGGCCGTTGGTATCACCTACATCTCTGCTGGTGGCAAGGAGAAGAAGGGTAGAGGGCTACAGATTAGGGGCCCCAGCACTTTGTTTTGTTCATTATTGATTTTTAAATCATTTTACCTGCATCTCATTGTTCCTGTGTTACATGCCAGACTCCTTGCTTTTTGTGTTTGTTCCTATCTTGTCATTTCCTCTAGCTACTGTTCCCACAGAAAAAGAATGGCTTCAAAGTTAACCAACTAATCAAATATTTCAAATTTGCATTGAATTTGATCCATAATTATTAGACACAAATTAGAAAAGATTTTCTGAATTTCAATTTCTTCTTAAGATTCTTTACAGTTTAGTATCATTATATCTTGATTTTAACCTTCGTAAAAGGGGCATAAAAGTGGTGCAAAACAATTCTGTTTAGGGAATTCATTTTACCGTTCTGGAATGGGTATTCTTCTAGTTATGCAGAATGCTGCTTTTTTTGTTGACACTCTGTTTATTACAGTCACAAACAGAACAATCCTGTACAAATCTCATTTCTTTCTTTCTAATTGTTATGTTTATTCCCAGCCCTGTGGAATAAATGAACTTTTTATTTAAGAGTATTACCCATTCAAACTGTCAATAAAAAAGCAACATGATAGATAATATATTGTTGTAAATATATTCCAATGTTTACCATATAAGAGGTTTACCATATCCGCTGCTTGATGCAAAATAAACAAAAAAAAAGAAACATAACCACAAATTAATCACAAAGGTCGAGAGCTACATGTACAAATTCAGCCTTCACTGACCGCTCAACTTGTTAGCCAAGTGGTTACATGACAACCATGATAGGTGGTCCCTCTTTCAGAAGCACATGGTTTTAACCATTACAAGTCTCATTTTTTTCTTTTTTATGTTTATTCCCCACCCCGTGTGCTAAATTACTGTTCTTTTAAGGGTATTACCCATGCAAACAGTTTCAACAAAAAACAGCTTGATGCATAATATTTATGTAATAATGTAAATAAGTGATAAATTTGGACAAAAAATGCTAAACCGATTTCATTTTGAATGAAGAAATAAAATCCTAATATATGAAAGTCCCTATTTACTTGCCTCGTCGGAAGGCAAGTAAACACGGACTTTCATATATTAGGATTTTATTTCTTAGACACAGGAGCGGTTTTTAATGTGGGGAAAATACAGATTCCTAAAAAGGGGCACTTTAGATTTGGACAAAAACAAAAATTGGGCATAACGGCATAATGCCCAAGAATTGCAACTTCTGACTAAGAATGTGTTCAGCAGAAAGTGGTGAAGTGCAAAAATTATAATTGGAATGTTTTCTTTTACTCAAAGGTAATATTTTTAACAAAGCTTCTCCTCTCCATGTTAAGAATGGCTTTCTAAATAATAATGTCATTATTTAGAAAGTCATCCTTAACATGGGGAGAGGGAGGGCTTTGTTAACTATTCTGTACTTTCACCTAACAATTCAATAAACAAAAGAAAATGTGTTTTTGTCCAAAAATAAGAATAGTTAACAAAGCCTCTGGAGATAATGTAATATAGCCGGGACTAAGTTTTGCCTTCACCAGCCTCTGCTGAACATATTCTTCGCTGGAAGTGTCAATTCTTGGACGTTATGTCGTTATACAAAATATTGTGTCTGTAAAATAATTTTTTTCTTCACTGACCAACAAAAGTACAGATGAAGTGCAGTATTAGAACAGATACTACACTTAAGTCTTAAGCAAAAGACTAAGGATATATGAGAATCTACTACACATGATCAGTTGTTTCGAAATCGTTCATTTGTTGCATTGTACCATCACTTGTGATGGTACAATTGATTTTTATGAAACTGCAAAAGGAACTGAATAATGGCTGGATGCAGACAAAAAGCTAAAAACATTGATCAGTTGTGAAAGGTGAGTGTTTGTGAGGCTGCACTTCTTATAAAGAGGTTGTAAAGAGCTATTGTGCCATAGAAAAAACATACCTTGTTATAAGCTCTACAAAACAGTTGGGATTCATTCAGCTGTGATTCTCTTACATACAATTGGCTTATTGTTGCTACTTACTTTATTATCTACGGGTCGTTCTCCTATTCATCATCTTCAAATTGGATGGGTAGTTTTATCTTTACCAGTTTTATTTTTGTTCTTTTTTCGTGTCAGAATTTTCTAAGAAAAGATATTGCTTTACAAATATCAGATCATACCATAAGTTCTGTCCGGAATTTAATTATCTGAAATTTTATAGTAACATACCAGTTAATAACTAATAAAACAACTTTTAGGCAAAATTCAACTTTATTCATCAACATAGTTTCCTTCTAGAGTGATGAACTGATTCCAACACTTCTCTTAACAATTCGATGCCTTTTTTTTATAGAAAATTTGTCTCTGGCCTCAAAATATGTCTCAGTTTGCCTATATAACTTCTTTCATTAGAACCAAATCTCTTTCCTTGGAACATTTTTTTGAAGTCTGCAAACAACCAATAATTGCTGGGGGCCAGATTTAGAGAATATGGTGGATGTAATTTTGCCATCGTTTCAATCAATTTGTGACACGGTGCATTGTCTTGGTGAAAGAGCACTTTTTCTTTTTCATTTGTAGCTGTTTTTTCTGGTGATTTCTTCCTTCAAATGCACCAATAATACTATATAATATTTGCTAATGATGGTTCCTCTTTTCCCAAGGCTATCAATTGATAAAATACCTTGTTCATCCCAAAATACGGGGACCAAAACCTTGCCTGCTGATGTTTTCATCTTTGGCCACTGTGGGTCGCTTTCACCCGTTACTGTAAACTTAGCTGACTGCCAATTTGACTTCGGAATGAAGTTTTGGATCCATGTTTCATCCATTGTCATATATTGATGCAGAAATTCCTTTTTGTAGTGTTGAAACAGTTGCAAACAACGCTCTAAATCGTCAACACATTGTTGTTTTTGATCGACTATGAGCAAATGCGGCACCCACTTTGGACACCGCTTTTTCATTGACAAATGTTCATGCAAAATGGTGAATACACTGCCTTCTGGTATCTTCAACTACTCTGCTATCTCACACAACTTCAATTTACGATCGGCCAAAACGTGTTTGTAGACTTTTTTTATGTTTTCCAGGACAACTGCCAAATTTGGATGACCTGAGCTTCAGCGCCATTTGTACCTGTACAATCACATTTTAAATTAGCATACTACCTCTTAAATGTTGTTTTCGATGGAGCAGAGGTCGAATAGCACTTATCAAGTAATTGCTTTGATTAAAAGTAATTTTTCCTATCAGAAAGCAATGTTTTATCAACACACAAATTTCAGATCTTTCCATTATTTTGAAAATTTGCAGCAGTAGCGTCACTTAAATAACTGTAATTTATAAACTAATAATCCAATTTAGCTAAAATTTTGGCACATGTCATTTGAAGGGTAGTACTTTATAAAAACCATATAGATATTTTGTTAACACTGATATCTATATGACACACCCGGAGCTTATTGAGCGATGTGTTAAGTGTTAATCTCTAATAAAACTAAATATTTACATATCAATAGAGTACTAACTCCCCAAACAGAACAGTTTTGCACTAATTTTATTTCCCCTTACGAAGATTAAAACCAAGATATAAGTATGCCTTATTTCTAGAATCCTTATTCTGATTTTGATTAAAATCCATTACCTGATTTTTATTTTAGAAAATGTCTCAAATTTAAGGCTTGAACTTATCAAGTCTTAAGAAGAAATTGAAATTCAAGGAACCATGCTTTATTTGTGGCTAATGACTATGGATCAAATCAATGCAAATTTGAAATATTTTTAAATGAGAAGTTTTGACTATTTTATGTCCCCTAAAAACCCTTTTAAATACTCCAGAAAAACTAAAATTGAGGGAATATTTATTAATGTCTAATACCTATTGTTCAAATTTAACAAAAATCGGAAGTATCTGAATTTTCATGAAGGGCTTCCACCACTTTTAACCGCTTTTGCATGAAACTAAATATAGCTCACATTTGAACCCCTTACGTCTAGCAGCTGTGTTCCAAAATTCATAATGATCAGTTAAGGAGTGAATCCTATACATATAAACAGACTTAACTTTATAAAGATAGAGATATATGTATTTAGATCCATTTAACTATATACAATTTTATTTTACAGAAAAAATTAAAATTTCACATTTTAAAACCCTTAAAACAACAAATATGGAAAGAGCATTTGAGGTACAAAATATTTGATGAGTTTAAGAAAGGTCATTTTGCAGCTGAAGCAACTCGAAATATTCAGGAGGAAAATGTCTGAATAAAAGAATGTGCAGATGGTTAATAAAGTTCAGAAATTAAAATTTTGACTTTGAAGATGAAGACTTATCAGAAAGTCAAGGTGAGTTTGATGAAGAGCTTGTAGCAACACTTGAAGAAAACCCTGCAGTATGATTTGAAAAATTGGCAAGTAAGCTTTCTTCAAAGCATACAACTGTTCATCATCTTCAACAACTAGGAACGGTTCCTAGAGTTGGAAAATGGGTGATTCATGAATTGTCTGAAGGCAACCTGAAATTGTCAGTTGAGCAGACAAAGCATTCAGTGTGTTTAATGCTCCTTGGCTGCTATTATGTTTTAATGGTTTTCAACAGTGAAATTTTAATTCATTATTCCTGTAAAATAAAATTCAATAAAATTAAATGTGTTCAAGTCATGACTCAAGTACATACATATGATACTAGCTGTACCTACCTGGCATTGCTCGGGTGGATACATATTTTGGGAGAGGGACTTACAAAGTATCATTCAAAATATAATAATATGTACAGTTTCTTTTAAATCATGATTTAAGAAGGTGGTTGTAGTTTTCCTGTATTCTTTTGTTGGTGTCAAAAACTATTCAATAAATATTAAATAATGGAAAATGATTGCATGTATATTCACGAAAGTTACATAAATGTGAGAAACACACACACCGAAACCCATGATAATAGTTGTATTATTAATACATAGATGAGTTAATTTGGTCAGTGAAAGGGAATTAATATTAAATATTCAAGGGTAGTAACTCATTTTAATTTACTGTATGTTTGTTTTAGTTAATTAAATATCCGAGTAATAAAGTAAAAGGATTTTCAGAAAGTAGTCAATAAATAGTAAATAATAGAAAAGTAATCATATATATATTCCTGAAAGTTATGTAAATGTGAGAAACACACACACACACGCGCGAATATCTTTGATAATTATTTTGTAAATACAGTGATGAATTAATTTAGCAAGTCAATAATAGGGAAATAATTTTAAACATGATATTTAAGGGTACTAACCCAAAATTGCTTTTTCTTAATCATATCTTGTTTTTTTTTTAAATTTAGAAACCTCAGAAATTTAAAAAAATATTTCTTTACTGTATTTCTTTTTATTTAATAAAATATCCAATTAATAGTTTATTCTTTCTCTGAAACTTAATAAGCAAAACTGTTTTCGATGGTGGAAGGCTTTTAAAGAAGAAATTTGTTAACTGAAATCTATTGAAAACAAAATTTTTTTACAAGAAGTTACTTAATTTCTAGAATAGTAGCTCCCCGCAAGGAATACTTTTTCTGTTTTGTGCATGAAGATAGAAATTGTGCATGAAGATAGAAATTGTGCATGAAGATAGAAATTACTTTAAGCTGTACATTTTGAAGACTTTAAAGCAGTGCAACGCTATTTGCATTTTCGGTCGCTTATAACATTAGAGTAAAATTGTACTGTAAGCAGGTTGTATAAATGATAAATAATTACTCAGCAGTACGAAAAGCAAGAAAATTTAAGAAAGCAATATGCAATTTATATGTTAGAAAATAAATATAATTGTTTATCTGATAGCAAAATAGATCTGAAAATGGTAAAATGTGTTTTTGATTAACGACCTAAGCTGTTTTTTTATGTGTTTATTTAGAAATGTATCCATAATAAAAAATATTTTTTGTAAACAAATTATATATAGCTAAGTATATTATTACAGTGCCAATACACAGTACAATGACAACAAATAAGAATTGACTAGTTAGAAGCAAAGTTTGGTTTATCAGCTTAAATGCTATTTGGGTCTGACTTTGAAAATCTGACTAAGTAAATTTTAAAGTAGATATGCATATTTAGTTCCGTTAGACTTTTGCACTTAGTATTAAATTTCAGAAAATTAAAATCTGGACAAAACTTATGGGATGATCTAATTAATTGCACATTTGAAGAATGTTTTTAAATGGAAAACTTCAACATAATAATAATTAGTTCATGCATATAATTAAATTATTATTTCGACATTTTTTTTTACTGCATCTAAATTTAATACAAATATAAATCTATATTTCTCTAAATTGCCAAAATATGCCATACATCATCATTTTCAGTTTAATGTTCATTTTATATACTGGCATGTATTGAACTGCTTTTAGAAATTGTCTTCCAAACTAGCCTATCTCTGTCTAGGTCTTTAATTATCCCTCTTTCTCTCAAGTCCATCTTTATCACTTCCTCCCATGTTTTGTTGGCCTTCTCCTGCCAACTGACCCTACTACCTCAACTGTTCTACATCTACTAACCCAAGAACTCTCATCCATTCTTTCAATGTGGCCATACAGTCAAAGTCTCCTATACTGCACACATCTCCCTATACTGTCCAGATTTAATCTTCCTCGAAGGTCATCAGAATTAAGTCTGTCTTTAAGACTCACGTTACACATCCATCGTATCATTCTCATATCATTTCTCTCCATGCAACGCATGTCCTCTACCCTCACCGGCCAGATTTCACTTACATATATCATCACACTGCATACACATACTTACTAGACTCTTCCCTTGGTTGACAGTGGTAACGCTCTTCTGGTTAGTAATGGCAGAAGTTTATTGCTAGGTAAATTATTTAACTTTTCAATTCTTTGGCAATTTTATATTTTTTTTTTTGTTTTATTGTTTGGTGATGTCCATTTCTGTAAACTTCTTTTGTTAAATTTTGTATTTGCTATTCTCAAGTTGTTCTTGATACAAAAAACTAGGTCAGACGTTCTCTTCTGTTGATTGGGATACATAGACTGAATGTTGCTATTGCAGATGATCTGTTGACCAACTTTGCAATTAAAATCACCTTTCAGTATCGAATTTAACTATTAGATCCAATAAGTTCACTTATTTTCCTCTTCATTCTTCTTTTCCTTAGATGTGACAGAAAGGTAATTTTCATTAGTCTGATTTTACCTTTTTCTTTTATTTTTAAATTC
>OY744526.1:83412293-83529793 GCA_963556195.1 Sepiola atlantica
CCCTACCTGAGAGTTCATCATTCAAACTCCTTGGCCTAACCTTCACAGGTAACATGAATTTGAACACATACATTGAAGACATTGCCAAGGCTGCCGCAAAGAAGGTTGGCTCCCTCTACCGTGCTAGTGGACTCCTTACACCTGACATTATCCTGTATCTCTACAAAGCCACCATTCGCCCATGCATGGAGTATTGTTGCCACATCTGGGCTGGTGCATCATCTACTAGTCTCTCCCTCCTTGACAAAGTCCAAAAAAGAGTAGTCAACCTAATAGGTCCCTCACTGTCAGCTAAGCTCCAGCCCCTGTCCCATCGCCGCAATGTAGCATCCTTGTGTTTGTTTTACAAATACTTCAATGGATTATGCTCCGATGAGTGTGCTGCTCTGGTACCCCCTCGACGTAAATTCACTAGACTAACTCGACATTCTACTAAATCTCACTCATTCACTGTGGAGGTCCCCAGATGCCGGAGAGCATTCTACTCAAATAGCTTCTTTCCTCGTGCTGCTGGCCTCTGGAACTCCCTCCCTGCCTCCTGTTTCCCCGACAGTACTGACATGCAGAAATTTAAAACTAATGTAAACAGACACCTCGCTGCTCAGATCCCAATTTAAGCTGAACCACCAATCCTTCCCCCCCTTTTCCTTTTTTCTCAGTAGCCCCTTACGTTTACAGTGGCGTCCTGCCTTGTTTGGGGTGAACCATGTAAAAAAAAAAAAAAAAAAAAAAAAACTCTCTGTGTAGTATATTGAATGTCGAGTATTCCAGCTGTTTTGATATACTTGTTATTTTCCTTTTATAATATATTAAATGCCCTGGCAAACATGCAACTGTGGTCCATGACTAGGGGGCGGACATGTGAAGACCAAAATTACAATCAAATAATAATTATCGATAAAAATTTTAGTAAAAAATTTCTTAGTCCAGTCCAGTAATTAGCAACTATACATATTATTAGGAAACAGCTTACAATAATTGATTTATTTCCATCAAATCAGATGTAAAAAGTACAAAAATATAAAAGAACTAAATTCACAAAAAAATCACTTTATTCACCATGAATTTTGATATTGCAAAATCATGAGTCAATTGGTTTATATTGACTAATTCTTTACAGAAAATATGGCATAATACAATGAGAAAACAAATTCAACATTTTACAAAATCAAATAATTTATCAAAAAAATTTGTGATGTTTGTTACATATACAATTTGTTTTTACAGAAGATGAAGAAAATATATCATGATACGATACTAATAACATCGACTTACATTAACAAGAACATAAAACCAATAAAATATATGTAAAAAGGGGGGGGGGTATGTAAAACATATCTGCTAACTGCTTGGAAAATTATGCATTAAATAAAATGAGATTCTACTTTTTTAGGCGATTACGTGTGAGCACCATGAAAAATTTAGCAGAAAGAAGAAAAAAACAATTGGTGTAGAATTGAGAGAGAGGGATCAGTTTCACATATAAATTTTACGTAAAATGATCACCCATTTCCGGGTTATTCTAGCCTTTTAAGGCATTAACAATTTTTTTGCTATGAGAGATAAATCTTGTGCGATTTTTTAGGGGTGGGGGAGAGTAGTGGTTTTACATTTTGGGGTGATTATGTGTGATTTTACGATCTTGCCACTCGGACTTAGGGTAATAGGTAAAAATCTTTTAGTTAACTGCTCTAAAAAAACTAGAATGCCCCAGAAATAGAAAATCATTTTACGTTAATTTTATATACGAAACCAATCTCCACTCTAAATTCTTAAACAATTGTTTGTTTTTTTCTTCTTTCCATCAGATCTTAAAGGGTGTTGACACGTAATCGCCTAAACAAAGTAGAATCTCGTTTTTTTTTTTCAGATTTAAATAACAGAACAGAGCACAAATATCTCCCATTATTAAATAGTAAAGCAATAGTTAATTTTGCTACAAAATCTGTAACTAAAAAAGAGCTTGTTAAAAATAAAAGATCAATTAGGACAAAAGTACCATTTAAGACTAGACCAAAAATCAACTTTATCCAACATTTTGACGAATACAGAGTGAAATGGGCAATAAAATTCAAGTCTCTATAGTACAATTCAAGCTTAAAAAGTATTTAAACTTGTTAATTTAATTTTACTTGAGTGATTGATCCCCCCCCCCTTCAGATGAAATAATTATCATAAGTAAAATCTTATGTCAGTTTCTGATATGCATCATTTAAATATAAAAAGAGAGCATAGGTTTATATTATTTAAATTATTGTTTGTTTTCTTCACCTTTTAAAAAATTTTTTTCTTTAACTTGAATTTACCCCAGACAAGGCACATTACCACTAAGACGTAAGGGGCTACTGCGGATTAGCGGCCAGAAATTAAGGGGGGGGGCGTTCATCCTAAGTGGGGAGTTGTGCAGCAAGATATTTGTTCACATTACACTTAAATTTCTGCATGTCGGTAGAGTTAGGGAAACAGGGAGCAGAGAGAGAGTTTCAAAGGATGGCGGCTAGAGGAAAGAAACTATTAGAGTAAACGACTCTCAGGCATCTGGGGACCTCCACAGTGAATGGATGGGATTTAACTGATTGTCAAGTTAGTTGGGTATATTTATGTCGAGAGGGCACCAGAGCAGCCAGTTCATCAGAGCACATTCCATTGAAGTACTTGTAAAATAAGCACAGGGATGCAACATTGTGACGGTGGGACAGGGGCTGAAGCTTGGTGAATAATTGGAGCCCTATTAGATTAGAGACTCTTTTTTGGACCCTGTCTAAAAGGGAGAGACTGGTGAATGGTACACCAGCCCAGTTGTGACAACAATACTTCATGCATGGGCGGATGCTGGCTTTGTAGAGATATAGAATACTGTCAGGTGTGAGGAGTTTTCTAGCATGGTAGATGGAGCCCACCTTCTTTGCAGCAGACTTGGCAGTATCTTCTATGTATTTGTTCCAATTCATGTTATCCGTGAATGTTAGACTGAGGAGTTTGAACATTGAACTCTCAGGTAGGGTGTTATTATCCATGGTAATCGGTGGTTTAAAAGGTTTCTTGGGGTTGTTAAAGGAAAGGAGCTTTGTCTAAGTGGCAGTAAATGTTACCATTCATTTATGTTCCCATTCATCTACAAACTGGAGATCATTTTCTAAGGATTCAGCCATTATTTGGGATATGTGCACATCTGATTTTCCCACATGTTGAGAGTAGAGCGTTGTCTCATCAGCAAATATACCAATCTCAGACTCAATTTCATCAGGGAGGTCTTTATGAAAATTAGGAACAATAGAGGTCTGAGGATCTATCCTTGGGGTACACCCACATTTATGTCATGTTGCTTAGATGAATGGCCATTGAGGACAACCTGAGTCTTTCTCTTGGATAAGAAGGATGTAATTAAGTATTCGTCCATAAATACCATATGAATTTATTTTCTTGAGAAGACCTTCATACCAGACCTTGTCAAAGGCTTTGGATATATCAAGGGCTATTGCCCTAGCTTCACCTGCTTTGTCCAGTGTATGGTATATGCGTTTAGAGACGACTGTTAGTATATCTGCTGTAGAACACGCTTGCCTAAATCCATACTTATGGCCAGAAAGATGTTTAGCATTAGCAAGATGGCGAACTATCGCTTGATTGATTAAAGATTCAAATATTTCAGCTAAGGCAATTCAAGAACCAGCACTAAAAGTTTTGAAATTATCTTAAAATATTATTTATCAAATGAAAATTTTCATACAATTCTTATTACGACATAATCAGTATTGATAATGCATAATTTTCCAAGCAGTTATCAGATATTCTTTACATTTCCCCGTTTCTACATATTTTATTGGTTTCATGTTCTTGTTAATGTAAGTTGATTTTATTATGAAGACTGTGTATAATATTATTATCATATCATGAAGCAATAAGCATTTTATTCATCTTCTGTGAAAACAAATTCTATAAACATGTAATAAAGATATCAAATTTTGTAAAATTTATAAAAATCGTTTCTCCGAACATTATTTTGTTCATAAATATTTGATTTCGTAAAATGTTAAATTTGCTTTCTGATTGTATTATGTCATTATATTTTCTGTAATAATTAGTCAATATAAACAAATTGACTCATGATTTTTGAAATATCAAAAATGTGTCTAATTCATGGTGAATAAAGTGATGTTTTTTGTGAATTTAGTTCTTTTATATTTTTGTACTTTTACATCTGATTTGATGGAAATAAATCAAATATTGTAAGCTGCTTCCTAATAACATGCATAGTTGCTAATTACTCGACTGGACTAAAAATTTTCGTAGTGATTATTATTTAATCGTAATTTTTGTCTTCACATGTCTGCCCCCCCAGTCATGGACCCCAGTCGCATGTTTGCCAGGCCTGTATTATGGATAACCTTTCCTTAGTGGCATTCAAGGACCATCTGAAGAATCTATGTTCATGGAGGTTATAGAGTGTCGATGCATAGAGTCAAGCAGGAGATCAATGACGAATATACGTCTGCATGTGTGTGAAAATGAGAAGCGTGAGTTTTGACTTGAATTCACTGCTGCTAATATGAATAAAGGTATAAAATGCAGAGATAACACTGCTGAGTCCAGACACGGATGTGTGATAGGGGCTCTATTGAAACTAATCCAACTGCCAGTCAACTGTTACCACCTCGTTTGTTATTGTATAGAGAGAACCCTTTCCAGCCAACTTACCACAAAGATCACAAACTGAGAAAGAACTCGTAATTTCGGGACTTGTCTGACAACTAATTAAGACACTGTATATCTTTTGTAATATTATGTTCTTTCTTGATGACAGCCTGAATATATAACACCTAAGTATGATGTAAACTTTTAAATCTATCGGATGAAGCTTATTAACTGTAACTCATTTGGTCATAGAAATCTATGTTCTAAAAACAAGATGAAACAAGTTTCAACAGTTGAAATTTACTAATTGGAAAATATTTTGCTATATTGTGTGCTGAGGGCCAATCATGATACCATCGCAAAAATTGATTTTAAATTTGAAATCACCAAGAAAGGAACCAAGAAGAAGGCCGGTGATGAGATGCACAATGATCTCTTTAAACCGGCCTTCACCAAGACCAAGCTTGTGATCGTGCCAAGTGGAAACAAAATCCATTATTGTGGACCCCGTTGTAGCGCAAAAAAAAGAATTAGCGCTTGATGTATCCTCAGTTTTATTTTGAATTTTATCTTTTGTTAAGACCACAATCTACTGGCCCCTGCACAAAGAAGATCTTCACACACTTGAAGTGTTCAACATGTACTGCTATGACGCATTCGCCTCTCCGACCAAATCCCAACCAACACCATCCTTGAAAGATGCAACACTATTGGCATCTTCTGAAAAGTAGACTTTGCTGGTTTGGTCACATACTTCGATGCCCTGAAAAGGAATTTATTTACAAGTTGGTGGCCCTAATCACATCCGCTGACTGGAGGTTGTGTAAAGGTAGTCAACTGAACACATTGATTAAAACGGTGACAACAGACATGGAGTTAGTCGCTAGCCCTTGCATTTTTAGTATTCGCTGCTGGAACCAGGAATGTTTGAAGTATTCCGAGGCCTCAGCTGCCAATCAGTGTAGGTAAATGCTTTTAAATGTACAAGAACAGTTGGAAAACAGATGTTCAAATCATGCAAAAATTAGTCTATAAATATCTTTAAGTTCACATTAATGTCTACTACTACTACTAGTACTATTATCATATAAAATAGTTCACAGCAAGTTCTGTTGTGTGTGCGCATGCATGTATGAAATCTACAAGCATCTTTCCTGTTCAGAATTTTGTCTGTAAATTAGAAAAAAAATTGTTTTATTCGTTTATAGACATTTGAAAATATTAAGTAAAAATGGAATAAAACTAGTTCTAGTTATATTGATAACATATAAAGGAAATAAGGAGAGAAAGAAAAGATAAAAAAAACTTATGATGCTTGGCCTTGCTGTCCTTCATCAGGCACAGCTGTCATTTGCTGGTTTTCAACTTCACTCAGTTTTTTTCCCCATAGAAATATTAATAAAAAAAACTTTAAAAAAACAAAACAATTATTTGTGGTATGAATGAAATTTGATGACTTCTGGAAGGCAAGAATTAATACAGAATCAAGATAAAAATCTAAATACAGGTGACAAACGTGACAGTTTGAAAGAGAATGATGAGAAAAACAACAAAAATATTTTCCCTCCATCTTTTTGGGAAGGAATGGATGACTTGTGTCAAGTAAATCAAGTAAATTTTGACTGACATAAAAATGGCAGTTTTGTTTTTTTGTTTTATTTTAAGATTTATTTAAAAATTAGGATCATAAATGACAGGTTTTACTTAAAATGTGTAGCTATGGCAAATATCTACATAAGTTGAAAAAAAAACAAGATCATTGAAATCTCTGAGTTGTTTTTTGTTAAACTTTATGTAAATCTTTTAGAGTAAATTTATAATCTCTATATTAATAAAATTATGAAAAAACTTTGTGTGAGTGTTTGCTTCTTGTATCAATGAAACTTTTATAATTACACATTGAATTGTTATTTTTTAATTTACTATTAATCAAATATTTATGGAAACAAAAAATTCAGTAGTGTAAAATAGAAAAATATTTTTTTTTTAAATCTATTTTAAAAAATAATTTAATTATGAAATTAAATCCACCAGAATGCATTTCGGTTTCTTCGTAGACATGTCAGACATGTTAATCTGTTGTTAATAGTTGGAAAAAAATGAATTACTTTGTGACTCTTTGAAATTTGAAAAGAATTTAGAAGCATTTAAATCGAATCGAAAGCCATTTCTGGTTTTAAAATTATTACCAAATCCTCATGTGTTAAAATATTGAAAGTTTTGGAAGCTATTTACATCTAATGATTTTATAAATAGAGATTAAAACAACATTATCTTAACAAAATTAGTTGCAATTGGATTCAATTAATAATTTAATGACGAAACAATACCCGGCGATCCAGAAGAATAAGCGACTCAAATGGTGTTTGGTCAGATGTAATCCCCGTTATTAAACTTCCTCCGGGATATAACTTCCTGCGAGAGTGTTAGTTTCCCGATATTTAATATCAACAATAGAAATTAATAAATTATGAATATTATTTTAAAATCACTTGCTTACTTATTTTTGTAAAAGAATTTATTTAAAACAAAAATTAGTACAAAAGTTTGCTTGATTTTATTTCTTTCTTTCTTTCTTTCTTTAAAATACTAGTGATTTTTTTTCGGTCATTACCGCCTGGCTCTGTAAGAGTTCCTGTTTTGGGTCGCTTAATCTTCTGGTTTGCCCAATACCCTAATAATTAAATTAAAAAATAATTTGATTAAAACAATAGATATAAAAAAAGGAAAACAAAAATGAAAGTAAAAAGACTCCCGGGTAACGCCGGGTAGGTATAACTAGCATAACATCTAATGGTATTCATATACATGTATACACTCCTTATCATAATAGCTAGCAGAGGGTGTACACTCGTTATAAAAGACGGCAGAATTGTCCAAAGCATCAAGAAATGTATGCTTAAGTTTGTCCTGTTAGCAAGTTTTGTCAATAGTGCAATTATCACAATTGTTGATTTTGGATCTTTTTTATCACTAATGAGTCACCACTGAGCAAGGCTAAAAGTCACTCGAGGGTAAGGATTAGTGTGATGGATAGATTGTCACTTGAATGATGATGAATATTATGAAAAGATTGACAATAATGAATGGAAGGAATAAAATTTAATGAGTCATGAGGATGGTTTATGACAGGTATTTAGTGACATTGTTAGAGCTGTTTTTATTGATACAATTCTACTTAATTCGCATATTATGAACTGATGATGACCTGTTTGTTATTGTTTTTAGCTGTGCTGCAGTCATGGTAACAACGTAGAGGAATTGAAAAAGACAGCTGACTATTCGTTTGTCGAAAACAGAGCCGGTCTACTTTTTATGTAGACCTCTAAGATATATCTAGAAACTGTTCGGTGGTAACAATTCAATTTCAGAATTCATAATGAAAAGCTGATTTATTAAAACTAATTCCAATTATTTGTCTTGCTCAAATTTATTGACTTTGACTTAGTCAACATTACTGAATTATTTTGACTTAATATCTGAAGTATAGCCATTGACATATCCCTTATTGTATAAGGCTGCTCTTTGTAGGGAAGACAACTATTTGGTTTTGGTAATGTTAGCAAAACATGGTTTAGAATAATTTTTACAACCTCTTTTCTCAAAAAAAGTATATATCATACTGGTTGTTGCCTGGGAATCTTTTTAATTTTTAGTTTCGTTCATTGCCTTCTTACCCTGTCTTTTCTCTTAATTAATTTCTTTTTGAAGTTAAATTTAATTATTACGGTTTTGTTTGGTCATTAAATTATTAATTGAACTGAATTATTATAAAACTATAAGTAAAATCGTCTTGTCTCGAAAGATCGATCAAACGAAAAGAAAGCTAGGAAAAAATGTTCATGGCTCGATTAAGATTTACATGACAAATGCAGGTAACTGTGTGCTGTAAGTCTGGTGTGTGAGTGAAGGAAAGGAGAATATTTTTCTGTTTAATTAAATAGATAGAAAAGAAACTGAAATCCATTCTGGTGGATTTTTACAAAATGAAAGTATTTTTTTTCAAATAGAATTTTTAAAATTTCAATTTATTTTATTCTATTGCATTTTTGATTACAATAACTATAAAGCCATCCTCCCAGGTATTACCATCTTCTTTCGAAGAAGGAGATGGGTTTCATGGCTGTCATCTGCGGTGCTCTTATCCGTGAGTGTCGACATGATCGAAAAGGACATTTTCTAGTAAAATTGGTTTTCATCAATCCTTTAGACTATTAACTTACTTTTAACGGTACCGTTACACTCACTGCATGTCCTTTTTCATCTTCATTTTCTTCTTTTATTTTGTCACCTAACTTTAGAGTTACTTTTAGAATCCAAAGAAATACAGCACTTTTGCATTGTTTCAAAGTCATCACAACATTTAAAGGTAACTGCAGGCAATCCCCCCAGGTATTACTTTAGGAGGGAGATGAGTTTCTTGTTTTTAATCTATGAGGCTCTCTTCCATGAGAGAGTGTCGATGGGACCTTATGCAAACTGTGCAAGTACCATTTCTATCTTTTTTTTTTATTTTAGGGTTAGTGATAGGATAACTGTGGGGCATGCATTTTTTTCATTACTTTCCTTCCAGTGTTTGTATATAGACACCCCCCCCCCCAAACTTTTTCACCTTTTGTAATTATGAAATCATACTAACATTTAAATTTTATTTATGGAGAAAATACACACCACTGCAATTGATGTTCATAGCTAAGCAAAAAATGAAGTAAAAATATTTGTATGGAGTTCAGAGCTAGGAGCATGAGTTTCCTGGCCCATTCAATTTCTTTTTTTAGGCAATGCCCGTGCATG
Source organism: Sepiola atlantica (assembly GCA_963556195.1). Lineage (NCBI taxonomy): Eukaryota > Metazoa > Mollusca > Cephalopoda > Sepiida > Sepiolidae > Sepiola > Sepiola atlantica. Next base: position 83,421,723 of record OY744526.1, read on the forward strand.
TGTCTCGCTAGTAGTAAATAAAATAATTGAATGTGTAACTTTTAAAAGTTATTTTGATATGAGAAAAACACTCACACATACATGAACTTCTCTCATAATGTTATTACTTTATTTTATGACAATTACTAAATGCATTCTTAAAAAAACGGTTATTTAAACAAAATCTATTAGAAGTTTTTTTTGATTCATCCCAAATATCACATATTGACACTGAGATTAAGGGCCAGATTTATTGGGATCATCCTAAGTGGGGAAATGTGCAGCAATATGTTTGTTCACATTACATTTAAATTTCTACAAGGAAAGAATTCCAAAGGCAAGTTGTCCAAGGAAAGAAGTTATTCGAGTAGAAAATTTTCCAGCACCTGGAGACCTCTACAGTGAAGGGGTGCGATTGTGCTGCTAGTTGAATTTGTTTGAGTATTGACGGTGAGGGGTACAAATGCAGTTTGTCTGAGTACATTCTCTGTAAGTACTTCTAAAACAAATACAGGAATGCAACATTGCGGCAATGTGATAGGGGCTGGAGCTTGTGTGGGACCTATTTGGTTAGAAACTTTTGCACCCTGCCCAAGAGATAGAAAGTAGTGGTTGGTGCACCAGCCCAGAACAATATTAATTTTATTGTTTCTATTCTAAATATCATTGTCCTCAATGTAAGCTTGAAACGACTTTGTATAAGGAACATCAATGTCTTATTTCTCATCTAAAATAACATTATTTAACCGACTGTATATTCATGGACTTCTTGAAAAAATAGATTTCTAGATCTAAGATGTATCGATTTCAGATCGAATTGGAATTTTAATATTTGATGCATTCTGAGCTTCCAAATCTCTGGGGGAATGCTTTCCCATAAAATCAAAATTCTATAACACTCGGTGTAGCTGATTATACTTTAGTGTTAAGAGATGAAAATTATTTTTGCAATCATGGAAAGTGAATTATCTGGATGAAATTCGCATGCTTTCAATTGATTATGGGGGAAAAGCAGTGTTTTTTAAATTAACTGGAGTTATAATATGTAAGTACTTGAAAACCTCTTATATCATATATTTGAAAAGCCATTGTCTTTGAGTATGTCTATTCTGATTGTAATATTTTATTACTTTCTGCTTAAGTGGATTGGAAATGAATTTAGCAGACATTTAAGCTTGTGTTATGTAAGAATATAAACGTTTTAAGTTTGAATCATGAAATGTTAAGTTGAGATTTATACATTTTTGTTTGTCATTTACAAATGGTTATTGAAACTATTTGACGAAAAATTTGTTTAAGTTATTTTCTTGTACTATTAAGGGTTGATTAACTAACACCCCCTTATAATAACTTGCAAGCCATCGCTCCAACTCTGTATATACAGTGGATACAGACAAATATATTTGCTTCCCACTAGTGGGTTGAGCTCTCCAGTAGGTGAAATAACGGTTTAACGTAAAGCATTACACGTCATAATCAGAATTGAGTTTTTGGAAACCGGTAATTTGAACAAATATAAAAACTTACTTTTGTGGTGAGCAAAACTGGCGGATTAGTAAGATTGCTGACTACTGGACAGGCAGTCGGATTTGAATCTCAGCTTGAAACACTCACTGAGGAACAATGATACAGAAAAACAGCTGTCTGTGGATGACTATATATGGTGAAACGTAATGCTTCCCCATGAAAAGATATTTGAATATTATTAAAAATTTTAAAAAGTCAAAAACTATATGTTTTTTTTCTTCAAACTAAATTATTTATTTACCTTAAAGATATAAATAAGCAAGCTTTTGACCTAATATGTCGTTTTCAAGCGATTTTTTGAAAATCATTTTTTTTGACAGAGATATAGAATTCTCTTGTGGATAGTAGTCTGTCGAAGTGTATATATATATATATATATGTGTGTGTGTGTGTGTATGTATGTATGTGTATATATATATATATATATATGAATGATTTTTTATTCAAACATGTACAAAGTCTGCTACACTGGCATGTCGATGTTATCAATCTACAGCTATCAAGAGCTGAGGTCTCATCAGGCGGAAAGTTTTTTAGCAGATTTTGTAGCAGACTTTGTACATGTTTAAATAAAAAACCATTCATAATACAGCTCTATATTTTTATTGAGCACTCTTTTATAAGCCCGGTTTGATTCCCTTTGGATTTCTACCCTGTGGATTTGTATACTACCTGGATTTCTATATATATATATATATATATATATATATATATATATATATATATACATACAGGGTGTTTCAAAAGTCTTGGGAACATTACAAATGCGTATATCTCATGAACTATTCCAGGTAGAAAAATGAAACTGGTGCCATTTTAAAGCTTGCTTAATCAAGTTTTTGGTCATACTAATGATTTTCGTGTTATCTTTCCAGGTGCAGTAATGGCGTTCTCTAAACAAGACAAGGCATTTTGCGTCCTCCAATTTGCAAAGACTGAATCGTGGACATGTGTTCAGCGTGCATTTCGCAGGAAATTTAAAAAAGAAGCCTCTGAAAGGAAATCCATTGTCAGATGGCATGCTAAATTTGTGAAAGATGGGTGTTTGTGCCCAAGTAAGCGAACAGGTCGCCCTTCAACTTCAGAAGATGCAGTTGAGCAAGTTCGGACAGCCTTTCAGCGGAGCCCCCGTAAATCAGTGAGAAGAGCCAGCAGGGAACTTCAGCTTGCTCCAGCAACTGTCTGCCGTGTCTTAAGGAAACGACTGCAAATGGTACCTTACAAGCTCAAGTTGGTCCAAAAGTTGAAGGACACTGATAAGCCACTTCGCCGTGACTTTTGCATTGCAATGCAAGAGAAGTTGGAAGATAACGGCTTTGATGACCGGCTTGTTTTTAGCGATGAGGCGACCTTCCATCTGAATGGCAAAGTTAACAAGCATAACACTCGCATATGGGGTACTGAGAATCCTCATGAACTTCTTGAGCACGAGCGAGATTCACAAAAAGTGAACGTGTTTTGTGCAATTTCCAAGAAAGGTGTCTATGGACCGTTCTTCTTTGAAGAGGCAACTATCACTGGTGAATCCTATCTCAACATGCTGGAAGACTGGTTAATGGCTCAGTTGGAACAAGCAGAATCTGATGACTTCATTTTTCAACAAGATGGTGCACCACCACACTGGAGTCTTAGAGTAAGGCAGTTTCTAAACACAAGGCTGCCTGGTAGATGGATTGGGAGATCTGGGCGAGGTGATGACGTTCTCATGCCCTGGCCTCCTAGGTCTCCAGATCTTACCCCGTTTGACTTTTTCCTTTGGGGCTTTGTCAAGCAACAAGTCTATGTGCCGCCCCTTCCAAGAGATATTGAAGAACTAAAGGCTCGAGTAACGGCAGTTGTGGGAACCATTGACGTCAAGATGCTGGAACGCGTTTGGCAGGAAATGGACTATCGACTAGATGTCTGCCGTGTGACGAATGGTGCTCATATTGAGCAACTTTGAAAATTCCCCACAAAACTTGAAACTTTAACCTTTCCAACGGTACCAATTTCATTTTTCAACTCCTAATAGTTTTTGAGTTATTAAAAATCGTTATGTTCCCAAGACTTTTGAAACACCCTGTATATTGTATACTGAAATTAAAAATATTGACTATTATCTCTTTTTTAAAAAAAGGTTACCAATTGCAATTTTTTCTTTTAGATTATCTACATGTTTTAGTCTTATTCACACTCTATCTTTTATATCCACAAATTTTGGCTGCTATACTCTCTGGACTTCTGATAATTTCAAACTAAACTATTTATTCAATCTACAGAAGTAGACTATTATGATCAATGCCTTAAGCTATGCCATATCAGTTAATTGACTTTCTTTTCACTTGTGACAATGTGACATTGTCTATTCTTTTCAAGGATTGAACTCACAACCTACAGGTAGACTTCACTTTAATTTAGTAGGCTCCATGATATATAGAACATATATTTTAGTGGATTGAATTCTACCCGGTGGTCTGGAGTTCAATCCCTAACTGAGTTTCAGTAGAAATAGTAAAGCCACTTAACTGATATGATAACCTATTATTATCCCGAGACATGTAGAATGATACGTCCACCACTTTTACCCTATTTTCAAGAAAAAAGCTGGAATGAAAAAAAATGTTTATATTTAATCGAAAATTTTCGACTAAGAACTCAGATATTAGTTGTGTTGAGATTGTATTTTTGTTCACTCTAGATTTCTTGATTAAATTTTTTTTTTTTCTTTCATTAAAAAAACAAACAATAAAACATGCCTGCAAATTATATGATGTATTTATTTACATGAGGGAAAAGGAAGTTGAAAGATGTCACAAGCTTAATTGTTAGAGTATTTTTTAAAATCTTTAAATAAAAAAGTAATCTATCAGTATAATTTATTGGTGAATTTGGTTTTATCATCCTAATTGTGAAAACAAATGTCTGTTTTAAATTAAATGTTTTCTGAATGCGCTGTCTGCTATTATTGATGTTATCATTTCTTTGAAAGTATATTAAAATTAGTAAAATATATTTTGTGGCACCAAATATTTTCACATTCATTAACGTCATTCTATTGATTTAAAATTATGAAATTTTCATCTCAGCTTTTCGGAAAAGTAATAAAAAGCAAATATTTTGAAAATTTCTTTTAAGTAATTGCTTGAAATTTTGTAGGTAAATATTTAAAACTTATATTACTTTTAATATTTTCCTTTCTTTTTCCAATTTTACTACAGTACTAAATCTAACTGATTTTTTAATATTGTGTATTTTGTACTTTTTCTGCTTCAGTTATTCATGTTTTTGACACCAGCTCAGGAAGACCAGTTGGAGATGGTAAACCAATTTCACATCAGGTTAGTAAATTATTCATTAGTTTATTCATTATTTAACAGACTAAATTACATATCCATTGGGTAATAAATAATGTAATAATATATATTGTATAAATGCAGTGTGAGGCACTTTGGCTGCAACAACATAAGATCGATATACAGAAATGAAGACAATCACGGAGAACTGAAAAACTTTGAAGAGTCAGAGCTGGACAAAGATTTAGGAGAGCATGTTGACAATAGGCTGTCATTCCACGACCATGTTGATGAATTAGTGAAGAAGGCCAACCATACACTTGGATGAATTAAAAATACTTTTGCCTCCAGGGATAGGATTATTATGAAGAAACTGTTCACCACAATTCTTAGGCTGATATTAGAATATGGAAATGCGCACAGGATTCACCAATTTGCTGGTGACATCGATAAGGTTGCGGAAGTTCAGCGTAGAGCTACTAAGTTGTGTTCGACACTAAAGGATTTGTCTCATGAGAAGAGATTGGAAGCAATGATGCTGCCCTCAATGTATTATCAATGTGATCGAAGCGACATGATTCAAGTCTACAAGATCCTGACAAAGAGACAAGATCAGTCAACAAAGATAACTACCTCTCAGCACAACCAAGGGAATAGAGGGACACAGTCTCAAGCCCTTTAACAAGTATGGAAGATTGAACACTAGGAAGCTTTATTTGGTCAATGGATGGAATTAACTGATGGAATGGATTGTCAATGACAAACATGTCAACGATTTCAAGGGACACCTGGACAAGCATTAATCATAAAGACAATATTCTATCCAATTCACACAGTGACAAGAAGACCACGCTTGTAGTGGGTGTTTTACCCAAAGAGGATATGTTGCATTTTATTTTATAGTTTTCTTACAAAAATGTTAGAATTCTTTTTTACCTTGCTGCGGATGTTCATTAAATAAAAATAAAAATAAAATTGTGTTCATTTACACTTTTTAATCTAAATAAATTTCTATTTTTTGTAAAACCATTTGATTCGTATTAATCAAGTGTTTATCTCTCATGTGCATCACAAAATCTTCAAACTAATTCATTTAAGAGGATTTATTTAAAGTTTAAATATCACATGCTTCTTGATATGTTGATTTCTTACAATAAACATATGTGATTGTTAAAGAAAATTAACGTAATTCAAAGAAGACTGAAATCAATTGAAACTTGGCACAAACATTCACAAGTGCAGAGAGGAATGAGGCAATTCTTTTTGCTAATTTATGGCATGGCTATTACAAGGATTGGAGTTCTCCATTTTTTAGTGGAATTCTGCTCTGTTCTTTTAATCCAGAAAAAGCGGCTTTCCCCGTAAATCGCCATGGGTGTGGGTTCTCTGTCTTTTGGTCAAATCCACTTTTTTTTAATAAGAAAAAGCTAATTTCTGCCAAATCGCTTCTTATATGTTTGGCTGGATTTTATTTCTCTTTCTTCCCCTCTTTTTCTTTATCTTTCGTTCTCCTATTCTGTTTTTTTCTCTTTTCCTCTCCCTCGTCTTGTATTACCTTGCCTTACTTTTCCCTCTTATGCCAGTTCTCTCTGAAAACTGAAAATGTTAATTTTCCCATGAAGGCTAAGACTTCAAACGATCCATGATGGGATATGGGAGGGAGATGACTTTTGCTTCATCAAAGAATTACTTCCTGTCTCCTTCCCCCTACATGCATACTCATTGTCTTTCTTTTAATTTTGACTTTCTTAGTTAAAACTGATTGGAGTTGTTTAGGGAAAAAGTTGTTGTTTCTTGCGCTGTCCTCTCCGCGCACACACACAGGGTAGAAGACAGATTGGGAAATTTGTCTTGATTTCAGCTCGTCTTGTCATTGGCTACTCACATCCCTGCTAGTATTGTTTATGAGGTGTGCTGGCCGACCTTATGCCACATCATTCTCTTGAGGAGAGACAGGTAAATACATTGACACAAAATTTACTTGTGATTCTGAGGATTGCTAAGGATTTTTATATAAATTTATTAAATAATACTACCAAAATAGTAAAATATTTGTCTTTCTAACTTCCTCTGATAAACTGTTTAATTTAATTACCTTAACGCTTTCATCCCTTTCAATAAGATTATTTTATGAGATTTGGATTAGAATATTTTAGAAATCAAAAATTTACCTTCATCAGTACTTTTACTATTTCTCCTGAATTTAAATAAACAAATAAAAAATTGGTGATTTTGAATTATTGCAAAAAATTGGTAACATTTCATTGTTCTTATAAAAGATAATTTTCAATACAAACATCTCTTTTGTAACAGTTAATGATAAATGGATTCTCATTGCAGGGGAGAAAAGGGTTGCATTAAGTTTTCAGTTTTGTTAAGGTTCTATGTCATTTATAGATGTAAGTGTTACCATTATAAAATAATCAAATACAGTAAAAATTTTCTAACAGAAAGAAAAAGCTGGAGATTTCTTACCTTGTTTATAAACTTAATATTATATGTACTACTAGGAGAATACCCACCTCAGGAAGGGTAAAATTAATTCCCTGAACAGAACAGTTGTACACCACTTTTATGTACCCTTACGAAGATTAAAATCATGATATAATGTTACTAATCCTTATGTCTTGAATCCTGATTCAAATTTTGATCAAAATCCATTACATGATTTTGATTCTAGAAAATATCTGAAATCAAAGCTTAAGAAATTGAAATTCAGTGAATCTTCTTTAATTGGTGTCTATTGAGTCAATGACTATGGATCAAATTTAATGCAAATCTGAAATATTTACATTTTCAAATCGGAGGTTGTGCCCATATTGTACCCCCTAAAACCCCTTTAAAATACTCTAAAAAAATTAAATTTGGGAAATATTTATTAATTAATTTCTAATACCTATTGCTAAAATTTCACAAAAATCAGAGGTATGTGAATTTTCACAAATGGCTTCCACCACTTATTTCTCCCCTTTGCTTTAAAGTTTACACACCCTTACGCCCAGCAACTGTGTTCCAAAATTCATAATGATTGGTTAATTCGTTTAGTAGTGAATCCTATACATATAAATATTTAAACATATACACAAGCGTAACTTTATATAAATAGAGGTATAAAACTTGAGACTACAAGTATGGTGTCTGCAAATGAGATGCACAGTAAAGAATGCTTCCATATTTATGCTGCGTGATTCAAGAAAACTCGTTGTTATAGTTTACGATTTTGGAAGTTTCCACGGAAGAAATTGTTAACTAACTGTGCCAGAAAAAATTAAATTAAAAAAAAAATGTTTTGACTGTAATTCAACCGAACCGAATTCCGTGTAACCCACTTTCTGCCTTTTTCTCCAAACGTTTTTACTGTCTTTCAATTTCCAACAAAATTTCGTGCAACCCACTTTCTGCCTTTCTCTATCAAATCCAAAATCACTTCTGCTCCTTCCCAGCTGTCCTCTTCATTTATCTCACCTGATATCCACATATGCAAATCACATAAACACCTGCACCTATGAAGAGAAGCCCTTTTTAAATCTGCATACGACATGCAAAGCACTTCCTTCTTTTTCCTGATGGTGAGTGTTCCTCTTTATTGTCACACTCCTCCCTGATCGTATTATCACACGAATGACAGATGGTGGCTGGTCACTTTATCCTAGTACTTCTCCATAGTGGGACAGTTATTTCTTCCTCTCTTACATCAGATGTACCAGCACCTGAATTGGCAATGGAATAAGGCAGCTCAACCAAGGAACGTCTGTCCTCTCCCTCACTTTCAGATGCAGAACCACTACTACTTGTATCAGAATCTGGTTCTCTCCATTCAGTACTCTCTGATGATGTGTCATCATTGTCGTCCACTACCGGTGCTAAACTGAGATGTGGGCGCACATCTCCTACATGTCGAGGCGTGTCATTGACGACCACCGACTGTGGACTTATTACTCCAGTGACACGACCTGGTCTGAATTTCGACGTGTAACGTCCTTGTGGATTTTTCACTCAAACTGTGTCCCCCTCTTTATAAAGTGCAGAGATCCCATGGTGATTCGGGTGAGGCACAGCATTGACTCCTTTCACTTTGATCTGGTATGAGTACAACAAATTGGCAGGTGCTGATGATGCGGATACATCATCCTTGGGGGTAACGTTGTACCAATACACAGCCTCCATAACAGGACAGCTCTTTCGTGCAGCAATCCGCTTCACTGTCCTATGACACCTTTCTATAATACCATTTTCTGATGGCCGGTATGCACAGCGTGGTCGGAAGTTTACATCCCACTCGTTCATGAACTGCCTGAACTGTTGACTGCAGAAGGCAGTGTCATTATCAACCAGAATCTCGGCTGGGGGGCCACGTTCAAAAAACACTGATTCTAATTGCCGGATCACATGTGCAGTGTCTTGCCGTTGTAGTGGCCGCCAGATTGAAAACCGTGTGGGTCCACAATCGATCAGTGTCAAAAAATGGCAACCATTGTAGTGTGTGATGTCCATGCCTAGCCGGTTCCATACGTCCTGCACACCGAGTCCCCCCTTTTTCCATTGAACTGGAGCTGAGTCTATTGTCTGGCATTCTTCACAATTCCGAATAACTGCCTTTACTGCCGCTTTAGATACAGACGGGTCAATTCTACGCACAAAATATAATGTTTGCCTGATTCCAGGATGTCCACTATGTTGATGTATTTTGTTCAGCTGTGTTGAGTTCAGGTTTCCTGTGACAAAAGCACACACTGGCTGTGTTGGTTCAATCTCTCTCTTTACATTATTGAGCCACTGCTGTGGAACTCTCGTCAGGGAGTCTGCTCGGTTCTGGCCAGATCTTACTAGTGCTATATCAACCGAAATGTTGTACTCTTTCACAAGTGAGATTACTGTGCCCAGTCTCCGCCTTATGAGCATCTCACTTGCAGCCTTGGTGCTCAATCGAGACTTTCCCGTGAGCGCATTGGTCACCCAGTGATACACACACACAGAGTCTGTTTTTATGTGTAACACATTGGCCTTCCATTTGAATGCAAGGTTTAGTCCTTTTAGCACGGCATCCAGCTCTGCCACGTTTATATGTTAGGTATCCTTTGTTGGTCGCAACCAGCTTGCATCCTCGATGATGGCTCCACTAGGATCAAGAGCTACTCCCACAGCAAGCAAGCTTGTGTCCACCCACACATTCAGTTCCTTTGTGGCCACGCACCATTTTCCTCGGACGGGATCTGATTGCTGTACACGGGCAAGTGTATCTGCTATCATACACTCCAGTGGAGTATCGCTAACCTTGTCATCCCAGTTCTGTATAACAGTTGTAGCGTAACGTTTAATAAAGCCTGTTGCCACTCAAAGTCATCCACACACTGGAAAGTGCCCCACCAGTTTGCCACACATGGAGAAGATACATCTTCGTGTCATAGTTCTCGGCGCATCCACAGTACTGGTTCCTCGTCGCCATTGCAGTTGGCCCTGCTCTGCCCAAATTTCTAATCAGCACTCGTGCACCATTTTTCAGTTTTTCTGGGTCCTTACTAGTAAGTCTGTACAGGTCCAGATGCTTCCTTACGGATTCTGCCAACGCCACATCTTCATTAATATATATGTCATCAATATACGCCGACGTTGCTCTCCTTATCTTCTCATCCTTGGCTAACACAGCCTCAAGCACAGCCCGCATTATAAGAGGTGCCACATGTAAGCCGAATCCTAACCTAGTTAGACAATATCTTTGTCCTTTAAATATGACTGTCTGGTATGGCCAGAGAGATTTCTCAACATGAATCTGTAGGTATGCCTTCCTGAGGTCCAAAATGGATACATTCGTTCCTTGCTGTCTCCATTCTCGCATTTTCTCTGCGCAAACATCTGCATCGCCAGTGAATGCATCAACATAGGTGTTTAATTCACGATAGTCCATCACAGGATGCACCTTATTTTTATTGGCCTGTAGCACAGCCATAAGTGGTATTAGTCCCTTGGGGGGGGGGGCAAACTCCTCCTGATTATATTGCAACAACCAACTGTTGTTTATCCAGGTCTGCAACTCGCATTCATAATCTTCCCTTAATTCATTAGACATTGCATATTCAGAAATCCGAGTTTCCAGTTTCATAATCTGCTGACCATTTCCATGCTGCAACCCACACTTTCTTTCATTCCTCAAATTTGGCAACAAAATCAGCTTTGTTAATACAAAGTGCTGCGCAGATGGGTTGTGCCTCCCCAAACTCCACACTTCCAGATTGTGTGATGCGAACGCCACCGATTGCCTTAATGGCGTCAATGCCAAGTAACATATCAAAATCAAGAGGTTTACCTTGCATAATCAACACCTTGATTGTAGCAACGTTACCAGTCTCTGTATGAATCCTAATGGTGCCATTTCCACAGCAGGCCTGCGTAGTGCCGGTTAATGTAGTTACCATTATCTTCTGCTTTAACCAAGACCGACATAGCTTTGCACTCAAGATAGAACGTGAGCATCCAGTGTCAAGGAGAGCCAAGCATGGTGCATCATCAACATAGATGGTAATGACAGGTAGCGCCGAGTTCACATTCTGACTGGGGAATAAACTGGCGCTGATGTCTTGTCCCCAACTTTGTTTCCCAGACAATCTCTTTCCAGATGACCAGTCTTGTTGCACCGATAACATTGTTGATGGGTAGTCTGCCTCCTTTGCATGCAGTCTCTTGCAAAATGATTAGGGCCGTTGCATTTGTAACATGTATAATCAGATTTCCCCATGCCCACAGGAGGTTGAGTGATTCGGGTAGGCTGTGTCGCAGCCACAACTGGTTCCTCCATTTTGGCATTGTCTTTCATCAATGCTCGAGCTCGAGCCAACAGCTCTTCTAAAGTCATATCGTCCACCCTAGAGGAGGACCGCAACAGCCTTTTCACAGGGTTGGGAAGCCCCGTACAAACACATACACCAGCACATTATCTGGTATTCCTCCAAATAGCACTGACAGTTTCCGCAGATCTGCCAAATATACGTCTACAGTCTCACCCGGACGCAATACACGTGCCTCGAACTTCTCATACGCTGTAAATCTGTCATCGGCAAAGGCAGTAAATAGAGCTCCCTTAATTCGTGCTGCATCGGATTTTTCTTTGTGAGTTAGTTGCTGGTAAACTGCGAATGCTCCCCCAGTTAGCCAAAGTGGGATGACATTTTCAAGCCGCTTCACTCCAGATAAGTCACATACTAATTCCACCTTCTCAATCCATCCAACGACTGCTCCAGTCCCATCAAACTCAGGAATTACCTTTAGGTCAAAACGGCTGTCCATTTTAAGCCGAGATAGCTTGTTAACTAACTGTGCCAGAAAAAAATTTTTTTTTTTAAATCAAACGTAACTGAACCAAACCGAATTTCGTGCAACCCACTTTCTGCTTTTTTCTGCAAACGTGTTTACTGTCTTTCAATTTCCAACAAAATTTTGTGCAACCCACTTTCTGCCTTTCTCTCTCCAATCCAAAATCGCTTCTGTCCTTCCCAGCTGTCCTCTTCATTTATCTCACCTGATATCCACATATGCAAATCACATAAACACCTGCACCTAGGAAGAGAAGCCCTTTTTAAATCTGCATACGACATGCAAAGCACTTCCTTCTTTTTCCTGATGGTGAGTGTTCCTCTTTATTGTCACAGAAATAGAAGCTGAAAGTATTTGAAGAATTCTGTCTAAAGATAAAGGCTTAGATTGAGGCTATGTGATAAATATTGGATTCTGTTTGAAAACATCATGATTGTTCTTTTAGAAAGTAGAATGGTGATGCTAAATTGAAATTTTACAGAAGATAAGCATCTTACTGAAACAAAGATGAAGTGAAGGCAAATGTCAAGTGAAGACCTTATGACGACATGAGCTTAAAAGGGAAACACAAGGTTTTTAGATCATGTTTATAACCGATTTTTTACTTTTACAAAACCTTTCAGTGGAAGTTGGAATCATTAGATTCTATGCAAGTTGGTGTGAGAAAAAATGCAAAACATATCTTTGCTAATTACGTTTAAAAAGCTTACGCTCTTCATTAGCTGCATGTAATGTCGTCCACCACCACCACCATCATCTTTTGTTTAACATCCGTCCGTTTTATATGTTGGCATGTGTTAGACGGCTTTTAGAAATTGATTTCCAAACTAACCTATCTCTGACCAGGTCTTTATTTATCCCTCTTTCTCTCAAGTCCATGCTTATCACTTCCTCCCATGTTTTCCTTGGCCTACCCCTACCAACTAACCCTGCTACCTCGACTACTCTCCATCTCCTTTTGGCTAAGATCAAAGTGTAGTATCTGTTCTGATGGATACTGCACCCCATAGACTGGTATTGTCTTGCCTTCGGGGCTTGATTTACGCCGGTCTATGGGTCTGTCCTGTGCAGTTCTAGGAGGTCCACCCTTCCAGGCTTCACCTCCCCTCTTTGGGGAGGAGTAAGTTTATTGCTTACTGCCTGAGGCGCCCCTACCGGGGAATGCTGACGGGGCTGCCCAGACAATTTTTAAACCCAACTTTCCCGACCCGACCTTGGGTCACATCTTACTTGTGGGAGTAAGATAAAAACTGGCCTTGTGCCTAACTCCTGGAGAGGAGTAAATCAATACTCTACATCTACTCACTCAAGAACTCTCATCTATTCTTTCAATGTGGCCATAACATCGAAGCTTCTTGTTCTGCACACATCTCCTTATACCAAAATCCACCAAAATCACAGCCCCCCCCCCTCCTTCTCTACCCATCCTCCTTTTCCCTGCATACACCCCCCATACACTAACATTCCAACTTACTTTTTTCTCCCATTCAGTCTTGACCGCAGCCATCTGGTCAAACACCTCCCTCCTCCCTCTCTTCTGCCATCCACTTCATCCCTGCTCATCCCCCCACATCTTTCTCTTACTACCAGCCACAGTAGTCCTTGCTCACCCCCATCTTTCCACTTCTTCCCCACTCATTTTCTTCAACATTCATTTTTATTCTCCAACTAGTACGGACGTCCACCCAGTAGTGGCCATTATTTTATTTTATTTTTCCTCCCAATATGTCTACCCTACATGTATTTGTACTTGCATGACATTTTTTCTCTATATTATCATCCTGATGAAGTCTTATAAATAAAGACGAAACGTTAATGTACACATAAAAAACATCCATTTTTTGGTTCTCCTTTTTCATTTTCCCATCACGTCGGATTACCTTCATCCTTCTCTTCCCATATATATATATATATATATATATTGAAATCGACGCAACATGTATCTTTTATATTAGAGATAAAAAAAGAACTTTGCCGTGACTCTTTTCACAAATGTGAAGGTGTTTAAGTAAATGAGGCCTCTTTACCTGATTTGCAAAATTAAATTTGGCATGGAATTGTTGTCCTACATATTTCTTCTTAGGCGAGGGGCTTAGGTTTTTAACTTTAAAGGAAAACTGGAATTGCTTGAATCAGTGTTGCTACTTACATTTCAAGTGTTTACTTCTTCTTTCGGCTGATTAAAAAGAGTAAATGGAAACGGATCGGTTTCTGTTTATTTTGAAGATTTATCTTTTCTTGTCTCCGCTTGCCAATTTTGCTTCTTTGCTGACGGTTGATGTTGTCAGAAGAATTGCGTATTTTAAGTGGTAAGACACTATATATATATATATATATATATATATATATATATATACATATTTATATTTAGTTAGGTATGTTTATATATTTGTATGCACAGGATTCACTCCTAACCTAATTAACCGATCATTATAAATTTTGTAACATTACACTACCATCTTATCATTCTCATACTATTTCAGCTGCTAGGTATAAGGAGGTCCAAATGTAGGCTATATTTAGCTTTATGCAAAGGAGGTAAAAAGTGGGTGGAAACTTCATAAAAATTCAGATACCTCCGATTTTTGTGAAATTTTAACAATAAGTATTAGATATCTATTAATAAGTATTCCCCAAATTTCAGCGTTTTTTTTTAATACTAAAAAATGCCGTTTCTACCAAATGCTATTTCATGAAAAAAGAAAAAAAAGAAAAACCTTTTTACACTTAATTAAAGAAATTTCTTGTTAAAGAAAAATATTTACAGATGATATCCATGCGATAAAAAATAGTTGCATACTTTTTTTAAAGAATGAAGCAAGATTCCTTAAATTTCAATTTCTTGTTAAGACCCCTTAAGCCTTAAATTTGAGACATTTTCTAAAATCAATGTAATGGCTTTTGATTAAAATTAAAATAAGAATTCTAGACATAAGGTGTAGTATCATCATATCTTGATTTTAATCTTTCTAAAGATACATAAAAGTGGTGCAAAATTATTCTGTTTGGGTAATTAATTTATCTGTTGTGGGACTAATATTCTTCTAGTATATATGAGTTCCTGTCTGTTTATTTTTGTTCACATATTAGTCCTAGGGTTTTAGAGTTAGAATCTCATACCTATATATATTCTGAAACTACATTACTCAAGATATTTGGATAAGTATATTTCATTTTGATCAAAGGGTATACACCATTAACACAAGGTTTACGTTTACGCTTAACATCCATAAAAAACAAAGAGATACAACATTGTACTTTATTTTATTGATAGCTTGAGGAGGCTTGTTGTTTCTTTTTGTATTCGTAATATTTTATTTATTTTTAATTTCTTGTTTTGATGGGAAAAGGTGATTTAATCCATTTTTCATTTATTTATTTTTATTAGTTGTTGTTTTTTTTAAATATTCATATCTCTCCTAAATGTGTTTTTGTTTATGTTAGGTTGTATTTTATTAATGTGGAGGGTTTCTAGTATTTTTAGTCATATCCTGCAGATATTTTTTTTATTATTTTGGTGTTGGAGTTTAGAATTTTTCTGATGTCAGCTGATTGTATTTAAAAAAAAATTTTTTTTTTAATTTAATTTTTTAAAAATTATTATTATTATTATTATTATTATTATTATTATTATTATTATTATTATTATTATTATTATTATTATTATTATTATTATTATTATTATTCGTTATTATTCGTTATTATTCGTCGTTATTATTATAATATTCTCTGATTCTATTATAATATATTTTATATGCAGTCATTAATTCTGAAAAAAGAATCCTACTGAATTGCTTGTTATATTTCAAATTGTATTATCTTTTCATTATTTGAATTCATCCATTCAACTACTAAATGTACGTAGGTTTAAAATAAAGGATGGTTGCACTAAACTAAACTTCCTGGCGATAATAGTTTCTGTCTGCTTGAATGCTTTCTAATTACTGGCTTTGTTATTGCTATTTCTCTGCTGGATTTGACACATATTTACTCTTTATTTCGAAGCTCAATTTAATTAAATATATTTTCCTTTTGTTTAGGATGACTAATTCTGATTGCGATTTGGTAAAGGTTGATTTTGTTTTTGACAGGAGTGATTGATACATTTGATGACATTAATTTTAATTGGACCAAATCTTTTTCATATTCTAAAAAACGAACTCAATATCAGTAATTAGTCTGTTGTTTTTTGTTTTGTTTTGCCTGTTGTGATTAAATTGTTTTGCATGAATGTAAACATTTTTACTTTTAGAAATTATTTTACTGTACTCTCCTTTTTTATAATTAATAATTTTAGTGAAAAATGTTTTTTATAAGTATAGAGGTATTTAATAAGGCTGTTTGCAATGCGGTAAAAATGGAATGGTGAAAAGGGAGATGAACAAAAACAAATAATTGGAGACAGTAGATGCGATATTTTTCTTCAAAAACTTATCTATTGATTTTTCAGTAAATCTTTCATTTGCTGTTAATAGAGTCCGGGATGGTGGATAATAGTTAGATATTTCGGGAAAATTCCCCTTCTAAAAAAACAAATGTTCTTTCCATTTTCAGACAAGAAACGTTCCAAGATGGCTGCTATATTTGGATCGTCCAAATGTAACAGCCATCTTGGGACCTTATTTCTGGATTGCAAGCAGCCTTATTAAATACTTATATACTTATTTTACGAACAATTATTCGAACAAACTACCATACTCTTTTATATTTGTTTTTAATTCTTAATTTTGTTTGAATTTTTGGGATACAGTTTATCATCATTTAAATGATTTTCTTCAAACAACTGTCTTCATCTACCACGTTTCAACTCATGTGCCCTCCTGTCTTCTTCAGGTGTATTGTTACTTTCTCTACACGGATTTATTTTTTCCTGTATTTAAATGTGATATCTGTTGATTATTTGTGTATGTTAATGCTTCTTACATAATTAAATCTCATTTAAGTATATGTAATGAAAATCAAATGAACAGTATACATCATAGTTAAATATGTAAAAAGAATTACCACACAACAATTTAATAGACACCTAAACATGGTGGTGGGAGTGGGGCATCTTCTGAAACGTAGAATAAATATCAATGTGGGCTCCAAACACTTCTGATTTGCAATGGCTTTGGTGTAATGATGGTGTCATGATGAAGTGAATGTACAGTTGCAAACTGGAAAAAAGTGTCCCATTAATCGTGTTTCATCAGAAACTTGGTATTTGTGGTATTATGGATGCCTTATGCACTCGCCATCTCAGGTGGTTCTGTCATGTATAGCGTACCATCTCTTGCATCAACTCCATATAACACATCTGGATATCCCAGGCATTAGGGAGTGAAAGACCTAGCTCGAGTGTGTAAGAAGCGATATGACTGCATGCAACCTGACTGATGTCAATTCTTTGGATCGAACAACATAAAGACCAGGCATGAGATGTTGCCTGTTGTTGCCGACTTTCTAATCTGGAACACTTGCGTCACCCTAAATACCAAATCAGGAAGAAGAGCTAGAAGAAAAAGTTGATGAGAACACGTCCGTAGAAGTTTATATTTTATTGCACAATAATGTTGTTATCGATAGATAACAACATTATTGTACAATAAAATATATAAATTCATTTTATCTTGTAAAGATATTTGTGTAAGTACCTAGGTCCAGTGGCAGCTCTAGACTACAGAAAGTGTAGAGGCAGCAGTTTCAATATTTATATTAATAGCCTTATTTTATATGTTCATTTTTTCAAAAATAAATTACAAATTTTTGTGAAACTCCAATTGATTAATGAATGCGCTATTATCGCTATGAAAGAAACACTAGTGAAATTCCTATTCTGTTATTTTTATCACAAAAAGATGCAATTTGTTGACAATTTACACATGGATCAATGAATAACACAGTTGGAATTCCACTAATTAACAGACAACTCTTATCTATGGTCTCAAACAAAGAATTTGTCATAGCAACTGTGTGTATGCTAGAGTTTGTTTCCGGTTAAGAGTTTCATTTTTGTATACTCTCTAACTAAAAAATGACAGGTTTTTCCTTGAAGTATAATAGAAACCCAATTTTTAATCATTTAGAATGAGGCTAAAACATCTGCAGGAATCTGCTGACTCCCAATATATTCTTGGTTTTTCTCAGAGATCAACTATTTCTGTTATATTGAAAAATTAGGAGTAAAATATAATGTACACATTTTGAAAAAAAACAACAATGGATATTTAAATTGCATTTGTACTCTCATCATCAAATTAATATATCACTTGAATTTTTACGGCAAGTCATAACAATATATACAATAACATGCTATGCATGATACTCTAAAAACGGTAAATATAAATTCGATTTTATAGTATTTTGTATACTTTTATTCTTATCTGTCTAGAAAATTTAAATATCTTAAAAGTTAGCTAAAAAAACAATGTAGCAAAATATTTCATTTTATAATATTATTCTTGGTTAAATGTATTTTTAATACAAGCTCCAGGACATGAAATTGATACATGAAATACTGTATTGCAACAGATTCTTTGTGTGCTCAGACATGTTCAACAAAGATGTTTCCTCCTTCCAGTTTTTACGGAGCTAAAGTCCAGACTGCAATAATATCATATTTCCTTGTTTAGGAAGTCATCACATGTGGCTCAACTTTCTTAAATTACTGTGAAAACATATTATTTTTTTTACTAATGAGTCACCACTTATCAAGGACAAAATCCACTCAAGAATAAGTGCTAATGAATAGATTGAGAATTGAATGATGATGAATACTATGAGAGGATTGAAAATCCGTACATACTACCCACTTAAAAGAACAACTAATTCAGAAAACAGCAATTCTCCCTCCTTTGTCAAAAACATTACTCATGGAAAATAGGCCAGAAGCAAGAGTTATGAGGGACTGCCAAAAGTAAACACAAGGTCCACTTTTATCTCGTAATGGGCTTATCTGCAGTGGAATGTTGGCTCCATATTCAATAGTAAAGCCAATTAATTAGCTATAAATTTAATTACTTTAATAATTTACCTTTTCCCATAAAAAAAAACGTAAGCACTTTGATAAATGAACTTCCAAACAAAGAAACAATATAATTTTTCTCTTTTTAAGCAATCTCTGAGCATGTCTTTGTATGAGATTACTGATATGCTACAACTTTGATATCTTGATCATATAGATTTTGAAAAACAAGATTTAATCTTTATCCTATTTTTTTTATTTTCTACTGTATTTGTAACTGGAAATGTCATTGCAAAATGAAAAACTCTACATTATCTATCTGCTGCTAATGCTGTATGTCAAATCAAATAATCTCAGTGTGATCTTTTTTTAAACAAATAACTCATTTTTCCTTAGCATTGTTGCCTTCAATTATATCAGATCAAATCAAGAAAAATTGATTTTACAGAAATGAACAAATATTGATAAAGGTAAAATAGGTGCTATATAAGATTAAAGAGGCATTTTAAGGGAAAACTGACTAACATAGTTTTCAAAAGTTTTTTTTTCGCATGCTGATATATGATATTTTGTTTGCCAGGTTTAATTTTTCATTTTTATACAAATTTATGAACAACCGCGATGACCTCCATGGAAATCAATTACTTCTTAAACATGAGATGTGATAATTCAACAATTTTGATGTCAATAACAGTTTTATCATTATTAGAAATGACCTATATGTTTCAAAACTAGATGAAAAAACACTTTCCATCCTAGTCAGATTATTAATTGGCATATCAAAAATGACCTACCAAACATTAACCCATCAAATATAACAACATTACATGTTCCAGAAGCAACATTACTGAAAATATCATAGAACCATAATTCAAAGAAATTAAAGATAAATTCAGAATAAAATAAATTTAGTAAGGCAAATCATATTATATATACCTTGTGATTATGGATGTATTCAAAAACAAAATATTATACCAGATGAACCCACACTGAAATTACACATCCATGTGATTTTATGCAGAATTTGACCGATTTTTTTTTTTCGGCATAAAAACTGCAAAATTTAACTTGGCAAGCAAAATATTTTAAATCACCACTATTTAAAAAAAGTTGTTTGTCAAGTTTTTTCTTGCGGTCATTTTTGGTTAAAAAAAACAAAACCTCCCAATTCTAAAGATCATGTCGTCTGGCACTTAAAACAAGGGCAGAAATGAAAAGATCAAAATGTTATTTCCTATCAATTACAATTAATTTTCCTATTAAGTTTTAATTTGGTCACATCCGACAAGTTATCTAATTAACTTTATATTTTTTTAATTATTAAAAATTGAGTTTTTAAAAGTTTTAAAACAAAATTTTAAAAATATTGAGTGCTAGTTTTTTTGTCTTTGATTATTATTTTGAATACGGCTATAATGATGTTGATCCACTGGTTTCCCTAAGATCACTGAAATTAAGCAATGTTGGGCCTGCTCAGTATTTAAATGGGTAACCATTTCTGAATACAAGGTGCTTTATGTAAAACTCAGACCTAGTGACTTTGCAGGCCGAGATTTGGCTACCAATTTGCAAATATAATGGACACAACAGACAGTCTTGGGCCGTTTATTGTAATCTGCGGTGATTAGGCACTGGTCGCCGATGACAAAATCAAATTCAGATTCAGAAGTTAAAAAAAAAATCAGCATTTCTTTTGTTTCAGTTTCTCATAAACTAATTGTTTATTTTATTAATTTGGTTACATAATCATCTTTTTGTAAAAAATAGTTAATTTTTTTTATTTTAATAAAATTATAAATACTTTTTTAGGTTTATTTATTTAAAAAATGAAAAATAGACTTGTAATTTCACTAAGTGCAACAATTTTGAAAGGTATAAGTATTTTTTTACTTTAAATAACTGTTTGTAAAATAATATTTTCACTGCTTTATATAATTCTCAGTTGTAAATTGACTTGATTTGAAAATGCCATACTTTTTTTAATTATCTTCAAATAGATAATTTGATTTTTACTGTGATATTTTCAATTTATTTTAATTAATAATAATGCATCTTCAAGCCATGTCTTCTGCTAAACCTAGATTAATTTGAATTGCTTAAATTATTTGCCAACGATGCATATGTTTGCGTGTGTGTGTGCATGCATGTGATAACTGTTATGCGAGGAACCTCACAATCTCTTGTTACAAAAATATTTCCCTTACTATTTTTGTTTCCCATTTTCTACTGCCTCTGTAAAAGTCCTAAGATCTATCCCCCATGGATGTGGCTCCTTTGGGCATAACACTCTCAAGATGTGCCGCAGATATTGTAGAACTATGAAATTTGGTCTAATTGAAAACAAAATTTAACATAAAAGAAATGATGGAGAGGGAGATGTGTGCAGAACAGGAGACTTTGTTGGTTTGGTTACATTGAAAGAATGGATGAGACTACTTGGGTTAGTAGATGTAGAACAGTTGAGCGAGAAGGACAAGGAAAACATGGGAGAAAGTGATAAAAATGAATTTGAGAGTAAGTGGGATAAATAAAAACCTGGCCAAAGATAGGTTAGTTTTGAAGTAAATTTCTAAAAGCCGTCCAACACATGCCAGCATATAAAACAGATATTAAACCGAATATCATTATGATTATTGATTGATTATGCAGTAGCTTATATCAATGTAATATACTGGAACCTGAATTTAGCAAACTAATATAGGGAGGATCATCTGTTAAAGTAGTTTGTCTGTTAATTGAAAACACTTTCTCTGATGGCCTAAAACACACACAGTACAAAATGATTATAAATAAATGTACATACATTATATATGTACTTTTATTTAATTTTTAAATTACTATATAGTAACTAAAAATAAATTACACATACAAACACAGAAATCTTGTTTCAAATTTGCCTTTAAAGACAGTTTGAAAAGTTTACCTAAAATTACCTTTAACCATTGCTGGGATGGTCTAAT
This sequence comes from Sepiola atlantica, assembly GCA_963556195.1. NCBI lineage: Eukaryota > Metazoa > Mollusca > Cephalopoda > Sepiida > Sepiolidae > Sepiola > Sepiola atlantica. The sequence continues at coordinate 83,443,715 of OY744526.1, forward strand.
ATCGCCCTTATTATATAGTGGTATTTCAAAGTAATAATTACTGGAAACTATGGAACTTGGTGATAATAGCATGGTGGTGGTGGTAGCAAGTTAGGATCGCTTTCATAACCCTACCCCTGTTTGGACTGGAAGAATGAATCCAACTTTATTTCCCACTTTAATACTGTTCAGAAATTTATTAGTTCCCTTAATGTTTCAGATTTTTTAAGATGCAGATTGATAATTTGTATTATTTAGATTACTGTTCTCATCTTGGATGTCATTCTCTCAAACTATCAGCCAATGTAACCTCTGACCTTCTTCAGATGTGTCTGGTCTGGAAACTTACTGTCAAATTCAAGAATCTATTCAGAATTTTTAACTAAACTCTTTATTTAATCGATGGATAAAGTGGTAGGTAATAATCAGTTCTAAGTGTCAGTCTTCTGGAGTTTGGAGGTTCAATCTTTAGTACAGGCGATACTAAGAATATAATTAAGGATTTCTTAAGACTTCTACCCGGTTATGGCTGATGGAACAAGAACAATCTACCCACATGGATTAAATAAAGGGTTCAGTTATGAATTCAGTACAGATTCCTGAGTTTGACAAGCCACATCTAAAGAAGATAAGAAGTTACATCTGCCAAAACGTTGTGAGAATAAATATCCAAGATGAGAACTGTAGTCCGAATAACACAAATTCCTTAATGTTTCAAAGTTTTGAGTGGCAACAGAATAATTCATGTTAGACATTCTCTATCATTCGACCACCTCTCCCTCCAAATCATTGTTGCTACTAGCTAACAAACCATCTTGAACTGAGTCTGCTACCCAGTTGAAACAACAAGAACAACCAATTCTGTCATTAATATACTTTGCTCGTTACATGTAGGTGTTTTGAGTTCCAGCCAGAAACTACTATTTCTACAGATTGTGTAACGTGGAATTTGTTGGTTCCAGGACCGTTAATTCAAGACTTATAAAGCATACAGATGTGTGTGTGCGCATTTCTTCTAATGTTAAACTATGTTTTATTCCGGTTCATATCTGTGTACTTATTTCTATAATTTTGGGAAGTAGGCATTACTTAAGAAGTTTCTTCTATTGTTCTAGAGCTGTAGAACATAATGAATGTTATCTTTTATGACCAGACGTTTTCAGTAATTATAAATATTTTAGTATTTGTAATACTTTTTTATATAAAAGAGAACCTTTTTGAAAGATATATCTAAAGTTCCTATCTTCTGCAATGCAGGACGAATGCAAGGGAAATATATGTGGCTAATTCCTATTGATATGAATAGAAATGTCCAAAACATTGTATACATTGTTGTATCACAAAGAAAAGGCACGAGAAATGAGGAGAGTTGGTGTCTTCAAAAACTTTGTTATGAAGACAAGTACATTAACGATGATTCTATACATAGGATATTAATATAGGTGAGGTCATCAGGCAAGTCACATTGTTGTAAAAATGTTTGAAATCTATTTTGCAAGTGACTGCGTCGTAACAGAATAGAAGTCTTTAAGCATGAAATCTAATTACAAGAGGAGCACATATTCTGGAAAAAATCTGGGAAAGTTCACTAGGTGATATATTCTTGTATGAAATATAAAATCATTTTTTTAAGAAATAAGACGTATCATATATACAAAGAAATAAGACATCATATATACAAAGAAATAAGAAAGCCTGCAAATGTAATTCAGCTCATTGATACTAGTTTTAAACTTAGAGCATGATTTTTCCATGCTATATGTTTGTCGCAGAGAAATTGAGAGATTAATATAAAGATTATTGTTATAATATCACCAATTTTTGTGAATTCTAAAAGTGGATTATTTGTTATTATATTTGGAATGTTGAAATAACATTTGGTTAATCAGTTCCATTCAAAATCAGAAATATTTTCAAGATTAATTGTAACTGAAAAAGTTATAACAAACACCACAAAACACTATATACTAATAGCTATCCAAAATAAAAAATTATTTTCTAAAAACGTTTAATGTGGGCACATAGACCGTTGCAAAATAAAAAAATATTTTCTAAAAACGTTTAATGTGGGCACATAGACCGTTGCAAAATAAAAAATTATTTTCTAAAAACGTTTAATGTGGGCACATAGACCGTTGCAAAATAAAAAATTATTTTCTAAAAACGTTTAATGTGGGCACATAGACCGTTGCAAAATAAAAAATTATTTTCTAAAAACGTTTAATGTGGGCACATAGACCGTTGCAAAATAAAAAATTATTTTCTAAAAACGTTTAATGTGGGCACATAGACCGTTGCAACATATCAACAATTTTCTATTAATAAACTTTTTTTTAAAAACTAATGAGTCACCAATTCTCAAGGCTAAAAGTCACCTGAGGATAAGAGTTAATAAGATGGATAGATTGTACATTGAATGATGAAGAATATTATGAGAGAATTGAAAATAATGAATGGTACAAACAAAATTTGATTACTTATGAGGATGCTTTATAACAAGTATTTGTTGACATTAGATTTGAAGATGACATGTTGTAACCAGCAGGAAAGCAATCCTGTGGTACGTGTTTCACAGATGGGAAGTTTATCAGATAGAATGTGTCTATTTTATGAATATACAAATAAATACAAAGGTGACCTCTTTGCTTATCTGTTGTTTAAACTTTAGAGAAAACTTGATTCATATTTGCAAATAATTTCATTTTTGAGCTGAGTATTTACTGTTGTTACCAAGTAGCAAACAGGTGATTATTTGTTATATTGGTCTTATTTGCTATTCTCCTTCTTCAAACAATTATCCTCATCAATGTTGATATTTATATTCTTACAATGTTTCGAGCTATGTACCCTCCAGCTCTAGGCAGGTCTATTGTTGATATACGATGAAGTGAGAAATATTAACGTACACAAATAATCAATAACAGTCGTATTTAGATGCAGGAAAACATTATTATAAATGAACAATTCACCTGAAGAAGGCCAGAGGGCATATTAACTGAAACGTGGTATAAATATAAGATTGATGAGAACAATAGCTGGAAGAAAAACAATGAAAATATTGATGGAACAATTCAAACAAAAAGTTTATTTACAGAGCATTGTTCTTTCAAGCAAATCCGGTTTTAATCTCAATTCTTTTCCTTTTTTTTTACTTAAATATATTGAAGGATGATAATATTGGATATTCTCATTCTACTAATATAGACAGTGTGGTTAGGGAATGCAAGTGAATCTCCTAAATACATGTTTGCAAGCATGCACACATTGGCAACAAAAGACGACAAAAGGGGCTGGTTAAATCTGCATTTTTTCAGTTAGTCTGAAGAAACTATGAGACAACAGAAAGTAAACATACAAGCAGTTAATACACATCCAAAAACAATCTAATGCACGTAATTGTAACACAAATAAAGAAGTCTTGTGAAACACACAAGAAATTTACTTACAGTCGACACATGGGAGTTTGTGGTAGGAGCAGGTCTGAGACCGAGTAGAACAGCGAGCAAACGAAGAAGAAAGTTAGTCGCATTCTCAGACATCTCAAGAGCCGGAAGGAACAAAGTTGCATGTTATCATGAGATTTGCAGAACATGACTCATTTTCCAAGGGGCACGACTCTGAATTCAAATCTAAAACTGAACGCTATTAATGTATTCAGGTAAAATCAGTCTGAAATAAACTAAACATCTGTTTGTGTTGGTTTCTGGTGAGTTTACCAAACAAAGATATGTGTAAATTTGATTTGTTATTTCTATAAATTGATTTAACTTGATTACAAATTCATTTAAAAAATTTTTTTTTCTTTTCTCTTTCAGTTAGAAGTGGTAGAAGTGGCTCTTGATCAGTTAGGACCGTCAAATGAAAGACGACTTGCTTTTGTTGATAAAAATAGACACTTATATTTGACTACAGTCAGGGTTTTTGGAACAGGCTGCAAATTCTTTAAATTAGGTAATATTTTTTTAATTTTCTCTTCTTTTTGTCATGTAAATTTTGAATTGTAAATCTATTCAAATTGTTTGCAGAAAAGCCAAATTAGCATTTAAAATTGCATTTCAGTCTTAAACTTATGCTCTGTAATCTTCATAAATTTTAAATGAAGACAACGGAAAACATCATTTTTTGGACAGTTATTACCTCTGCAAAAGGGGTTATGTTTTTGGTTAAGTTTGTTTGTTTGTTTGTCACTATGTTTGGTTGTTTGTGTACAGCCTAGCGTCCACATCGCTTGACCAATCACAACCAAACTTTGTCAAAATATCCGTCATGGTCGAACTTATAACTGATTTAATTTTGGGATATCGAGGTGAAAGGTCACAATCACAGAAAAAGTGAAAGTCACAACTTTGGCGATAACATCGGTTCGGTTCGGTTCATGGTAGAGACTCGCTACTTGGCACATATTGTAGCCAGGGCTTTTCAGGAGTGGAGGGCTTATTTTTTATCCAGCAGTGGGGAGGCAAGTAACTAGAGACTTATTTGAAAATAATGTTGGAAATGTGTTGAATTTTTCGACAGATAGTGGTTTTAAAGTGCAAATGGAACGGAGAAAGAAACGGCTTCTGTTTATTTTAGGAGTGGGTAAAGTCCCACATCTTATTTGATCATTACTTTGAAGAGTTCGGTTGCGCTCAAAATTTGATAAAAATTACCACTACCGATTTCCAAGTTTGATGTATGGATCTTATGCTTTTTGATAACATTAATTATCATGTAAAATTTCAGCCTGATCAGATAAATTATTTTTGAGTTACTAAGGTTTCCATGGCATAACTTTGGGAATACTTCATACAATATGGAGAAGTAAGGCCCAGATAAGACTTTGGCCCATTCTTACATTTTCAGGCAGAAGTATGCAGTCTCACAACTAACTTAAAAAAAAAAAGGAATGGAAACTATTTGACAATATTTTTGAGATGATGTATCGTTATTATTTACATGGTTTACATGTTTTGAACTGTTATCTTCATTTTGGTTGTTATGTTCACAACGTTTTGACCATTGTACTCACCGATGCTCTTCAGGTACATTTTGTTGTAGTTCGTAAGCTTCTGTGAATTTCGAACTGAACTCTTTATCTAATCCACTGTAGACTGCACTCATTCCATGTTCAATCTTTTTAGATATTTTGTATCTGGATTGAACTCAAAACTTTTAAAGACATTATTTAATAAATATTCTAGAATTACCTTTACCAAGAACATAGCAGCAGCAGCAGCCATGATGAGGATATAACAACAGACAAGATGAGAACACCAGACTGTGGAGGCGATTTGATATTTGTGCATATTTGTTTAACATATGTATGTTTTAACATGTTCACAAATTATTTGATGATATTCCTTAGATGATGTATTGTTGTTATTTCCATTGTTACTTGTTTCACACTGTTGTCCTCATCTTGGTTCTTGTTATTTTCACGTTTCAGTCTTTGTACTCTTTGGCCTTCTTCGGGTGCCTTTTATCGTAGTGGGTAACTTTCTGGGAATTTGGAACTGAACTGGATCGGTTTATTTTACGTCTGAAGAAAAAATGAACTGATACAAGAAATCTAAAAAGCATGAAATTAGGAATGAGAAGAGTAGATTAAATACACGATTGATACCATAAAAGTAAAGGCAGCATGGGCAAAATTTTGTATGCTGTTGCCTCTAGTAGCATCACAAGCTGTCCCCATCTACATCTATGGTAAGTTGTGTCAGGAGCATCATGTTATATGGCAGCGAATGCTGGACCCTCACCCAATCCTCTCTCATGCAACTGCAGCGAAATGATAGATCCATGATCAAATGGATCTGCAATGTGAAATCTGACTAAACTCAACATATTAGGTTAGAGAATTTGCTGAAAGCATTCCATTTGCCCAGCATAGAGGTTGTCCTAAGGACGAATCGGTTACATTGCCACAGACATGTGGAGTGTTCATTCTTCTGGATAAACTGTTGTAAAAACATGTGAGTCGCAGGAAAGTTGATTGACCTAGGAAAACTTGGAAGCAAGTGATTAGACAATAATGTACATGTTGGAAATTGAAGAGAGTTGACCCGCTGAAGCGTGAGGACTAGAGAGTGAGCTTGTGAAATATCAAAAGACGTCTGACACTTGGACAAGGGAAAAACTTTTCTGAAGTTAAGAGAATATGAGAAAAAGCACCTGAAGAAGGCCGAAGAGTACAATGACTGAAACGTTGTGAACATGAGAACAACCAAAATGAGGACAATCATTTTTAACATGTAAATAAAAATAGAAACTATTCTGCAAAACTCTATCCAAAATGTTGAATTCTATAATATTTCGAAACAAATTTCATTTGGTCGCATGCAGATGTCAAGTAATGAGAAAGTAGTAACCTTTAAAATGCACCTATTGACCTGATACCAATTGGTTTATAAATAAGTGAAAAACGATTCCAGTTTTTTGAAAGATCAAGATCACAGGATACAAAAAGAGAAATTTGAAAGTTAGTTGAACTCTGATTCGCTACTAGGGATACATTCTCTCTCCACTGCTGAAATCACAATTCCAGTATCAATGTACTCAACTGCAATAAAGAAACTCTTTGGAACATATATTTGTTTATTAGAATGAGTTGCGTCATTTTTTTTTTAAGACTAATGCTTATATATTACAATAACACATTTGGATTAACTTATTTAAGAATCCTAACTTGAATTCAATATGAAACATTTTCTTTATTAGCTGACATTAAATATTATCAATAATAAATAATAGTAAGAAACTCTACTTACACCTTGAATAAAATAAAATGAAAAAAAACAGAAAGCATAAATATTTCAAGTTTTTTTGTCTTGACTCATGACTGTAGCAGAAGTAGCCAAAAATACATCATGTTTATAGAAAAACTTTAAATTTAAGTGCACTCTTGATTGCTAGAAAACGAATACTTTTACAAAACGCAACTCTGAATTTATTTTTTTAAATGAATTATAAGTTAATTATTACAGATAGACTATCGAATTGGCCAAGAAATATATTAAATGAATTTAAGAACAGCTTAGAGAAAGGAATTTCACATGTTACAAGTTTTTCAGAAAGAAAACTAAAGTATTTCATAATTATTGTTGCTCTTAAAAATTCTACAAAATGGTTCTTGAAATGGTTTACATTCCAAACTAATTATAAACCGTTTCCTAGTTGCATTCAGATGCTCTGCAAATAGATAACAACATTCTTAATTGCTTTTCAACGTAAAAATTCAAAATTTGTTATACTAATAATCCGCTTTGATTTCTACAGTTTTCTCTTTTCATTTCGAGTGGAAGTAGTAAATAAAATTAATCGGAAATTGAAGGGTTTTTAAGAAAATCAATTTTCAGAAAGTAAAAAAAACAAACACTTATAATTCAAGAAATTATGTAATGTTTTTAAATTGGTCTACAAGGAAACAAATATCTTCATTATATATGACCATAGATGAAGTCAGTGTATCAAATGATGCCATCCTAAACAGAGCTGAGAGGGAGAAAAGAACTAAATACAAAGATCTTATGTACAACTGAAACTTTAGGAAGATTTCAATTATTGCAGTAACTGGGCTGATAAAAAAGAACTAAAAAAACTATCTGACGAATATACCCGGTTAACCAAGTGAAAGAGAGAGATCCAAACAATTGCACTTAAACGGAATTAAGTTAGAATCTTAAAAAAAACATCTCTCAATTGGAGTCTCTAAAATATCCAGCATCCAGTAGGATGCCTCATCCCTCACATGAAAACAAAGAGAAAAGAAAATTGAAAAGAAAAAATTTGAATATGAAGGAGGGATGCATCTATAAAAGTATGAGACAACATTACTGTTTGTAGGTTTTTATTGCGACTTACACATTGTAATATTTTTAAAAAATTTATATTAATCAAGGTTTTGTTGAAATCAAAAATGCAATAAAAATCCTATTTAAAAGAATACTTATTCCGTAAAAATTTGGATTAGAAAATTCTCTCTACCCTTTTGCTTGCACTTGACAGGAACTAGTCAGTCTCTACCTCCCTGCATTCGTCAATTAATCAGCACATTCCTTCTTTCTATCCACCTGCTGGTTGCTTTTGTAAACATGCCAAGCTAATCTAGAGAGCTGTATTTTGTTTGTTTGTTTTTATTTATTAGACTTTTGTCTTTTCCAAATTGTAAATTGGCTGCCATTTTCGAACTAGACATCCTTTTTGGATGGTTAAACTAAATGAATGAATCAGAGCCTTTAGCCAGTTTGAATTGATCTATTTATCAAGCTGCGAGTCACCACCCCCCCACCTGCTTTTATTTTTGGCTTTGCTTGCTCTATATTTCTAGACAAGGAAACCTATCTTTTCTTGATTTTAGTTATAGTTTTATACAAATTTTGTCTAATTAATAATTTAATAACCAAACGATACTGTAATAAATTTCACTTTCAGAATCTTATTAAAAAATAATAATAATTTGATTAAAAAAGATGTGACATAGTAAAAAAATAAAATCGGAAGTGTTTATAGGATTTAAAGATGTCCTATACAATTTTATTGAAAAATCTATTTTTTCAATAACACATTCTTTCGTTGAATTATTTTTCAAAAATGTAAATATTTTCTTACTTATTTTAATTAAGAGAGTAAAAAGACTCCCGAAAATGCTAGGTAGTAAGTAAAAAGATTTAACAGCTACTAGAATATATTATAGCAGGTTGTCAAAAATGTGTTTTGGCATCAAAGATGAATAGAAATGCCAACTTATTATGATACAGATACCGTCATAATTAAGTTTGTATATTCAATATGGCTAAACATTAATGCGGGCTAAAAACGTACTATATATATCATCTTGTTTTCTTCTGCAATTATTTATAAGTGTCAGTGTGAATTTCGAATGAATGATTAGAATGTAACTTAGAAGATGGAATGCAAATAGAGGCAGGCTTTATAAATCTTTTATCATCATAAAAAAAGATGAATCAGGTAAGTACAGAAAAAGAAATCAAGAATTATTACCATTTAGATTATTTGTGAGATAATTTTTAAGTATCACTTGAGATAGAAACAGAAATTTATAGAAGTGCAAAGGATGCCAAAGTTTTGAAAAGTTAACAAAAAAGTTGGTTTATTTTGTTTTTAATAGTTTTGGATTCTAAGGTTACCACTTTTTAAATAACACCATTGCTAATGCCATTCTGTAGTCATTATTACTGTCACTTATCCAAATAATGTGTAGATAAATCGGACATTAAATAACTTATGCGCGAAACTCACAGATATGAGGTTGATTCCGAAAGTAATTTAGTTCTTGTGGTAAATTGGACAACTGAACTGTTAGTAAATATTTAAAAAATTGTTGATGAGAAACTATCTAAACTAATTTGTTTATAAAAAATATTCACTTTCGGATTTTTTGACATAAAGATTGATAATTTGTATCATTTGGATTATTGGGACTACTATTCTCATCTTGATTGTTATTTTCACAACATTTGAAAATTATATCGGCCAAAACTTTGTGTATTAATAATTACGAGTAACTTTCCTTACTCTGACTTATCTCCCCTTTGGAGAACTCTCCTGCTTCTACTAACCGCTATAAATAGTAGCACTAATACTGTACCGACATTGTGTGCTGAATAAAGCTTTCCCAAGTTACGTCTGTTCTCGTTAGTCATTACAATTTATTCAGCACACAATCAACAGGGAACAACGGTTCGACGTGGAACCTGACACTTCTAACTCTGAACAACGTTGGACTCATTGGAGAGCGACATTTGAAAACTTTTTGCAAACGTTGCATGCAGAAAATCCACTACGACCGATAAACAAATTCGAACTACTAACTAACTATGTATCTCACACAATACACAAAATTATCATGGACTGCAGCACTTATGAAGAGGCTATAGAAACATTACACTCCACTTACCGAAAGCCCAAAAATGAAATATTTTCGCGATATTTACTTGCTACACGGCGACAACAAAATGACGAATCTTTGGAGCAGTTTTTAAAAGAATTACGAACTCTTAGCAAGGACTGTAATTTCCGGGTAATGTCTGCCGAAGACATTCGAGACGAGCACATTCTGGATGCTTTTATTAACGGACTCCAAAATGTGCAGGTAAGACAAAGACTGCTCGAAAACAAATGTCTGGACCTCAGAACAGCTTACGAACAGGCTTATACGTTCGAAATTGCCCCAAAACAGTCGGTGTTCTACCTGCAGTCGGATACGGTCGGTGCTGCTTTGAACAACACACACTCTTGTTATTCGGTCCCCTCTTGTGTACATTCTTCTCCAGACCCCTCCTCTCTGACTTCTTTCCCTAACCAGGAAATTCCGGGCACTGAAACCTTTCAGAGTTGCCTATCACCGCTGCTTCCACAGGTTGTAAATGCCACTTTTGTGGGTTAAGTACACACCCTCGTTTTTCTTGTCCGGCCAGAGATGCTAGGTGTCACAAGTGTGGGAAATTGGGACATTTTTCTAAGGTGTGTAGGTCTACCAAAAATAATGTTTCTAAAAATTCTATCGCCTCTCTCATGGTAGCTACTATAACAGCTGCGTCTCCAGACTCCCTCTCGAAAAGTATAATGCGGGTTAAAATTATTAGCGTTTCTACTGATGCATTAATTGACACCGGCAGTTCTAGTAATTATATTAATTTTAATATTGTAACAGCTAATAACTGGAAAATATTTTCTTGTTCTACTCGTGTGTCTATGGCAAATGCTTCTTTATCATCACAAGTAATTGGATATTGTCTGGTTAATTTACTTTTTAAAAATATTTCATACAAAAACATCAAACTTTTGATAATGAAAAACCTTTGCAGTGACGTGATACTGGGGCACGATTTTCTTCAGCATCTTTCTCGTATTGAGATTCCTTTCGAAGGACCCAAACCAGCCATTAGCATTTGTGGTTTAACAGCAGTCAATGTTCAGTACCCATCTCTCTTTAATAATTTATCTCAAGACTGCAAACCTGTAGCGATGAAATCTAGACGCTACTCACTTGAAGATAAACAGTTCATAAAAACCGAGATTACGAGAATGCTTGGTGAAGGAATCATTGAAATGAGTGAGTTTCCATGGAGGGCACAAGTAGTAATAACATCTTCCGAAAACCAAAAAAAAAAAAAAAGACTAGTAATTGATTACTCTCAAACAATAAATAAGTTTACTCTACTGGATGCGTACCCACTACCACGGATAGATGAAATTATAAGCGAAATTGCTAAATAAAAACTGTATAGCACACTAGACCTTAGAAGTACCTATCACCAAGTGGCTATCAAACCAATCGATCGACCCTACACGGCTTTTGAGGCAAATGACCGCCTCTACCAGTTTAAAAGGATACCATTTGGAGTAACGAATGGGGTTGCCAGTTTTCAGCGAATTATGGATAAAATAATTAGCGATGAAAAATTAGAGGGCACTTTTGCCTACATTGATAATGTAACAATATGTGGACACAACTATGCAGACCATAATCGTAATCTGAAACGATTCATGGCGACGATAAAAAAATACAACCTCACACTAAATAACGATAAATGTACTTTTAGCGTAGACACCATTAATTTACTAGGATATACCGTAAGCAAAGGATCTATGTCACCAGACTCAGAACGATTGAAGCCGCTGCTAAAACTGCCAATACCTAATAATATGCGTGCCCTAAAACGAGCCCTTGGTATGTTTGCACATTACTCACAGTGGATTTCTTCTTTTTCAAGCAAAATTCACCCATTGGTACAAACGGACACTTTCCCTCTCTCGCACACAGCAATGGAGGCCTTTAAGAATATTAAAAAGGATATAGCCAATGCAGCAATTATGGCTATAGACCCCACTATTCCTCTGGTGGTGGAGACAGATGCATCTGATTATGCAATTGCTGCCTCTCTAAGACAATCCGGGCATCCGGTCGCTTTTTTTTCAAGGACCTTGTCGCGTTCAGAACAGCGACACTCAGCAATCGAAAAAGAGGCTTATGCTATAGTGGAAGCACTCAGAAAGTGGAGACACTATTTGATCGGACGACATTTTAGACTGATTACTGATCAAAAATCCGTCACATTTATGTTTAACACCAGGACAACAAGCAAAATCAAAAATGATAAAATAGCGAGGTGGAAAATAGAACTCTCCTGTTTTTCTTTTGATGCAATCTACCGACCTGGTAAAGAGAATGCTGCGGTTGACGCACTATCGAGAGTATGTAGCTCGATACCCAACACGGATGAGCTTCGGACCTTACACAATGAACTGTGCCACCCAGGAATAATACGAATGAAACACGTTGTACGAACCAGAAATCTACCATATTCTTCGGATAACGTAAAGAAAATGATAAAATCGTGTACAATATGTGCTGAACATAAACCACAATTCTTCAGGCCTAAAACCAGGACACTGATAAAAGCGACACAACCGTTCGAGAGAATAAACATCGATTTTAAGGGTCCACTACCATCTAATAATGGGAATCGTTACATTCTAACCGTCATCGACGAATATTCACGATTCCCATTCGCATTTCCTTGTCCAGACATATCAGCGAAATCGGTGATACGGTGGTTGTGCTCTTTATTTGCCATTTTTGGTGTTCCAGCCTACATCCATTCAGATCGTGGAGCCTCTTTTATGTCTGAACAACTCAAACAATTTCTTCACGAACGAGGAGTAGCCACAAGCCGGACGACGCCGTACCACCCTTAGGGAAACGCACAATGTGAGCGCTATAACGGTATAATATGGAAAAGCATACAACTAGCGGCCGCAAACCGCAAATGCCCAATTACCCACTGGGAAGATCTTCTCCCAGAATCTCTGTACGCCATTAGAATGCTCTTATGTACAGCCACAAATGCCACGCCTCACGAAAGGTTTCTTCCATTCCAACGAAGAAGCTCGGCGGGAACTTCGCTTCCATCGAAACCTGGAACGGTTCTTCTGAGACGTTTCGTCCGTCATAGTAAGAATGACCCATTAACGAACCAAGTAGAACTGATTGAGGCGAATCCACATTATGTGTTGATAAGACATTCTGATGAAAAAGAACTGACTGTTTCCCTTAGAGACCTTGCACCTACAGGGGATATACCTACACTCAATATAACCGCCGGGGAGACGCCTACATCTCAAGACCCTTCCACCTTGGCTGAAGGTCAAGCTACACCATATGACTCATCTACGGACTCAGTATAACCATCAGATACGGAGTCCATAACATCTGTAGACAGTCAAGGTGCTCAGAACAAGCCAGAGGTGAACGATCATCCACTTGCTCCAAAACGAGCTAATCCCCGAACCGATTCAGAACCCCTGTTTTCAGAATCACAACCACCCGCACGGATTTTTACTCACTCAGGACGGAGAGTGAAAATCGACCCCTACGTATCGTTAGACTCAGAAACCCAGAGTCCTGATTCTACTCCCAATACCAGACTACCGAGGTGTTCCAACAGAACCAGCAAAAAGCCCGGTCGATGGAACGACTTTATTCCCTTATGATTAAAATAGAAAGGGGGTGAATGTAATGAATAATTACGAGTAACTTTCCTTACTCTGACTTATCTCCCCTTTAGAGAACTCTCCTGCTTCTACTAACCACTATAAATAGAAGCACTAATACTGTACCGACATTGTGTGCTGAATAAAGCTTTCCTAAGTTACGTCTGTTCTCGTTAGTCATTACACTTTGTGAAAATAACAACCATAATGAGAATAGTAGTCCAAATAATCAAAATTAAAGAAAAATATTTTATTTATTAAAATTAATCAATAACTTCGTTTCAAAATAGAAATGTTTATTTTTATCATACACATCAGCATGCATAGACAGTTGTTTTTTGTTTTGTTTCCATAATCTCTTTTTGCTTATCATGCTCAGGTTAATTATTTAACTATTAATAATGGAGGTTATGTGTTTGCTTGAAGTCAGAACTATTCAAGTAATATTAATTACTGTAACATTATACTTAGTATGAAATAGTATAGGGAGAGATTGTGTAGTATAGATTGTTATAGTATGCAGAGGAGAATTACTACTTCACACTTAAAAATAACATATTAATCTTAATATATGTTTGGGGAGGATAGTATAGTATCTGTTCTGTTGTCATGAGACCATCCTCTCAGACATTACCTCCTCTTTTGGAGGAGGTAGTGTAGTATATGTTCGTTCATTATGATACCATCTTCCAAGGCACTACCCCCTTCTTTGGAGGTGATAGCAGTGTAGTATATGTTCGTTCATTATGATACTATTCTCTTAAACTAGCAAATATATGCAACCAAAGGGAGCATATATTTGCTAGTAATAATAATAATAATAATAATGTTTTTGTTCTGTACACTCTCCATTGCACACCAACCATTCAGTGACCCTCATGAATGCAGTATGATGCAGACCAATACATTCTACTACACTTTCTGTACAAGTTTGTGTCAAGTGTATTTTCCAGCATGGTAGTGAGTCAAAAGAGATTGTGTAGGTGAGAAACCACAATAGCCTGTGAGATGCAGAGTTTGCATGATACTCATCAAGTGATACTTATTGGATTTTCATCCATGACTTGGAGCATGGACTTGGAATTGACAGCTTTAGGCCTGATCATCAACATTCTTGCACCCCAAGCAACATTTCTTGAACCACCTGTTTACTGTTCTCTGGTGAATCATACAAATGGTTTTTGTTGCTTTTACAGCATTATGGTGAGTAAAATTCGAAAAGTATAAGTTTTGGAATTAGACAATTGCAAATTCATCGGTTCAGCTTTCAAATGACACACAGTGAAGAAGTGCACATGTCATTCCACAAGTTACCACAATACAGCAGGTGCCTTCCATGTCTTGAACTGTAAAAAAGCATCTATACAAATATTACAAAACTTTTGACTCACCCTTGTATATATTTCTGCCAGGAACATCATGCAAAATAAAGCTTTAAATAATATCTATCAGGTTATATGATAATTCAAGTTTGACTTTTAGGAATGCATTTAATAACTGATAATTCAGTCTAATAAAGTGTTTTTTCTTCATATATTTTGTCATTATATCATGCTGACTTTTTAAAATTCCAATTTTATGAATTGACATCCTCTCTGACAACTGTTGGCACAATCCTGAAAGAGTTGCAGGTGGCATGAAAGTGCGCGTGTGTCATTTTCTTATATCTATTAGATGTTCTACTTGTTACTGGTGTTGGTATATTTAATTGGCAATGTTGTCAAAAATGAAAGCATCACTCACCCAGCGTAGCCAACATCTATCTTCTAAAATGATTTAAATGCTTTTAATTCAGCTCTTCACAAATGACATCTGTTTATATGCATATATAAATATATCTATTGTATAGCACCATTTAAATATGACACTATTAGGAAATCCACACTTCTCTTTGGAACTGCATTTTATTTATCCTATATCAATGTAAGTGTTGATTTTTTTTGTCGGTTTTTTTTTTTGATGTTTCTGGACACGATTTATGAACTTCTGAAGAGTAGCACGTATGAAAAAAACAGAATATATATATATCTATATTTGTTTGTTCATGAGTAGACGAAACGGTCCAAAAAGTTATTCTGAAATGTTGGTGTATAATCAATAATATTCTGAAGAATTATACAAAAATAATTCATTAATAAAATTTTAGCGTCAGCATCAAACATATCTGATTTTTTCTTTTACAAAAATGTACGTTTAAAGATTTTAAACAATTAGACTGTATAAAAAATAATTGAGTAATTTTATTTTCTAAAACATTTTTGAATTAATTAAAAAAATATATTTTCAAGACATTTTAAAATAAAATAAAAACATTTTTACAGATATGTCTGTTTACAGGTTTAAAAAAATTAGATTATTGTTTGAAAAGCTAAAATTGAGGAATTTGTAATTTCTTTTTTTGAAATTGCTAAACTTGCATTTCTACATTTTCACATTTTAGAAACAAATTTTATAAATGTTTGTATGCCTATGATTAAAAAAAAAACATGTCAGATTAATCTAATTCTATAAATTTGGGTCACATGACTCAACCTTGAAGGAAGCTCTCATTGACCAAAACATAAGCTATATGAGCCAGTAAAAAAGTTTGAACAATTTCAATATTTTATTTTTATTCTTATAAACTCTCGGATGTTTCATCTAATCTAAGAGGTACACTTTGAATGTTGAAAATACATCAATTATTGGCCAAGATATGACGTTTTTCCTTTCTTTCCCCCAAAAATGTAAACTTTGTTCCCAAAATGAAGTCTTGCACCACTTTTATGCACATGTACGAAGATTAAAATCAAGATATAATAATAATAATACTAAACTTTATATCTAGAATTCTTATTCCAATTTTGATCAAACTTTAATACATCATTTTGATTCTAGAAAATGTTTAAAATTTAAGAGGTATTAAGAAAAAATTGAAATTCAGAGAATCTTGCTTAATTGGTATATAATGACAATGGATAGAATTCAATGCAAATCTGATATATTTAAATTTTCAAATGGAGTTTTTACCTATATTATGCCCCCTAGATACCATTTAAAATGCTCAAAAGAAACTGAAATTTGGCGAATATTTATTAATTGATGTCTAATATCTATTGTTAAAATTTCACAAAAATCGGAGGTATCTAAATTTTTTACGAAGGACTTCCACCCCATTTTTATCCCCTTTGCATAAAACTAGATTAAACTAAATACAGCCCACATTACTATCTCTTATGCCTAGCAGATGTGTTCATGAATTCATAATGATTGTATAGTTAAGTTAGGAGTGAATTTTGTCCATACAAACATATATAAACATATCTAACTTTATAAAGATATATATATATATATATATATATATATATATATATATATATATATATATATATATATATATATATATATTCTTTTGAAGGTAGAATAATGACTGAATTCAAATACTTTATATTTAAAAAAAAAAGATTGAACTGATATGTATTTATGTTTACTATTTCCGGTATGTAACAGTGTTATATATTTTGTGTAAGATTTTATGCATTTTGAATTATGTGATGGTTATATGAATAAACGTATGCCTGCGAGAAAAATACTTCTTTTGATTCTGTGACCTACATGATGCTTCAATATGGAAAATAGATTGGAAATAAAGCGTCCACAATTCCAGAATTCTTTCTTTTTCCAAATGCAATTGATTCAAATAATGACAATCAAATATGATGTGCAAATCAATGTCTGAAGTCATTCCTGTCTTTTTTCCTTTCATGATTACTGTAGAATAATGATTGTAAATCTGCACAATGCATGTGTTATACTTATGTACTTCTTTTCATTAACTGTACAACAATTTGAAAAGCATATTTTTCACTTCATGAACAAATTTGATATTTTATGAATCAGTTTTTCATGAACCGATCTTTTCTTCTTCTTTTTCTCTTTCTCTCCATATGTTGACTCTTTTAAAACTTGATACAACTGATTATATACCCTTGATATTTATACTCAGCTTTTTTTGTTACTTGACATATACTTGTCCATCGATTATCTAGCATTCTAATTATGCTAGCAGATGAAAGGAACAGGTTTAGCATGCAACTCTGATTTCTGAGTAAAAATAAATGTGTTTAATGTATATTCAATGTTGAAAAGAGCCGATAAATTATTTGTAGCTAATTTGCATATTATTGACAATGAAACATCTGCCATTACTAACCAGCAGAGCATTACCATTATCAACCAAGGGAAGAGTCTATCAGGCTTATGTTATGATGTATGAAATTGAAACCTGGTTAGTGGGGTTGAGGATATGTGTTGCATGGAAAGAAATAGTATGAGAATGATACGATGGATTTGGAATGTGAGTCTTAAAGACAGGCTTAGATATAATGACCTGAGGAAGATTAAATCTCGATAATATAGATCGATGTGTGCAGAACAGGAGACTTTGTTGGTTTAGTCACATTGGAAGAATGAATGAGATTGATTGGGTTAGTAGATGTTGAACAGTTGAGGTAGCAGAGTCAGTTGGCAGGGGAGCCTAAGAAAAACAGGAGAAAGTGATAAGATGGACTTAAGAGAAAGACCTGATCAGAGATAGGCTAAGTTTGGAAGTCAATTTTTAAAAGCCATCCCATCCAACACGTGCCAGTTTGTAAAACAGGTGTTAAACCGAATAAGAAGATAGATGAATGAAAAATGCTTGACTTTTGTGCTTTTAATTTTGTAAGAAATAGATATAAGTATTTTTTTAAGAAGTCAAATGGTTTGAATGTTATAATGAATTATCGAGTGACATCCAGATATAGTGTCAAGCTTTCAACTGCCCGAGTAAATGTGTTGCTGAATTTGCAAATTGTCTTGTGATTGTATCTGATTGCTTGTTTTCACTATTACTTGGAAAAAAATCTAATTCTTTGATATTGACTAGAAAACATAATTATTCCACAGACTTTTTTAATTATTGTTAGTATATAGCATAGATAGAAAACAGTTTTTCTTTAATAACTAAATGAGTTTATCAACGTTTGTTTCACTAAGGCTTGTTTTCCTATATACTTTAATAATACAAGACACATGCGAAGATATACTTTAGTTCTGGGATTGAGTTGTTTTAATTGTTGTAATTAGCCGTAATTTATAATTAGCTAAACAAGTCACCTATCTATCTCTCTTAGCTATCTATGTATTTCTCTCGTCCCCTGTTGATTCATCCTTCTCTAATAGTACTTAATACCTTCGTGAGCATTTAGAGAAAGAATGACTCTCTCTCTTTCCAGTTAATTAATATTGTGTGTTTCACACATCGTAAATGTGTATGTAAATTAGAAAAATAATAGCACTCTTTATTTCTATATTATCCATAAGAATAATATAGAAGAAAAGAGACTTATTATTTTTAGTTATGCAGGTAGAAGTTCTTAAAAGTTCTATCACAGTTTATGTAATTTTCAGATTTAAAAAAAAGTGAAGCAAATAATTGTAGTGGTTGTGACCTAACGGGTCACGGGTTGTCTGGTTTCATTACAAGCTTTACTCAAACTTGATAAAATGCACCAGAAAAAAAAGTTTCCAATGAAACTTAACCCTTAAATGCTTTATTTTTTATATTGGTTTGTACATCAAAGATACTGATTTACTATTAAGTGGGTGTGCTGATGCAACATCCTACTAATACCTATGCACACTTGTCAACAGGCTCGTTGCAGTTTGACACATTTTCATTGATTATTAGATTAAATAGGCATTTTGTTGGAGTGTGTCATATTTGAAACAAATATCATTTAAGGGTTAAACTCAAATCCTAATAAAACTCTCTCAAAAGTTTTACTCCATTTTATTTATTTTTTTATCAAAATGATTTCAAAGACAAGATGGCAGAACTTATTCTTTTAATATTTTCTTGAATTTTTGGGATGCAAAGTTTCATGAATATTTATATTGTTTTTCTTTGGACTTTATCAACGTAGACATTTATATTTCTGTTTCGTAATTTTTTAAATGAGGATTGATAATTTGGATGATTCGGACCGCTGTTATTGATAATTGTGATGATTCGGACCGCTGTTATTGATAATTTGCATTATTTGGATTATTCAGACTTCTATCTGATCATGGCTGATGGAACGGGAACAATCTACCCCCGGGATTAAATAAAGGGTTCAGTTCGAAGTTCTGTACAGATTGACCTGGTTTGACAAGATGCACCTTAAGAATATAATAATAATTTAACTAATCCAAATTTATAGTTCTTTTACGTTTTGGCCATTGTACACTCCAACCTTCTTCAGGTGGATTATTCAATTATCTACGGTAATATTTTTGCCATCTTTAAATATAATTGTCATTGATTATCAGTATAGGTACTTAAATCTAATGAACTGGTAATTTTTATGTTTATTTTTAAATTCATAAACACTCATGCATAGTGTGTAACAGTGAATCTCATGAAACCCACGTGGAGTAAAACATCGATACTTGATAGAGAGCCACACTGGAAAAGAAGGCATTTGAAAGAGTCCACCCATATGCAAAGTTGTTCCAACAATTTTAATCAGACCTAGTATAGATATGAATTCCATATGGGAGCCAGTCATAAAAAAAATAGCAACAAAAATATAAATGCAATTGGTTAAAAGAGCGTTCAAGTAAGGCTCTACATGATTGCGTTCATCACGCTATGCATACATTTTCATGGATTTAAAAGTAAATGTGAAAATCATCAGTTAAGGAACATCAATGTATACAAATATATCAACAACAACAACAATCGTATTTAAATACAGGGGAAAAGATCACCATAAATGCACACTACATCTGAAGAAGGCCACAATGCACATCTGCTGAAACGTAGTTGAAATATAGATATGAACATTGATGAGGACAATGCTTCAAAGAAAACCAATTGGCCCCTTAATGTTTGGAGATTAGTGACAAGAATAAATGCTGTACTTCTAGGCAGGAGGCAGGAGTTTAAATTTTCTTATAAGCCAACAATATTAATCATTAAAAAGAAAACAAAAATATAGCAGAGTAAAACGCCTCATGATAATAAACATGTTATTTTTTTTTTTTACTAAAGAATCACCACTTATCAAGGCCCAAACGGCACTCGAGGATAATGAAGGTGGGCGGTGAGACAACACTGTGATGATTGGTAATGATGGTGGAAATTTGGCAGAATTTGTTTATTTAAGAGGTCAGCTTAAGAATTTGTTTACATTGGACTTGAAAACGACAATGTTGTGGTCAGCTGGGAAGCAGCCCCATGGTTTAAGGTTCACAAACAGGTCGTTCTAGGAAAGAAACTGCTCATGTAAGTTTTGTTTAGTTTTAGGCACAGAAATGAGGGAAAAGGGACATTTTTGACAGTGGTTGTAGCTAGACGAGTTTTTGTTGTAAATGTTTTACAAGGGGGAAACATAGATTGAAGCTCAGCCGAGCATCTGCATTGAAAGTAACGATAAAGTAGAGAAAGACTAGCAACGTCTCTTCTGTGAGAAAGAGGTAGTAGAGAGAAGAAGAGAGCCTCCCCCACTAGATTTTGAAGTCGGTTTTGTACTCAGTCAATGCAGGAAAGATTACTCTGAGCAGCCCCCCCCCCCCAGATGTGGCAACAGTACTCCATCTTAGGACATATTTGGCTCTTATACAGGTTTTATTTTGAGATTTTATATTCATATATATATATATATATATATATATATATATATATTAGTATTTCATGTATCCACATAAAATTTTATAAGAAGATATAATTTTTTATGTATCAGGCATTTTGGCCTGAAGATTCCGCCCGGAGATGAAACACGGGAGCCTCTGTGTAGCTTGATTGCCATAAATATATTTTCATAGCTTACTATATATATATATATATATATATATACAGGCATGAAAGAAGTAAATAGACCCCCACAAAAATGATTCATGCATGCTTAAAGTTTCTGCTTCCTTCGCCAATGGCCAGCACCCGGAGCCATACAAAGCAATAGTAAAAGTTTGAAACATTGGTATTTTATATTAATGGACATTTATTGCATTTCAGATTCCAATGTATCTATTCTATATCACTAAGGTCAAAAAAGCATGAAGATTCTCAGTTTTAAATGAGCCATAGGTTAATCTGAAGGTGGACTTAATCATCATCAAATTGCTGCAAACCTCGAGATTCTATTTTCCACGGTTAACCAAGTGATTTTACAATTCATCATAATTAATATCATCTTGCCTCGGCCCATCAGGATCCTCTGATAGCAGTCTTCATTATTAATGATAATAACAGTGTCTATTTACTTTTTTATGTCTGTGTACATATTAGCTGTACCTACCCGGCGTTGCCTGGGATGGAGTGAAGTCATTTTAGTATTTACTTTTTAGTTGTTTGCACATTTTTAAGCTTACAGTAGATAACTCCTATTAAATTCTTCAGTTTAAAATGAGTTATCTAACTTGCAGATTTTTTATTTTAGGTGAATATTTCAAAATGTTTCATAATAGCTGTCGTCTGGGCCGGACTAAGTAATTTTAAAAATAAATTGTAGTAAAGAACATTATTATATTGCTAATAGCATGGTACAATAACAACAAATGAAAATTGGCTCGCCAGAAGTAAAATTTGATTTGTCTGCTTACATGCTATTTGGGTCTGACTTTTAAAAGCCGACAAGATAACGCTGTATATATATATATATATATATATATATATATAAACAAGATTTTGTTACATTCCATGGCCAAGATTTTATTTATCTTATTAAACATTTTTTCAACCCAATCACTTTTGGTACAATTTACAGTTCCGTTTCGTTCAACAAAAGATCAACTAACATGTGTATGTCAATATCGGAGCTTTCATCTCTGAACTCGTCAGAAAGACAAAAAAAAAGTTCTCAATTAGAATAAATATACATTGCAATGCATCAAAATATAAAAGTCTGAAAAAAAACCCAAATAACTCACATCGAATACCCTTCCATCTACAGCGTCTTTGAAATCACCACCTAAAGAAGGCAGCCATAGTGTTATTTTCGCACTCATATATATATATATATATATATATATATATATATATATATATATAAAAAAAGTTTGTTTATTTAAAACAAAAATATCTTTGAAAATGGAATGTTTCTCCGAAACATATAAGATAACAGTAAAAAAAAAAAAAAATCTATCTTGCATTGTAAGGGCTTTCTATTGACACTTATTATATATATATATATATGTATATATATATATATATATATATATATATATATATATATTATCCAGAGACATGTTCTGCCATTTTACAATTTTACAGGGTGGCTGAACCTAACAAGGTTCGAAACAGAGATTCCAGAGATTGAAGCCTGATGCTCTACCACTGAGCCAAACCCTGCTAGTTGTAATGTATCACAAATAAATGACATATATATATATATATATATATATATATATATATATATATATATTTAAGGTGAACCTATTTTCGTGGGCAACTCTTTCTATTTGTACAGCTTAAAGAGATATGTAACTATTTTTGTTATCATCTAAGTTACAAGACAAATCCTATGGAAATAGCTGCTTATCTTGACAGTTTATGGTTCTGCACTTTGGGTTATCTGCCATTGTTAACTGACACTTCTATTAAAACTTCTTGTGAAGCATTTGATAAATAGGCTTATCTTGAATCTGATGATGGCCACCTGTCCCTGGAAATAACACTGGGCCAATTCAACAGGGTCATTTCTCACTGATTGTACGTTTTAAACTATGCAAGTCTTTCTTCTGTTTAGTTCCATCTCTATAATAAGGAGGAATACCTCAAAACGTGATGCGAAACTGACAGGTCTATGAGAATCATAGCGAATATTTAAGCTTTTAAATGAAAAGGAGACTTCTTTCAGTGACGTTATTGCTTTGAGAATTAAGTCTTACTGATAATAATAAAAGTGAACATATATTTGTCCAGCCCGATTCACAGCATGAAGAAGAGGGGGTGGGAGGAGAGGAACGAATAAGAAGGTGAAAAAAAGATAGTAGGCAGAGTAGCGGCTGCTGTTGCAGCTTCTTTGAAGGCTTGATACTGGTCAACAATTCAGAATTTAGTTTTTAAGCTGTCGGCGTCAGCTGCTGCTTCTGCTTCAAAAACTCAATATTACCTAATTTTTTTTTTTTCAGTGCTTGATTGATTTATTTGTAAAATGAAACGTATCTGTCATTTTTTCATGGAATGTGTTGTACACTCATGTTTAACCAACCTATATTCTGTTTATCTCATTGAAAGTTATATATGTTAGAGAGCTTAAGTTTGAGGTAGCAATAGCAGTAGTTTTGTTTTAGCAATTAGTTTCATTTCATTGATTTCAAGTAGTGAATAGGAATTAAATTGTGAAGTGATAGCGAGTGGGAGAAGCCAGCTGCTTTTAAATAAAAATCCAAATGCTGGTGATTCCTCCTAAAGTTCCACCCATGAAATCGTTGATAAAATTCACACGCATTTCTAGAATTCAATTATGTTTAGTACAAATAAACTTCAGTCTATCTTGAATGTCCAACATTTTTCGTTTTATTGTCATTCGATGATAAGTATACTTAGATACAGCATGCAAAATTAAATATTGACAGTGCTGATTTTCAGATATTTACAAATACATTCATGAAAAGACTGACCTCATTTCTTTCCCAACTCATAGCATATTATTTTCATTATAGCAGAATTACAATTCCGAACAGTAAGTAGCGATTGCAGTCATTAACACAATTTTGCACCCAATGTCTGTCTGCTTCTTTCAAACATAAACATTTGTAATTTCTTTTTAGTTAATTTTTTCCATTCTAATAAATAACTTCTGCAAAATAAATTCTGTAACAAACTTTTGATTCCAGTTACATTTAACGAATGATTTTACTTTTTTTGCTTTCTAATCCGACTGATTCGCAAAATGTGTTAAAACCATTTGCTTTGTAACATGGAAGTTTTCACTGAAAACAAACAACTTCCTAATAACAGATTTCGTTCTCTAATTTGTTTATTTGCCTGCTATTATGTCTTCACCTCCTATCGTGTCTGCTTAACAGTAGCACTCTTGTTGTCATGTATACGCGAATCTATCGACTAAGGAATGTGTATTTTTATTAATTTCCAAGATAGACGTTCACGTGCTTGGCATTCAGTGAATTCTTTCTTTAAATTTTGTACTTAGAAATAGCTACCACAGTCATGGGAGACCTTCCTCCCAAGCATTACCACCTCCTTTCAGAGTGTCGACTGAGGCGTTAAAATGCATGAGGAAGTGCGATGGAACTGAGTAAGACACTTTCAGGCGAAATTGGCTTTCATCACTCCCTTACACTATAAATTGACTTTTCACAGTTCCAGTTTTACCACGGCGTGTGCACCATTTCTGGCTTGTTCTTTTTTCTTATATTGCATCCTGGAATTACAATTACTGTTATGTTACAAAGAAACACAGTGCTTATGTATTATTGTGAATTCATCACAATATTCAAATGTAATGGAAGGTAATCGTCGCAGGCATTACCACCTCCTTGCAGAGCTGGATGAGTTTACTGCTTGTCGTCTGTGGTGTTCTCATTCGGGAGAGAGTGCCATTGGACCGACCAGGACATTTTTGAGAAAAACTGACTATGTATTTCTTCTTTTTGTTTTTATTGTTTTCTTTCTTACTTTTTCTTTCTTTAAAAGATCAGCATAACTCTAAGTAAGTTCAGGTTCTTTAAAAATCTCATCTGAAAGCTCTCAATACTGTTCATGCATTACATTCTTCATACCATACTCACAAAATTGCTTTATATCGTCTTTAACTTGTTTAGACTATTAAATTAACTAAATGGGAAATGATCATGATTTTAATGACTGATTATTGTCTATAAATATCAATGATATTTAATCTGTACTGTCAAATATTATCAGTCTTCTTTTTCTTATGTGTTAATCCCGAGCTCCGACCGGGTTTGCAATGATGGATTTTTGTCTCCACTTGACACGATCACAGGCTTAGTCCGGGTGAAGACCAGTTTTACAGAGATCATTGTGCAATGGGTCTGCCCATCTCATCATCGGCCTTCCTCTCGGTCGCTTCTTGGCAACTTCTAATTCAAAAGCAAGTATTGTGCCAGTGTCATTGTTGGTCCTCAGCACATGTCAAAATCATCTTAGCCACTATCCTCTCATCTTGTCCTCAATCTGTGCGCTGCCGTAACACCTTTAGATATCCTCATTGCAGATGTGGTTGAGCAGTGTAATTTCAGATATCTAGCGACGCAATTTTGGTTTCCATAACAGCAAATCTTCACTCCACTTTCCTCATTGTTAGTAAGCACTCGGAGCTTTACAAAACTAAACTGTCAAATAGTATCAATGATTTTTAAAAAATTAATGTATCTTTTTAATATCTTTGTTTTATTTTTAGGAGCCATGATTCAGTCTCTGACATGGAATGACTCTTGTAATATGCTGGTTGCATTGTCTGATGATCGTTTCCTTATCTACTGTTACCCAAATGCAATCTATGCAGATAAAGACTTATTACCACGAGTGATTGAAGAGAGGGATTCAAGGTGAGTGAGTTGAATGCACACTTGTAAATCAAAACTATTGGATTTTGATATGCATACTAAATTTAATTCCACTAACATTGTGGTCCTGAGTATGACCTTAAAAGACATCCAGTGGTGAGGCCTCCACTTAAGAGCTGTGGGGAATATGGAGTTACCCCTTAGTTGCCATTGCTGCCAGGTCCACTCTGACCTGGAGTGGTAGTACCCGTAAGGGCCCCATCTATAGGTCAAATAGAACCTACTAGCGATACCAGATCAGGCTGTATTAAGTTATTGACTTTCTGACTCAAAATGCACCAAACATTGATGTTTTATTTTTTTTTTCTTTACAAAACTCAATCATGTTCTGCAAAATCACAAACAAAAAACAATTTTACCCCCTCTCCCTCCTTTCCCCTCTTTTACTCAATCAAATACCATGAATAAATATTTAAACATATAAAGAACTTGAAGCATAAAAGCTTTCATCAAAATGACCGGATTCAACATTAAATAATCTTAAAAGGGTTGATATGCTGTAAAACAAAACAACCAAACCAAACACCATGAATGAATACTTGAACATGTAAAGAACTTGAAGCGTGAGAACTTTTGCCAAAATGACCGGATTCGGCATTGAATAGCCCGAAAGGAGTTGATATGCCGTAGAACAAAACAACCAAACCAAACACCAAAAATATTAAAATACATAAACATTTTAAAATGATATTAAGATACATAAACATTTTAAAAAATGATATTAAAATACATAAACATTTTTAAAAAATGATATTAAAATACATAAACATTTTTAAAAAATGATATTATAATACATAAACATTTTTAAAAAATGATATTATAATACATAAACATTAAAAACTAATGTTTCAGCATTAAATGCCCCACAACAGGTTGATATGTCATAAAACAAACCAAACCAAACCACTAACATTGTTGACTCGTTTGCAGTAACTGTTGTTTTCCCCCCTTTGTTCACCAGTGTGATGTATTCCTCCTATGACACAGACAACTCTCAAATTATGCACTGTTTCATACTGTCAGATTACAGAAATAGATCTGGTATTAGTGATGTTATGGCTGTTGCGGCTATGTGTCTGTCTTAAATACAATATGGGAGCCAATAATGTTGTGACCCTGTTTAGGGGCCAAAATGAAGACACGAAACACAGGGTTAGGTGAACAATATATATTGAAGAAAAGATATGTACAGAGAACAAGAGAAGTGGTATATCAGTCCTGACTGCCAGGGTAGACTGGAGTTCAATCCAATTACGAGAAGCCTAAATGCTTCCAGTATTTTATTAGGAATGGACGAGTCCAACTGTTCGTCATATAGGTACGGCACCATAACAGTGCCTGTCTTAAATACAATATGGGACCCATATTTATAATTATTTATAAATAATAGATTAGAACACCAGTAAGAAAGAAGCAAATTGTATATAGTAATAAGTAATAATACTATACACATCTAAAAAGAAAAAAAGAGGTTTTTGGCTTCCAAAAGTCATACTAAAATTGTCTCCATGGGGATGTGACGTAACAAGTACAGGTGTTGGTTGATGATCAGTTCCACATAAATCTTCAGAAAGGTTAAATAGTCAATCCTTACTTCAGGCGATAATAACTCAGAATACCATACGTAATGAAAAAACAACTGTGATTAAGTTGTGCCATAAGTATTTTAATTAGATGCAACCAAACCTATTTTGAAACACTCCAGCTCCATATTGTATTTGAATCTTCATGAGAAACAGAAGAAAGCCACCTCTGGAAGGAATCCTCAGTAGAGAAACTAATGAATGCGTACAAACGCTTTCAACAGCCTATCATCATTTTAGAACTTTCTCAATTGTAAAACAGCAGAATGAGATTTTGTGGCAACTAAATTTTTTGTTCAGTCGCCTGCAGCTCATTAACAGAAGCGGTCGAATTTTAGTTACAGTATTGGAAGCAATTTGAAGCAGCATTTATTCAAACTCTCCAGGCATCCATGAAGAATATCAATTCTGAAAAGTGTACATTCTTTCAGCAAAAAGAAAAAAGATACTTTTCTCAATATTCATTGACATAAATTATTTTAATGACAGCCACATCATTTTAAAGATGATGAAAATCCATGCTACACAGTAATGGCTCTCATAGCCAAGATATTCTGGCTAGAAGCAAAGTGTAGTATCTGTTCTATACTGCATTTCATCTTTTCTGTCCACGGCTAGACTGAGGCAATTTTAATTTTTTTATTTAAAATATAACCTTTTTAAATAAATCTTGAGACGTTAACAGAGACGATATTACGAGGCTGATGCAAAAAACAAAAACATTTTTTGTTAATTTAATTTACTTTTTATAGTAAGTTAGCTGAAATTGTTTCAGTAAATTCTTTAAATTGTTGATCAAGAAGATCATCTAAATTTGATTAGTTTATAAAAACGATTATTTATATTCTATTAAAACTATCTTGTTTGTCACTGTGCACACACTTTTCATCTATACATGAATGTTTTAGATGGTGGGAGGAAGAGCGAATAATGTAAATAAAGAGCGAATAATAAGAGAAGTGGTGATAAAAATGGAATGATGTAAATAATTAAAGGAAAGGGAGAGGGGGGAAAGAGAGACAAACAGACAGGGTCTATTATGACTTCACAAGAGAGTTTGATAAATATTTGAAAATTCCAAAAGGTTTTTATATATGTAGTAACAAAGATAATTGATGCCTGTCTCCCCCTTGAAGTAATAATGGAATGTTCTACATTCGTGTATATTAAGAGTGAATGTTGAAACACTATTTGTGTCAGTAAGCAACAAATGGTTAAATAAAGCTTATCCTTAAGTTATATTCGGCGTCCAGTTTTTATTACAATTTATTTAACCATTCGTTATGGAACGTTACTTGAAACCCGATCGTCTAGACCTTGATACGGCCGACTCGGAATCTACTGACAAATGGCGGCATTGGAGAAAAATGTTCGAAGGATTCCTTACAGCTCTACAGTTATCTTCAAACGCGGCTTTAACAGGTACTGAGAAATATACCCTTCTTTTACATCATGTCTCTACTGCTATTTATAGAAATTTATCTGAATGTGAAAATTATGAAACTGCGGTGGACATTTTAGAAACCATGTTTGTCAAGAAAAAAAATACTATTTTTGCTAGACATTTACTTGCTACCCGGCGTCAACAACCAGAAGAAAGCCTTGAACAATACCTTCAGATTCTCAAGACGTTAAGTCGCGAGTGTGAATTTACAGCCTTAACTGCGAACCAAGCGAGAGATGTTTTTATCAGGGACGCATTTATTAATGGAATACAGTCCAACCAAATAAGACAAAGACTACTAGAGAATAAAGACCTAGACTTACCAACAGCTTATGAACAAGCTCTAATGTTGGACATGGCACAGAAGCAGTCTGTCTTCTATTTACAACCCGATATTTTGGGAGCTGCTATCGCAGCCCCTCCTCTGCATGTTCAAAATTCTTCCATTGTTCAAGATGCTGCCACCCCCTTTTCTAACGATCACGAACAACTTATCACTGCCGCCTCAGCTGGATCCACATGCTACTTTTGTGGCCTTCGTATACATGCTCGTTCGTCCTGCCCGGCTCGAGATGTTAGATGCCACAAGTGTGATAAGCAGGGACATTTTTCGAAAGTTTGTCGGTCAGCTTCTCAAAAAAAACGTTCGGCTACTCTTGCTACTGTAGCACCAATTACAATATCAGCTGCATTCCCCGGCTGCCTCTCAAAAACAATCGTGAGGGTAAAAATCAATGGATTGACTATTCATGCGCTTATTGATACAGGCAGTTCCGAAAGTTTTATTAATGCCAGTATTATAAAAGCGAATAAATGGGAAATATTTCCTTGTTCCAACCAAATATCAATGGCAAATTCATCTTTATCGTCCCATGTAATTGGATATTGCATGGTTAACCTGAAACTAAAAGGAAACTCCTATCAAGGGATCAAATTATCAGTAATGAAAAACCTCTGCTGCGAAGTGATTTTGGGTCACAATTTTCTAAAACAACATTCATGCGTTGAAATTCCTTTTGGTGGCCCCAAGCCGGTCCTAAGCGTATGTGGACTAGCAGCTGTCAAAGTGCGGCACCCGTCACTTTTTACAAACTTAACTCCTGACTGCAAACCAGTAGCAATAAAATCAAGACGCTATTCAGAAAGGGACAAACAGTTCATAGCAGCAGAAGTAACAAAACTACTTAAGGAAGGAATTATAGAGCCAAGTGAATCTCCATGGTGAGCCCAGGTCCTCGTAACAGCCACTGAAAATCACAAGAAAAGGATGGTCATTGACTATTCCCAGACCATCAACAGATACACATTACTCGATGCCTATCCACTGCCTCGTATTGACGAAATGATTTCTAATATTGCAAAATATCACATTTTCAGTACTTTGGATCTCAGAAGTGCCTACCATCAGGTACCTATCAAGCCAGAGGATAAGCCCTACACGGCATTCGAGGCCTCCGGTTGCCTATATCAGTTCTGCCGAATTCCTTTTGGGATAACAAATGGTGTGGCTAGCTTCCAGAGGGTAATAGATGAAATAATCTCCAATGAAAAATTGAAGGGTACTGTTGCATATATAGACAATGTCACAGTATGCGGACATAACCAAGCTGAACATGACCACAACCTTAAACTATTCATGGCTGCCGTCAAGAAATATAATCTGACTTTGAACAGTGATAAATGTTCCTACAACTTGAAAAGCATCAAATTGTTGGGATACATTGTCAAAAATGGCACCATGACGCCGGATCCCGAGCGACTGAAACCGCTAATGGAATTACAAATCCCTGGAAACATGCCTTCTTTACGACGAGCCCTCAGTATGTTTGCTCACTACTCCCAATGGGTTGCGTCTTTTTCAGAAAAAATACACCCATTGACGCAAGTATCTACTTTTCCGTTGTCCTGTTCCGCCATCAGAGCATTTCAAAACATGAAAAGGAACATTGCTCAGTCTGCCATTTCTGCTGTGGATCCTTTTATCCCTCTATTAGTTGAGACGGATGCCTCCGACTGTGCGATAGCTGCCTCACTGAGACAATCCGGTCGTCCTGTAGCTTTTTTTTCAAGAACACTTTCGAGGTCCGAGCGACGACACTCGGCAATAGAAATAGTTGAGGCATTACGAAAATGGAGGCATTACTTAATCGGCCGACATTTTGAATTAATCACTGACCAAAAGTCGGTCTCGTTTATGTTTAACCCAAAAACAACGAGTAAAATAAAAAACGAGAAAATAGCGAGATGGAGAATGGAGCTTTCTTGCTACTCCTTTGACGTCACTTACCGCCCTGGTAAGGAGAATGCTGCGGTCGACGCGCTTTCAAGGGTATGTGGCCTGGTAACTGGCTCAGATGATCTTCAGTATATACACAGGGAATTGTGTCACTCAGGTATCACAAGAATGATTCACGTAGTCAGGAGCAGAAACTTGCCATATTCTGTTGAAGACATAAAAAGAATTACGAACACTTGTCGGATATGCGCAGAAAATAAGCCCAGGTTCTACAAACCTCCTCCAGCAACACTCATTAAGGCCACACAGCCTTTTGAAAGACTTAACCTGGATTTTAAGGGTCCTTTACCCTCTAAAACTAAAAATCAATACATGCTCACAATAATAGACGAGTACTCAAGATTTCCGTTCGTCATCCCCTGCCCAGATGTAACGGCTGCAACAGTAATTCAAGGCCTCTGCTCCATTTTTGCCGTTTTTGGAATGCCTGCATATATACATTCAGATCGTGGGTCTGCTTTTATGTTGGACGAACTCAAGCAGTTTCTGCATGAACGAAGAGTAGCTGTAAGTAGAACAACTCCTCACAATCCTCAAGAAAACGGACAGTGCGAAAGATACAATGGTATAATATGGAAGACAGTACAGTTGGCGGCAGCAAATCGCAATAGTCCGATCTCTGATTGGGAAAGTCTCATTCCCTTGGCCTTATACGCTATTAGGACTCTATTATGTACAGCGACAAACGCTACCCCACATGAGAGATTCTTCTCGTTCCCACGACGAAGCTCAGCAGGCACATCACTTCCCTCGTGGCTTGCACAACCTGGCACAGTTTTATTAAAACGCCATGTTCGTCATAGTAAACATGACCCATTGGTAAGCGAGGTAGAATTAATCGAAGCGAACCCTCAGTATGCACTGGTCAGAAATTCAGAAGGAAGGCAATCTACTGTCTCCTTAAGGGATCTAGCCCCAGCAGGAAATGTATATTAACGTAGTACTGCTTCAGATGGATATACAGCTCCGGTTCGTGGAACAAGTCCGACCCACTTAGGTGATCGCGTGCCAGATACGTCAAGTTCAGAGTCCCAACAAAACGAATCTGAATATACTAACAGAGTCGTCTCTGACTCTAGTTCGGACGACAGATGGGTACCACGAAAGCGGTTTCACCCAATATCTGAGACAGATACTCAATCTTCAGACACCAAGCGACCGAAGCACCGTAGAAAACGAGAGCGATTTGGAGCAAGATATTTTAGCCCTAAACCAGCCACACAAGACAGTCCCGAAACGTCGTCAGGTCCCGAGGAGCCTAGATTAGAAATGGATGTCGGGCACGAACAACCAAGACGCCCTCAAAGAACCCGCAGGAGGCCAGGTCGATGGGATGATTTTGTTCCCTACGAATAAGAAGATAGATGGGGGAGAATGTAGTAACAAAGATAATTGATGCCTGTCTCCCCCTTGAAGTAATAATGGAATGTTCTACATTCGTGTATATTAAGAGTGAATGTTGAAACACTATTTGTGTCAGTAAGCAACAAATGGTTAAATAAAGCTTATCCTTAAGTTATATTCGGCGTTCAGTTTTTATTACAATATATAATTGGAAATTTCAAAAGGTTTTAATAAAAATGTAAAAGGTTTTATGCATATTTAATAACATATATATATATATATATATATATGTTATTAAATATGCATAAAACCTTTTAAATTTTTCAAATATTTATGAAAACCTTTTGAAGTCTAGAAGAACACTGTAAGTGTAGTATTAACACAGCATGACGTCGCTAGCTATAAATGCATCGTTCCTTTCATTAAGTAGAACGCTCTTATGATGTCAAGCCGCCACATAAAGTGTTAAAATTATCACCGTTTACTCGCTGTTCAACATGGGCCGAGTGATTTGGGCGTCAGGATTTGAGTTGCAAAATACTCGTAATCCGGGGTTTCGAAGCGCATGACCGGTAGTGAATAGTCATATCGCTATGCTGATGAGTCCCGATTATAAAGGACGAAACGTATACGTACATAGATAATAAACAATAACAAATATTTATTATATATATATATATATATATATATATATATATATATATATATATATATATATAACTGACCCAATTGGTCACAGGTGGTCTAGTATTTATTGCAATTACTAAATAAAATTTATTTGTTTCAAAATAGAAATGTTTATTTTCATCATATGCTTTTGTTAAAAACACTTTTCTATAATCTCTTTTTGCTTATCACCTTCAAATTAGTATTTTTATAGCACTAATGTTTTTGTTCTGTATACTCTCCATCCTTCAACAAGAATTCAATGACTCCCATGAATGCAGTATGATGAAAATGAAAGAATCATACCATGAATGTAATATCTCTGAAGTGAAATTTAGACACTTTTCTAAACAGGAAAACATGATTTGTTTCAATCAAACGTATTAGAACCGTCCAGTAGTTTTCTAACATGATTATTGTGATTTGATTAGAGGTCAGCATTTCTGTTGAATGTTTTTAGATTAATGTATGGATTGGAGGTGGGGGGTGCCTGAACACTTGGATGGACATTCTCTTACTAAATGATATTCCCCTTTTTTAAGGAACAGAGGAGTTTAATTTTTTTTTTGTAGTTAAAATTAATCATGACTGATAAAAAAAAAGGTTATTTCTTTAAACGTGTGATAAGACAATAAACATTTTTTTCTGTTTAAAGTGAAAAACATCTTTATTAATTAATTCATAGTTGTGTACACATCTATTATCAGATTGAGTTAATCAACGTTTGTTTCCCTACGGCTTTTTTTCCTATATATTTTAATCGCACAAAATTCATGTTAAAATATTCCTTAGTTTTGGGATTGAGTTATGCTTGAAAAAATTCCATTTTAATTCTTCTAATTTGCTTCAATTTGCAATTAACTCAACAATCATCTCTTACTAAGTGTCTGTCTATCGATCTCACTCCCTCTCACTGTATGTTATTTGACCCCCCTCCCTCCTCTATCTTATTTTATACAGTGTCTATCACTCTGTTTTCCACCACTTGCTCTCTGTTTATTAACAGCGAAAGGTAATAAAAATAGCTATAAATCTCAAGATTGGAATAGTCCATTATAAACAAAATGGAAATATCCCTAAGGTAGCCGGAGAGAGAAAAGAGAGAGGGAAATATAGTGAGCAGATAGACTAATTTTGGAATTTTATTTTTATTTTAAAAAATTTAACTGGCTTTGCAAACAATCTAACCCAAGCTCAATGACCACATTTTCTAGTAACCTATAATGGGAAGATGACAGCTTTGATAAATAAAAAGTGTGTTTTTATTTTGATCCAAATTGCCTTCAACTTTCATTAAGGAAAAATAATTAATGACTTAATTACTCTCCATAGACAAGCAAAAACGTCTTAATAAATAATGAAGAATGTGGCGGTTTTTGATTTGTTCTTGGCCGTGCACCAAATTTATAGATCAGTTATTTTGAAAGAATTAGGGGTTATAAAGGAATAGAAGAGAAGATTGCTGAGAGAAAAAAAGCTGCCACAAAAATAATATAAACACCAGATATTCAGCGAATAAGATAAACCTGGAATATTGAATTGATTATTAAAACACGTCTCATTTTTAACCCTACCATATACACACTTACAGCTATACACATTGAAACTGTGGTGAGACCCCAATTTGGGGGTTTGTAGAGTGTGAAGTCACCCCTTAGTTGATATTACTCCTTGATCCACGGTCCACACTGACCCAGAGTGATAGTGCCTGTCACGGTCCCATCTATTGATGAAATAGAATTAATCCTCGATATATGAATCAGCATACGTTAGTATACCCATACATTTA
Organism: Sepiola atlantica; assembly: GCA_963556195.1. Classification (NCBI taxonomy): domain Eukaryota; kingdom Metazoa; phylum Mollusca; class Cephalopoda; order Sepiida; family Sepiolidae; genus Sepiola; species Sepiola atlantica. The sequence goes on from OY744526.1 coordinate 83,478,871, forward strand.
TAGCATGAATCACTAGTTAAAAATATTTGATAATATTAAAACTTAGAACACTTGTCCAAGTAGCAATTTCTCAGGACAAGTGATTTCAAATATCTCTGTTCAACTCACAGCAGTGACCGCAGTATCCTTGGTGAAATAACTGTTGGAGTTAATGTTGCACATAAGACCAAAATCTACCAGACTGGTATGACTTGATGCTTTGTACGGCACCGAGTGCTGACCATCGATGAAGCAAGATGAAAGAAGACTATCGATCATGAAGACAAAGATGTTGCATTGGACTTCCCGTCTGACCAGACTTGATCATCTCTGAAATGTTGCTATTCTCCATTGTTATGATGCTACACTGATCTCAGACAAAACGAGAGAACATTGTTTACCCTTGTATTGCATGCAAACAATAAAACAGGATTCAAGATAGAGCTCCCTGGGAAAAAGTTGAGAGTATGGCTAAAAGAAAGATGGTTGGATACTCAACACCAAGATCTTAAGATGATTGGACTTCATCGTGATTAAGCCTTTGACCTTGTATAGTGGAGATTGAAATCCAGTGTGGATTCTACTGTATGGAATAAACGCAGAAGAAAATGTTTCGCAAAATTACTGGATTCACCATTAAGAAACATAAACAGGTTGATATGCTGTAAAACCAAAGAAAGAAACAAGCATCGAAATACTGGTTCTCGTCAGCACCGTTAACAAGAAAAAGAATAGTGGAAACTGAAAGTTTACTCTGATCATGAACGTAGTTCAAAAATAATTATTTTCTTCATACCTTGAGTAATTACTGAAATGAAACTGCCAAAAGACCAACTTGCAGATTGTTTTTACATTATATGAATTGATTAACGCACAAGCTAAAGATCGTGTAAATACAATGATCTCATCAAACAGTGTGTAGCAGTTCAATCAGAATGTAATGCAGTGGCTTCATGGTACAGTAATTAGATTGAAAACACATTTGCCAAAATATCTCTGAATTTGTACTCATAAAACTCGGAGAAGAGAAAAGCTGTTTAGAAGGAAGAAAGTACTTTTGCTACTGCATATATATTTTAGAGAGAGAGAGGGGGGGGGGGGGTTGATACCTCAACATCCCAAACTATTATAACAATGCACATGAACACTTACGCACAGATTGACCAATCAGCGTGTGAAGCACAAAAATTCAGAGCTCCAGAACATTTGAAAGATTTCTTCTATATAAAGCGAAAAACAAAAACATATTGATACAAATGAAGGACACTGGTTACACAAATCCATGCTGACAGAAACTGGACATTTTGCACCAAAAGGAATCACACAAAAGCAACAACTTCAAAAACCTAACAACCGTTAATATCCAATTCAAATTTCTACTGCATGTGTAGAGAACAAAAACACAGCCACCCTATTTTATCTCACTGCAACAATCAGCATTTGGGGAGTTTTGTTCCAATTTACTTGTTTCCCCACGAGGGCAGAGTGAGACATAAGATCAGTTTTTAATGTGGGGAAACCCAGCTCCCCAAAAAGGGGCACTCTGAGTTGGGACAAAAATTAAAATTGCCCAGTCTAGAAGGATGTTTTGCTTCACTGACAAAGGACAGAAAAGATGAGATGTCGTATCAGAACAGATACTAAAATTGCTGCTAGACAAAATGCCAAGGTAGTTTAATTACCAGCTAACAACTACTAGAATCTCACTCGCTACGGCTAGTAAAGGGAGATAAACCATTACTTTTGTGCATTTTACATGAACGCAGAACTCACAAGACACACTTACTTTTGGGGGGGTGGGGGGTTTATCTTTCTCCCACAGCAGTAAGATGTGACACAAGGTCAGAAAGTGGGATTAAAAAGCCATCTCCCTAGAGGATGAGCACCTTGTCCTACAAAAAATGCCTGGACAGCCTCATCAGCATTCCCCAATAGAGGCACCTCAGGCGATTAGCAATAAACTAACCCCTTCTCAAAGGGTGAAAAGGCAAAGACTGGGAGGGTGGACCTCCTAGAACTGCACAGGACAAACCCTAAGACTGGCGGAATCAAGGCCCGAAGGAGTGTAGTATCCATCAGAACAGATACTACACTTTCATCTCAGCCAAAAGGCCAAGAAAGACACACCTACTCATTGCAATCATAGAGACACTTTTCACACAGAATGTTAACTAAATCTTAATTTTTTCCCGCTTTCATAACAGCATGCAACTCTTATCTCTTGTGCAACATGCACTCCTATTAACCTTCTCTGTTAATAAATCTTGTTTTGTTTGGAATCAAATGATTTGTGTAATTTAGTTTTTATATTGATCACATTGCTTTTGTATATATTTTTGTAGTTGTGAATGTTGAAACCTTACTAGGGCCGCAATGCTACCATCTTTACTTACCATAGCTGAGTGACTTTAATTCTACACCCAATTTTGGGTCATTTGTTATCAATTAAATTTAATTATTTGTATACATCACCAAACAACATAAATTATAATTACTATCTAATTCAAGGTTTTATTTTTGATTTTATTCAATTACATAGTATCTTAAAACATAACCAATAACGTTCTAATTTCAATGGTGTTCACCTCCTCTCCCTTCGCTTGAATTTTGACTACATCGTTTTCAAATTAAAGTGTAAACATTTAAAAAAAGTAACTTTAATTCAATGTTTTAATAGCTGGCAACCTTTGCTTGTTGTTAGTCTTCTTCTTCATACTCTGCCTATTATTATTGTTATTATTATTAGTTTCACTTATAACATGATATATTATTATTATTGTTGTTTATAGCATTATGAAGTCTCTCCTTCACTTTCGCTTTGTATTTAAGCAGATTGCATATGGCGAATAACGTAAGATGCAGAATAATTTTTATTTTCCATTTTTAAGGACAAACATTACGTTTATGTATTGTTTGTATGCAATGAAATACAATAAACAATATTTTGTTTGATTAAAGAGCAAATTATTTTTATTTAATTTATTTAAATTCTTTTACAATGGTTTATAATATAACTTTATGAACATAAAGGACGCTACAGAAAGGCACCATTACCTTTAAAATTAATCAACATTTGTAAATATCCAGAATCATGGTCTTGAAATTTCTGATGTTTCATCATAATTATTTTATATTCAGCTTCTTTAATGTAGTAATATTTTTGTAATGTACGAATTGTTTGGGTGTAAATAAATATTGAATTAAGTTTTTTTTAACCCTTTTGAAGTCTATAATATTTTTAACCTGTTACCAGTGCATAGAAATACTCTCTATCAACATGAAATATCGATTAGAGTAAGTACAGAAATCGGTAAAATTGATTGGAAGTAAAATGTGTTTTTAAGAACAAAGTGGAAAAAATCTTTTTACCAAAACAGATTTAAGTATTTAATTTGTAGGAATATACCTATTGATGACGAACTTGGAGAATTCAACTGACTTAATTTTATGTATTAGATAATGTGATTCTATATATTTTATTCCATGTGTTGTAGATTTGTTCCACATATTTAAAAAAAGAAATTTTTATTACGTTCGTTGTCAGAAAAATTCGAAGTGATTTTGAATCATTTTGACTGTCCTTTCTGGCAATAAATTTTATAGACAAAAGTAAAGTATGTAATTTGATCTTCTTACTTCACCCCATTTCCCTGTTTCACGGTTGAGTATGGATATTCAAAAACTATTTAAAAACTAGAAGTGATCGAAATGTTTATCAAATTAAATTGTTTCTTTTAAAAGACTTTTAAAAATGCAATAATGTAAGCTTCAATGTTTTATTTCAATCAATATTCGATTAATAGAAATTTTTTTTAAATTAATGTTGTGGCAAGAAAAAATTCACACACAAAAAGTGAGCACCCAACTTTATTAATATAGACATTAGATGAATCTTGGTGAAACTTATCAAAATTTATTTTATTTTAAAAATAATATCCATTCTAATTGAGTTATAATTGTATCTAATATCTTATTTTAAACATTGAAAATATTTTCTATGAAAAAAAATCATCCTTATATCATTAGTTTGAAGTTCTTTGCTTTCTTTCATTATATTATGTCTTTATCTTCAAGCTATCATAAATTATTACTGATATATCATCTCTTCTTGTGCCTTTTTATTTCATCTAATAAACTTGTATGAAAAGAATCTATGATAAAATTCAGATGGGAAGAGGAAATACTTCACTTTTGTTAATATTTGCTCTGTCCAAAATACTCATATTTCATACCTATATTGATTTGTGAATCATCCCTAGTTTATCTTAAGATATTATGATTGATCATTTTTTATGGACTGTTACTTTTTAATAAAGTTAAAATTAAATGCTTTCTACATGGGATTCATCTTCAGTTTAATCTCTATGTAGATGCCTCCCCTCACTCTTCACCTCAAATTAAGTTTTATTGTCCATATAGAAAAATGAGAGAGAAGGAAAACATTTTAATCTCTCTCTCTTCCTATTTCTCTCTTTCTCTCTCTCCCTTTCTTTCTTCCTCTCTCTTTCTCTGTCTCTTTTTCTCTCTTTCTCTTGTATGATGAATTGATATGCCATATTGTGAACAAAGGTTAAGCAGTCTATTCATTCTTCTCATGTGTCCAATGTTGATTGATTATATGTATGTGCTAGTTAAGTTCTGCTTGAATAGTTGTTGCAGCAGCCAATCCTACCTTTACATTAAATAGCATTCTCAATCAGCCATGCTTAGGACATGCTTTTAAATTAGGATGTGATTCATATACATGGAGATATATTTTTCAAAAACTCATTAGAAGTAGTATTATATATATATATGTGTGTGTGTGTGTGCATATATATATATATATATATATATATATATATATATATATTCAGGGATATTTTAAACGAATGTTCTTACAAATATATTTTCAATGGTATGAAAAAGTTCCTAATACAAGAAATTATGCTCAATATAGGAAATAGAGTATTATTATGGTTAAATGGGAGTGAAAATAACCAAATATATTGTTACATACTGAACATATTTATATATTTTATACCCCTTACCAAATATAATATTGTATGATTACTATTTTGGCTCCTGCATAACACAGAGTTAACAAAAGACAGATGTTTTTTCTCCCGAACAACGCTGCATTTAAACACACCTGCTCTATCTAGGATGTTGAGCAGTTTTTGATTACTATATACCACTTACCAAATGTGATACTTTAATCTTACATTTATTGCTCCCATTTAGAGCGCTACTGAAATCACCCAAATAAAATTAAGGATGCCTCCAGAACACTACTAAAAACACCCTTTCTGAGTTTCTTGTCCCCCTTCCTTAGTCTGAAGAGAAGCTTAAGAAACGATCAATTAAGAAAATGCTGAGTCATTTTCGTAAGAAATAAATTGAAATTACAGTGTTTTCTTTTATAAAACTCGACCCCCCCCCAGGACAAAATCTACTCCATAGCCTTCTAAGGGATGCACAGAGATTCAGGAATACTTCCACTATCATCCCGGTTAATTTTACTTAAGAATACACTTTTAGATTTTATGTAAATTCTATAACCTTTCTTTCTATAGGGCACAAGCAAACACATGCATACAGACATTGAGTTTTATATATATAGAGACTAGCTAAAATATACTCCCTGCGGTTGTATATTTTTGCTAGGCTGCCGCGTTTCTTCCTACTGCGACTGAAGAGTTCCACTGTCAACCGAGCGGGTTCAATGAATTGTTTAAGTGAGTTAATTTGAAAGACTTTCATAAGTCCAGTCAGTTAGCTCAGTCAGTAACTATACTGCACAATCGTCCTACTCATAGAATTCAAAGTTTGAATTTGACCTCTAAAATAACAATTCGGTGTTCATTTTTAATAATGAAGGTTTTTACAAAAACAAAGAAAAACAACTTTCAAAATTTGTGCAAAATAAGTTAATCACTTAATTTTTTGAGTTGGTCGGGCAAAAGTCTTTCAGCTGCAAGTCTGTTGTTCAGTAAATGAGTACCATTTGTAAGCTCTAAAAAAAATAAATCTCGGTTAATTGTTTTTACACAAAATCGAGAAATCCTGATTCCTTATATATAATTGTATCACAGTCCATAGTTTTCTTCGAATGTCCAGCCGGCTTGGCAGGCTGAGAGCAGACCCAAGGCGTTTCCACGAATAATGGCGATAGAGATCTCCAGTGTTGCACGTCATTAATAGACCAAGGCTGCTGAGGAAGTCGCGTGTGGCAGAACCAATCACTCCACTCGTCTCCACAGCAATGGGTTGAAATACAAATCTGTCGAGAAGATTGGCATATTTTGACCGCTTGCGGCTCTCTGCTGACGTTGCTGCATGTCCAGGGTTTGTTGCCGATTCTATCACTGACGAGGGCGCAAAAGTGTCAACACAAGTCACATCCCATATCAGTGACTTACCATTTGTAAAGGGAAACACCATCAGACCATCAGGTCGTTTGCCATCCCTTCTGTCAAGGCCAATGGAATGAAGGTGAAATATCTATTTTAAAATGATTGCGATTGATTGGGTAATTTGAGTCATGCCTACTGGCGCCTCCAGCGGATATAAAAAGTGCTGCCCACGACAGCTAACAGAACAAAAAACGGATCAAAAAACAAATAAGCAACAACTAAATGTTACAAAAGAGTTTTTTTGTTCAAAACAAACCTGGTGCCCACCTGTTCAGTTAGAACGAAAAAAAAATGGTTAAAATTACAGAGTTTCGATAATTGCTCATAAAAACAAAATATAAGCAAAATACTGGTAGAACATTACATTTTCCCACGATTGGTGACATTTATTGAATGTGTTTCTAACACTATTTTGTTTATTTTTCGATTTTTCACCAATTATCAAAGATCCCCATGCTGGGCACATGAACAGCCATTTTTCTTCGTTATAACTGCACAGGTGGACACCAGGTTTGTTTTGAACAAAAACACTCTTTAAAATAAGTTAAAACACAAATAAACTTATCCAAGTTAGTAGAAGAGTAAATTATCTTGCCTTGTGTAACATATATTTGTTGCCACTTTGTTTTTTGACCCCTTTTTCATTCTGTTAGATGTCGCTATAAATCCCTGACTATCAACTATCGTTAGATTTCTTTCTAAATCTCGTCACGGTACAACGAGATCTCACAAGAACAGAATTTGCAAAAAAAAAGTATAATTTATTTTTTAAATATTATTTACTTCGAATTGGAATCAATTACGTTTTATTTTTTAATGATTATAAATTTATTTAAATAATTAAAAAAAAAAACGGAAAAAAAGCATTTCTTCATTACATAGCCCCGTTTTAAGATTATTCATTGTCAGTAAGTAAAAAAGGGAAAAAAGCATTTCTTCAGCGCTAACTATGTGAATCAGAAATCCTTCTATTGTCTTCGGCAGGTTGCCTTAGTCGTTAGAGCTACAGACTAAAATATTCCACTTTGACTTAAGACTTCCAGATTGCAAGTTCAAATCACGACTGCAGCGTCAAATTTATTTATTGTTTATTTACGTATTATTTAGTTGTTAAGATGTGCCCTAATGTATTTCTTACGTATATCAGAATTTATTTAAACTTAATATTAATTACAACTTTAAAAAAATATTTTTACTTAAAATATTTCTTGTAATATTATTGTCACATTTCACTTGAAATAAATCTTCCTTGCAGAAGATAACAATTTTTCAAAATCATATATATATATTCAATTCTTTATTATTCTTTTAATTTTATGATTTATGCAATTTAAACATTTCCATATTTAAAAAATACGAGATCAGTTTACAGACATAATAAGTTTGTATGATAGAGTACCTTAATAAGACCATAAGAATGCACCATAAATTTAAAGAATTTTGTATGACTTTTAAAATATGCTGTTCTTTTTAAACTATAGATATAATTTTGTAAAAATATTTTTCTAATTAATATTTCCTTTTAATTTTAATAATTTCTCATTTAATGAAATCAATCTATTAGATTAGACATACTAAATTAATGTAGTTTATGAATGGATTATTTTTTGTAATATAAGCTGCTTTTAATTATTATTATTATTTTTATTTAATCATCAAAACTATTTGCAAACTTGAATATATATTCTATTTCAAATAATAAATATCTACTTTATTAGAAAAGTTTTAGGTGCAATAAAAAGGTATTTAAAAAAAAATTAATACAACTTTAAATAATGTTCTTAACTTTATTTTATTTGGGAATGTTTTCCTTCTAGTATCTTTCACTAGAAGAATCCCCATCTCAGAACGGGTAAAATGAATTCCCCAAACAGAACAGTTTTGCGCCACTTTTATTTAAGAGGTCTTAAGAGGAAATTGAAATTCAGGGAATCTTGCTTAATTGGCATATAATGACTATGGATCGAATTCAATGCAAATTTGATATATTTTAATTTTCAAATGGAGGTTGTACCCATATTATGCCCCCTAAAACCCATTTAAAATATTTTTAAAAAACCTGAAATTTGTGGAATATTTATTAATTGATGTGTAATACCTGTTGTTAAATTAATATCTGGATTTTCACAAAGTGCTTCCACTCTCTCTTTGCATAAAACTAAATTAAACTAAATATATCCCATATTACTCACAGTCATGCCTAGCAGTTGTGTTTCAAAATCCATAAGGATCTGTTAATAAGTTTGGGACTGAATCATGTACATACAAATATATAAACATATATATATATATATATATATATATATATATATATATATATATACCTAACTTTATATAAATACATGCTTCTTGTAAAGGATAAGTACAGACAAACTATTTTTTGTTTTGATGTTTGGAAATTGAAAATGAATTAAATATTTATATTTATCTTGTCATATTTTGTAGTTTATGCAGGAAATATTTCAGAATTGATAATTCTTATAATCCTGTATAATATGACTTCAATTTAATGAGTATTATGAAACCAGTATATAATTAGTAATTCTTTTGACATTTTTAATTTTAGTTTTTAAAATAAAAATATTCTTAAATAACATGAAGAGTGACATGAGTTTTCTCTCAGTAAAAAAGTTCTGCTTTTTTGTTTCAAGTTAAATTTTGCTGACTGAAATATGCAATGAATAAAGTAATTCCCTGGTGATGTCACCAGTGAAAATTCCAGTTTCTTGCAATGTGATGAATTTGCCTGGAAACAAACTTGACTAAAGTAGATTCCAATTGGTTAGGGGATGAGAATGCAACAATGATCATATGATATTTTGCATCGGTGGCTGAAATGCAAGACAATGAAGCTGCATAATTTTTCAACAAGCAGCTATCAGTAGGAATTCTCCTCAAAATAGAAACTAACTTTATTTGCATATCGTAATAGACATAACAGCCTGCTTCTCTCAGTAGTGTGTTTTCATATTGTTTATGCTGGTATTGATAGCAGTAATTGAAGCCATGAGGATAATGTTTGCAAGCGAATATTCAAATCATGTAAAGCCCTTGCTTGTGTAGTGATCACATTTTTCTTTTGTACATGATATTTCCATGTTTGTTGAATTGCTTTCATTGATTCGATATTAAAGAAGAAGCCGATCTTAAATGAGAAAAATAAAAAAATCTACTGGCAGATACAGGGAAATAATAGGAAGGAATTAGTAGGAATGTCTAAGAAATTCTAATGGAAAATCTACTTTCTGAAAGCATTGAAATGCTTATTTCAAATGCATACTTTTCATTGTAACGCTTTTATTTGATGTATTAAGTGACACCTTCTGAGATTTATTATTCAAATGAAGATAATAAAAAATATAAACTAATCTTGAAAATGTTTTCTGAATTTTTGGAATGAGGAATTTTCATTATTTAGATTATTTTTCAATGTTACTAAGACATTCCCATGACCTGTTGGATTTCATTTGAAAATTCATAAGCTAGGATATATCTGTTAAAAATAACTCTTTTTATAATAAGTCTTTTTATTTCTATATTATACTTATAGATAATATATAAGTAAAAAAACTGATTATTTTGCTATCTAATTTACATAGGTGTTTACGGTGTGGATGAATACACTATGTAAATTAGCTGAAAAGAGAGAGTCACTCCTTCTCTAAATACTCCCAGAGATATCAAAAATTATTAGCGAGTGGTTGAATCAACATAGCGAGCTAAAGAAATAAATAGCTAGCTAAGAGAGAGATGGGTGACTTACAGGTAATTAGAATAATTAAAACAGAATTTTTTCAAACATAACTCAATCCCAGAATTCAGGTATATTTTAACATGTATTTTGTGTGATTAAAAAATATGCGAAAAAAGACATAAGGAAACAAAAGTGAATTAACTCATATTTATAATAGACTTATTTTTCAATCACATTTCATACAATGTGCCCTCAGACCTTCGTCAGGAATATTGTTTATTTACACTGATGTTTTTTTTTTATATTTGAATATGAATATTGATTATTTGTGGAAATTGTTATTTCTTATGTACTTAAATCCAATGAACTTATGATTTCGACATTTAATTTAAAATTAATGAATTCTTATGTCAAGTGTGACATAATTGACGCAGATGAGGACAATAGTCTAAATAAAAACAGTATTGATAATGCTAACATGTTTAAAACATTGAGATGTGAATTGGTAGAATGTTATCTATATACAATGTAAACTCTGATGATGCTTGTTATATTGCTTGCTTGTTACTGTGCACTTCATCTGTACATGAATATTGTGTATCATTGAAAGAAGAGTGAATAATGTAAATAAAGGGTGAATGATAAGAGAATAATGTAAATAATTAAAAAATAGAGACGGGGGGGGGGGGTCTATTATGACATCACAATGTATTTTGACTTTGTGAAACCGTTTAAGTTGGTAATCTTTGTAAAAGCATGATTATCCACAAATTTTAAAGTTATTAAATTATATACTTATAAATATGTATAACAAATACTGACCTCATGGGTCACAAGTGGACGGGTTTCTGATTAATGTTCGTTAATGCAACAACAAAAATAATGCTTATTTTATTGCAATTCTTATGCAAATTATCAAAATTAAAAGCCTTTTCATTTATACATTAATTCATTAAATTCTTTGAAATCATTTTTTTTTCATGATGTAATGTTTCAATTTAGAATTGCCATCCATATTTTATAGTCTATAATTTCTTATTAAAGAAAATGCATTCAAAATATTTAGTCATGTTTTGGTAAGCAAATATCTGACTATTTTTTTAAAGAAAAGGTGTTTTATCAATTAATTTTTTCAAAGTACATATTAAATCAACATTTTTAGTTATTTTAGTTGAAAAACTTTTTTTAAAAAAAGTCAATTCTTTCTTATCACATTCCTCCATGTATGAAGGTTCTAAATGTAGACTTAGATGTAGCATTGAGAAAGAAAACGTAAGATCATATTTTTTATGTTGTAAAAAAGGTTGACAATTTATCATTTCAGGGAATTTGGCAAGCGACCTCAGATTCTTCAATTCTCCGAGAACCAGTTGGTAATGCGTCGTTCTGAAGGCTCTCTTGTCAGCACCGCTATAACTCCCTATCCATCCATTCTTCATGGCTATGTAGCTTCTGCAAAATGGGAAGATGCTGTCAGGCTTTGCCGTTTTGTAAAGGTGAGTTTGAAAGTTACATCAATAATTCACATCCATATAAAATCCCAGTGGGTATAAGCAGATATATTTTTTATCTTTGTGATTTTAAGAAAACTCATTATTTCAAAATTATATCAACTCCTTTTTTATGTTGCTTTTCTAGAAGTTTTCAACAGTTACACATGCGATGAACATTTTAGTGGGCGGTTTTCTCAAAATTTATTTGACAAGTGCAAAACTGTTTATTACTGGATACGCAATACATTTCACTATATTGTCTTAAAATAAAGAAAGATATAAATTATTACCCATTAAAAGATAATAGATATACTTGAATTTCTCTGTGATGATTCTTTAGGAATAAGCACATAATGGGTTTCAAGATATTTTTTTCTTTTTTAATTTTAGCTTTTAACATTATACCATTTTGTCTGTAATTTATATTCAAAGCAAAAATACATTTTAAACTTGAGTGTCTAACATTAGATTTAGTTTATATTCTGAAATTTAGGTTATTTGGATTATTCGGACTACTAATCTCATCTTGATTGTTATATTCACAACGTTTCAGCTGATGTAACCTCCAACTTTCTTCAAGTGCTCCTTTTCGAACAAACAAACCTTTTGGTCAAACTCAGGAAGCTGGACAGAATTTCGAACATCCTGTGGTCATACTTATTTGTAACTTATAGATTAGAATGTTTATCTAAAAGCTAAGAATAAAATGAAAATAACATAAAATGTTGCATAGTCCCATCATGGTCAATCGATTGTCGAGTGGATGAAACTTGATGATGTTGGATAGAACACTCTTGAAGAGATGACAACTTCTTCTGTTGATGACAAACACAACCGTAGTTAATTCGAATTAATAGAACAAACTCAGAGATGACTTTTAAATTCACAGCTTCTTCATTCATTCATAAGTCGGCATGGTCAGAGATGAAAAAAAGACAACCACAGTTTGTTTTAACTACTTATTTTTAAGACCACATTTTATTTTATTTACTTTGACTTGCTTCCCAGTTAGTTTCTCTTACATAGAAATTTTTTCAAAATTTTTCCATAAGATTACTCTTCACTTGATTCACAATTTTCTCACTTCCTATTTTCTCTTATCTTTTGTCTCATCTAACTTTATGACCCCGCCAGACAACTATGTCCCTCTTCTGCGCTTGACTGCTTCTAAGGACATTCAAATAAAAATTAATAATTATTTTAAAGTAGCTGAAATACCCAATCTTCAACATATAACCAAAATAAAAACTGATCATTTTCATAGGAAAAATCTTTCAACTCTTTTTCCCACAAGATTATCTGCTTATTTAATCATTAAGTTTTTTGTTTATGATGTGCATAACATAAATGGCACCCAGGTTGAGGAAAACTTGGGGTCTTCTTTTTAGTGCATTATTCTGGCATCACTGAAGGTTTTGTGCTAAATTTAGTCAACATCTGATGAGAAATGATATTTCAAGATAAACCCACTTTTCCACATGTTACATCATTCAATTGGAAAAGATATCAAGTGCACAGACGTTATGGACAAGATATCAAGTGCACGGACTTTATGAAAATTCTCCTTTGATCCACTGGGAAGTAAAAGGTGAAAAAGATAATAGAGAAACAAATTTTAAGAGATGAAATCCTGTAATCTATAATATATTTAAACTTTAGAATCTATATATAATATAGATATTGAAGAAGCAGCTTTTTGTTCATAATTATTATGATGATAAATATCCCTAGATTTACTTAAGGATGAGAACAAAATAGATTCGAGTGGATTGGAAGTTGCTTTTTTGTGTTTATCTATATAATAATACGCTAGGGCAATTTTGTGCTTGTACGTACATTATCACCCCTGCACACTTATTTTAAAAGATGAGATTGTTCTGTCACCGAAAATGCAATGCAAAAAAAATATTTTTTTAAATTTAATCTGATGTTGTGTCGAACATGAAACTCGAACTAAAATACACTTTCTTGGTCTTCAGGCTAAAATCAAAGTGTAGTATCTGTTTAGTCCAAAAATGGTACCATAATATTGTGGTTTCTGGGTTTGTTCCAGATGTCCATAGAATGGACATAAGGGTGTTTGAGATAGACCCCCATAAGCATGGCAGCAATATACAACAGATGAACGATACAACTGTGGAATTTTCGGGAGCCCCCTAGTTATTCATAATGCATTAACAATAATACATGAAAACAAACAGGATCTTGTGAATATTCTATGGTTGCTTTCTTCATATATCTGTATAACTTACCGTTAATTATGATAATATTTCTCATAAAATAATAAGTGTTTGTAAGGTTTAATAATATGAAGAAAAAAATTGTCTCTTTCTTCTGTAAAAATAATTGTCATTATCAGCTAAATATTCTTTAAATAGATAAAACTAATATCTCTTTTTACTTAGTTGTAACAATTTAAACTTTTTTAAAACAAATAATTTCTCTTTTCTTACCATAAAAATAATTGTCAGTTAAATATATTTTTAAGTAAAACAAACAAATATTTTAACTTTTTAAAATTAATTTAGTTATTGTAACAAATTAAATCTTTCTAAAATAGTCTCTTTTTTATTACCATATATATAATGGTCAGCTAAATATTCTTTAAATGAATAAAACGTATATTACATTGTCAATTTATTTATTCAAAATTTAAAAAATTAGATGTACATAAAAATTACTTTAAAATGAAAAGAATGCAAAGAGTAGGTTTTTAAAATTGGTTATGACGATGCGATGACAGATTCTGATTTTGAAACAATTCATTTTAAGATGGGTAAAGTCGGAATGTTTTCACCTTAGCGACACCATTTAATTTTCAATTATTATTTTGCATTGCATTTCATCTTCGGTCATCGGACGATTTCATATTTTAAAATAGGTCTGGAAGGTGATAATGTACATACAAATGTGAGTAAACATATTATTATACAGATGAGTTAGCGGCCATGTTTGTTTATCACCTTATAATTCTACACTATATTGGCCAGTGTGCTAATAATAATTAGATTAATAAATGAAAAGAAAAAAATAAAGTTCCCCTCCCAAAGATTAAAATCAAGATATAATGGATCAAATTCAATGCAAATCTGAAATATTTGAATTTTCAAATGGGAGGTTGTGCCCATATCATGCCCCCCCACCCCTTTAAAATAATACAAAAATCAGAGGTATCTGAATTTTAATGAAGGACTTCCGCATTTAAATTAAACTAAATATAGCCCACATTTGGATTCTTCACACTTAGCAGCTGTGTTCTAAAATTCATAATGATCGGAGTGAATCCTGTACATACAAATATATAAACATATACATATACCTAATTGTATAAAGATAGAGATATTTAATGATTTATAAATAGATATTAAATTAAAATATAATGGAAAATATAATAATTATGATAAACTATGAGTAGGTTACATTAAAGAACATCTAATTAAAAAAACTTTTTTTTACATTCTTATTAATTCTTGGGAAACTATTCATATAAGTTTGCTTATTTGACAAAAGGGTAAATTTGCAGATTAACACCCTCCATTAATACCCAACCACCCCGAAAAAAATGACATTCTGCTTTTTTAGGGGATTACATGTTAACACCATGGAAAATGGAAAGAAAAACAAATATTTTAGAATTTAGAGTGAGAGATCAGTTATATATATATTTAACGTAAAATGATTCCAGACTTCTAGGCCATTGTATTTTTTTAGGGAACTTACCAAAATTCTTTTACTACTAACCCTAAGTCCGAGTGGCAGGGTCATAAAACCATGCGCAATCTCCTAAAAAAGTAGCGGGCACCCTCCAAAAAAGTGCAGCGGATTTAACTCCCATAACAAAAAAGAAAGTTAATGCCCTAAAACTGGCCCACAAAATTGAATTTACATACAAAAATTTTCCTCACTTTAAATTATAAAAAAATTTTTTTTTCTTTTCTTCTTTCCATCAAGTTAAAAAAGGTAGAAAAAAATTGGGGGGGGGGGGGGGTAGCGGAGGATGTTATTCTACAATCATACCAAAATATGAATCTCTATTTTCTTTTCGTAATCTGGACAGATCACAGTGCTACTAAACTTTTGTTTTTATTTGTAAATGAGAATACTGAAAAGGTTTTTGTAAACATTAAAAAAGTAAGTTTGTTGTTAAAATTTATAAATTAGGCATTAACTTAATTAATAAAAAAAAGTTATTTATTATTTTTCACGGAAAATTTAAAAACTGCAAAAAGAGGGGGAGAGAAAGGGGCAGAGAGAGAGAGAGAGAGAGAGAGAGAGAGAGAGAGAGAGACAACTACACTCTCCCTCCCACTTCCCTTTTCTCTTTTCACTTCTGCCCTGCTTGTAGTAAGTCACAACCTCCAGTAAAGTTGTCAGCGAGCACATGGAGTTTAAACTTAAGGTGTTTTAGTTAATTTTCCAATATATTTATTAAATAACTTTAATTAATTATTGTTAATATAGATGAAACTAGTGCATATAGATAGCAAACATAAACCAATGCAATTCCAAATTAATAATACTAAATAATAATTAATTATGAATGGTTTAAAAATAGTTATACTAATTAGGCAGTCAAAAGATTCTCTTAATCTTTTATCTCCACTATATATACAGAATATCAAGATTTTATGTTGTATTACTAATTTAGATGACAGTAACCCGTTTTGATTATAATATAGAAGTGATAAATTTTAAAAAAAAATTGTATTTATTCATTTAGATTGTTACAAAACTTTAACTAATTTTGTTAAGGTAATGTCATTATAATCTCTGTTTATAAAATTATTGGATGTAAATAGCTTTCAAAACTTTCAGTGTTTTAATACATGGGGATTTTTTAAGCATTTTTGATCCAGAAGTGACTTTCTATTAAACAGTTTAACTGCTGAAAAATTCCTTTTAAATTTTAATGAGCCACAAAGTAATTCATTCTTTTCAACTTTTAACACGATTAACATACCTGACTTTTTTTATAAAGAAACGGAAATGCATTCTGGTGGATTTAATTTCGTAATTCATTCTTTCTTTTCAACTTTTAACACGATTAACATACCTGACTTTTTTTATAAAGAAACGGAAATGCATTCTGGTGGATTTAATTTCGTAATTCATTTTTTTTTTCAACTTTTAGCACAATTAACATACATGACTTTTTTTATAAAGAAACAGAAATGCATTCTGGTGGATTTAATTTCGTAATGCAATTATTTTTTGGGGGGTTTTATCTGTTGCATTTTTGATTTCAATAAATATTCGATTAATATTTAATATCAAAAATAAATGCGTAATTCTTATGTTGACACGAGAAAAACACACAGACACAAAAAGTGGTCACACAATTCTATTATTAATAAATGTGTGTGAGAAAGAGAGAAAAAAGGATGCAACATATTTTAGAAATCGATTATACTAAAACTGAATTAATCAACGTTTGTTTCTCTAAGGCTTTTTTCTTATATAGTTTTTTAAAAATACATGCTAAAACATTCCTTAATTTGGGAATCGAGTTATGTTTGGAAAAAATTCCATTTTAATAGTTCTAAATAACAGTGAATTGCAATTATCTCACTAAGTGCCCCATCTTTTATTAAGTATCTGTTTATCACTTTTAAGGGAATATTACCACATTTAATCCATAATTGCAGAGGAAAAGAAAAACATAGAGATATATAGCGTGCAGAAGGAGGCTAATTTTGGATTTTGTTTTTTTTATTTCGTTATATATTTTTTATATTTAACTGGCTTTGCAAACTCACTTTTCCTTATTAAACCAATTTAACCTGAGCTCAGGTTAGATTGGTTTAATAAGTGACTCAACGTGTCACAGCTTTTAGTATTATAATATGAATGAAGGGTAAGTGAATAATCCTGTTTTATAATACAGATATCATTATGAACACCTAATGTAATTAAAGCTAATCGATTTTTGCCCATACCTTTGATTCTATGAAATGTGATCAGTTGGATAAGCACTCCTAAAATAACTTGTTTAATAAACAAGCACGAAAACTTGAATGATTGCCACCAGAAGTTTGTTTAATCAACTAACTGTTGATCTTTTCATCTAATATTAACTTTAATCTTCTAAATAATCATGATTTACAAGATATTCTTTCAAGTGTTGTACAGATGAACCACTACAAATATTGAGTTAGATCTTTGTTTAAATCTGAATCTATGATAGGATTAAAAGAAAATACCAATTTTTCTTCAATTATCAACGTATAGGATTTATTTGTTAAATGTTTACCTTGAAAGTATACATTTTGATTGTATTTGCTGCATTCTATTGTTCGAAAAAGAAACTGTTATAAGTTATTTCTTATTCAGACTAATGTTTCATGGCTCTCTCTCTCTCTCTCTCTCTCATATATATATATATATATATATATATATATATATATATATATATAATATATAATGTAAAGCTAGGTATATGTATATGCTTATATATTTGTATGTACAGAATTCACTCCTAAACTATTTAACTGATCAATATAAATGTTGTAATACAGCTACTAGGCATAAGAGTGTGTAATGCAGGCTACATTTAGTTAAATTAAGTTTTATGCAACGGGGATGGAAGTTCTTCATGAAAATTCAGATACTTTCAATTTTTATGAAATTTTAACAATAGTTATTAGACATTAATTAATAAATATTCCCCAAATTTCAGTTTATTTGGATTATTTTAAAGAATTTAGGGGACATAATATGGACACTTGCCATTGAAAATTCAAATATTTCCGAGTTGCATTGAATTTGATCGATATTCATTAGATAATAATTAAACAAGATTCTCTGAATTTCAATTTATTCTTAACATCCCTTAAGTTTAAGCTTTTAGACATTTTCTAGAACCAAAATCATGTAATGGATTTTGATCAAAATTGGAATAAGGATTCTAGGCATAAGGTTTAGTATCATTATATCTTAATTTGAATCTTCTTAAGGGGACATAAAAGTGGTGCTCAACTGTTCTGTTGACATTAGAGCTAATATTTTAATTATTTTCATATCTAGAATACAGACATCTGTGATTTATTGTTTTGTTGATTAATCTCAAACCTTGGTTGGACATTTAGATAGCAAGTATACTTTTATTATATTTTATTTTATTATGGATTGTATAGTTTTGAAAATTTTATTTTATTTTATTATGGATCATATAGTTTTGAAAATTTTATTTTGTCATGGATTTTTGAAAATTATATTTTATTATGGATTTTTGAAAATTTTATTTTATTATGGATTGTATAGTTTTGAAAATTTTATTTTATTATGGATTTTTGAAAATGTTATTTTATTATGGATTTTTGAAAATTTTTGGTGATCCTATTAATAAATGAAATGGGCACTGATGTAAGCTCTTTTCTATTCAGGTTTATTTCTTGCTTGTAATTATTGATTTTAGTAGAAATGCATACATTAATTTCAAATTAATGTTTTTCTTTAAAAGTTGACATACATTCAAACCATTTAACGCATTTGCAGTTTATTGATTGAGAGAAACGGGTGAAAAAATTTCTTATGATGTAGTATTTCTATGTCTGAATTAAGTCAATTATTGTGTGTGTGCAATTATTGTATCCTTTTAATTTTGTTTTTTCTGCATTGTTGTATGAAACTTCAGTCTGTCTGTAATAGAATGCATTTTATGTTATCTATATTGTGCTTTTGTAAGTTTGATATAAGTATAAAATCTGACAGAGATTCTAGAAAAAATAAAATGAAAAAATCGACAAACCACAAAATATAAGACAAAATCACATCAAAAGCCCTTTCAGTAAACTGATATTTCATTTCTTTTAATAACAGAACATTTGCCAGAGTATATCTTATATTTTGTGGTTTGTCCACTTTTCCATTTTATTTTTTCTATGCATATATATGTATTGGTGTATATAGAAATAAGGTAATAAGCAAAAGAACAATACTTGAGAGGAAAGCAAAAAAATAGCACAAAACTATGCTTATATTGATTGGATATTTTGTTTCTATTATGAAACTTCTTATTTATTTTGTTGAAAGTAGTTTAAATCAAAGATTGGTAGAGGTAGTGAGTCCTTGAAGGGGGTAAAAAGAAAAGGCATGTATTTGCTGGTAGTGAACGTTATGTGGTGGTGGGGGGGGGGGGGGGTGTTGAAATATGATCGGTTGGAGCTTAAAAAGTGACTGTAAAGGCAGGTAAGGGGGTGAAAGAGTGAAGAGAAGATTTATTATTGTATTTTATATATCTTAGGCCCTGATCTCTTGCAGTTTTTAAAGGTGTCTTTGAGGAAGTGTGAAACACTTACTAAACTTTGTTGAGATTAAAACCATAATTAATTCTTAAAAAAATAATGTTCATTTCATTGGGGCTTAACTTCACAAAATGATAAATTCAGTTGTGTAATCTCTATTTTCACACATTTTTTATCATCACAATCTGTTTGTGATTGTTTTGAAGTATCTTTTAGATCTTATCTCTGGCAATTATTAAAGATTCCATGTGTATCTTATTATTATGAACTTGTCCGGATATGCATTAATATATCTGCTGAGAAGTATATAATGAAATATTGCCAGGATTTATTTTTTATTTGATCTGATTGAAGAACCTCCTCTTAATATATAAGTGTTTTTAACTTTTTCTCAAACTAAACTTTACATATTTCATCATTTTTATTAATTGTATCATTTGTTTTTTTAAATTTTCTATTTATTTATATTTTCTTTGTTTTAAATTCTACATACATATATATATTTTTTGAGAGTGAGAAATATCCTCAATCCAGCTTATTTACTAATATTCTCAATCCAGTGTATTTAATTTGCAGGCATAAGAAGAAAAAAAATACAACTTCCACATTTGTAAAATTTCTATTCCTGTATAGAAAGTTCTTGGAAGATTCATGTATATTTGATTTAGCTGTTTCAGAGCAAATCAAAATGTTTACTTAGATAAGGTAATGTTGTTTTGTTAAACAAACAGGCTTTTTCTGTATGTGCCTGTCATTGCAACTTAAAACCAACTTGCTAATGATTTATTCAACTCCTTTTCTGAAGAGAAAACTCTAAAGGAATGACTACATTTCCATTCAAAGATGGGTGAGCTAAGTGGCCTCATGTTCTTATGTTCCTATTCACATACCTTCAGACATGACTAACCCATGAATCTACTTTCATACATTCATATAGAATATGTTCATCATCGTTGTTGTTGTTGTTGTTGTTGCTGTGTGCATTTGCTTTGTTAGTAAAGCAGTGCACATACGTTTCTGTCAGCTCCTTTCACCAACTTCTCTTTCGAGAAAAGAAAATGAATTGCAATATTGATCTCCATAGCAAGGGATGTAAATTTGTGCTCTGTGTTCTGGAATAGCTGCCTCTATTCACAGATTCCTATATCAACATCATGATGAGTCATACGTTTAGATGGATGGAAGAGGTGGGTAGGGGGTAGAGATGGCAGCTAGGAACTTGAATGAACCATCTCTATTTGTCTTTCATCATCACCTCCGGCCATTTGAAAAAGTAGTTCTAAACTTGCAATCAGTATTACTTGGAGATTTTCTATCCAATTCGCCATTTTTGTTTATACCCTAAAGTAGGTGAATCTTATTTTAGTTATATTTTGTTAACTCTGACCTTTTTTTCTTTTCTCTTTTTGCTCTTGCTAACATAAACAAAATCTGATCTGACAAGAAGACACCATTTCTTTCTTTATAACAGTTCTATTATTAAATTTTTTATTAACTTTTATAAAAACTGAGACAAGTGCAATAAATAAGAAAATGCAGGTTATATCAAAATTTAGTGGAGGTGATGATCTTTTCTCTTCCCTACTACCCTTTTCTCACAGGAGAGACGTTGCTAGTTTCTCTCTACTCTATCATTATTTCCATGGAAGGTGCTCAACTGAGCTCCAATTTCTGGTTCTTCCTTGTAAGACATTCACAGCAAGAACTCACTCTCTACCACAATAGAAAGTGACTTTTCTTTCTTCCTCCAAGTGCCTAGCGTTAGGATGAATATCCATGGACAAAGCTTCTTTGCAAGGGCCTTCTTGCCCATGGAGCACATTATCGCGGGACTACTTCCTTATTAATTACAAGGCATCTTCAAATTCAGTGTCAACAAATTCTTGTCATAAACTCCCCATAGATTATCAAACGCAATGTTAGTACTCCCATAGTGTTCCTCGTCTCTCAGACGACAATCATTCTGTTTCATTAACCCTTATTCTCGAGTGGCTGTTGGCTTTGATAAATGGTGACCAAATAGTAAAAAAAATATTACTATCATTTTTATCATCGCACGTATGCATATTTAAATAATGGTCATTTTAAAAACTAATCTTCAACGTTTTTTACTGTTGACCAAGGGAAGAGTCTATCAGGCATGTGATCATGTATAGAAGTGAAACCTCGCCAGTGAAGATCGAGAAATGAGAATGATAAGCTGGATGACCTCAGAGGATGATTGAATCTGGACAGTATAGGGAGGAGATGTGTGCAAAACAGGAGACTTTGATGGTATAGTCACATTGAAAGAATGGATGAGAGTTCTTGGGTTAGTAGATGTAGAACAGTTAAGATAACAGGGTAAGTTGGCAGAGGTAATTGAAGGAAAACATGGAAGGAAGTGATAAGGATTGATCGGAGAGAAAGAAGGATAAATAAAGACCTGTCCAGAGATAGGTTAGTTTGGAAGTTAATTTCTAAAAGCTGTCTAACACATGCCAGAATGTAAAATGGATGTTAAACCGAATATGATAAACACTGTGTGCATTTTCCATATTTACGAGCCAATCTCAGTCAAATCAAATTTATATTTTAACAAAAAATGAGCCAAAATTCACTTGCAAAACTCTTATACTTTTGATGTCAACATTTTAATTATGCGATATGTTTAATATGAAATCTCTTGGCAACTTTCTATAACAATGTTTGTTAAACTTTTGGGGTGGGGCACAGAAACTTAAAGCATTGGACACCAGATAAAGAATTACATATTTTTTTATTATTTCTTGTAACTGTAATGGAGATTATGAGTATGATAAAAACTGGGAATCTTTATAATAATACGCTAAGGCATTTCATATTTGTGTGTACATTATCACCTTTTACACAGATTTTTACAAAATGAGATTGTCCGATCAACAAAGATAATGATTGGCGATTAATCTGATGTCACTAAGATAAACAATTCCGACTTTATCCATTTTAAAATGAATTGTTTCAAAATCAAATTATGTTCTACTGTCGACTAATAGAGTACAATTTTAAATACATTTCAAAAAGTGAAATTCGTTTTATTTATTTGAAGAATATTTAGCTGACAATGATTTTTATGGTAAGAAAACAGATAATTTATTGTTTAAAAAAAATTACATTACTACAATTTTAAATAAATAAATAAAAGACATACGAGGCCTGTCTAAAAAGTATCCGACCTTAGGCCAGAAAAAATATTTTAAATACGTGATGGGGTTGGGACCCTAATTCCCTTCAAAGTAGGCCCACTAATCCATCCACTGCCAGAAACACCTCTGGAAGTCTTTTTTTTGGAATGGTGTTGATCTCCATCGTCGCGTTAGATTCAGCAGGTGTTTGGAGAAGATACGGTGTGTAACACAAATTAAGGAATGGTTCAACCGATTCAAAAATGGCCATACATCAGCGAAGAGTGACCAGCAGAGAGTGACCAGCATTCTGGCAGGCCTCAAACTGCTTGGACTGCAGCTGTTGTTGAGAGGGTGCGAAAAAAGAGATAATGTGGAATGCGACGACGGAGATGAACACTATTTCAAAAGAAGACTTCCAGAGGTGTTTCCGGCAGTGGATGGACTGATGGGCTAAGTGTGTGCAAGCACAGGGGGCCTACTTTGAGGGGGATTAGGGTCCAAACCCCGTCACATATTTGAAATATTTTTTTGGCCTAAGGTCGGATACGTTTTAGACAGGCCCTGTATTCATTTTATTTATTTAAAGAATATTTAGCTGTCAATAACAATTATTTTTATGGAAGAAGAAACGGTTGTTATTTTTTTTATAAACAAGCATTTATTATTTCAAAAGGAATATTATTATTTACAGACAATTATACAGATTGATCTAGAAATTTGAACAGGATACTGCTAGTATTATTTCAAAGTAAGATGGTATTAATAACACCAATCATTATATTAACTAGCAAGAATGTGCTCCTCCGGTCATATGATTTCCTAGAAAATGTAATGCTTACTTAATAGCTCTTATTGAGTAAATTCATTGAATGAAAAATAGATTTACATTGATAATATTAATAAAACCAAATTTTAAAAATTCTCATACCACATTTTCAAATTATAACACATTTTTTTAATTACTTTATGTTTTTTAGTAAGAGGAGCAGATTTTTCATGCAAGATTAACTTAAAGTGATCCCTCTGGTATTAACCCATTAGCACCCATGGTCCTTTCTTAGGACTAGAAGGATAATTAACCTGTATAGTTAATCATAAAGATTGGAGTGTCTCTCAAATATTACACCTACTGTCTGATGTATATTGGCAACACTGATGCCTCAGTTTTCAGTATACTGTGAAAATCTAGCGTGGAAGGATACAATCAGTTTCATATATTATTTAATCAATTTTTTTTTGTAAGTAGTCATTATAACTAAACAACATTTTAATATATAATATAAATGAATGCTCTAACTATCCTATAAAATCAAGTAAATCTTTTAAAGTTATTTTTTGTCAAATATAATATTGTATTTACAATAGATTTTTGGTAATAAATTAAAGAACAAATTAGGGCACAAATGGGTTAACATCACCCTCGTATTTCTCTAAATTTTTATTTAACATTTTTAGAGGGTTATTCATGGAAGTTTGGTGTAATTTTGGTGGTTAATTTTGGAGGCTGTAAGTGACCAACAAATACATATACACATGGAATACTTAATTCTTATTGTGTCTGAGATGGGTATATTTGCTGACGACACCACACTCTACTCTCGTCAGACGGGCACATATCCAAGACAATGGCTGAATCCTTAGAAAGTGACCTCCAGTCTGTAGTGGAATGGGGTCATAAATGGATGGTAACATTTAACGCTGCTAAGACAAAACTCTTTTCCTTCAACAACTACAAGAAACCTCTTCAACCACTGATTGTCATGGCAAATAACACCCTACCTGAGAGTTCAACATTCAAACTCCTCGGCCTAACATTAGCAGGTCACATGAATTGGAACCAATACATAGAAGACATTGCCAAGCCAACTGCAAAGAAAGTGGGCTCCCTCTACCATGCTAGAAAACTTCTTACACCTGACATTATCCTATATCTCTATAAAGCCACCATTTGTTGTCACATCTGAGCTGGTGCACTATCCACTAGTCTCTCCCTCTTAGACAGGGTCCAAAAATGAGTCGCTAATCTAATAGGACCCTCACTATCATCCAAGCTCTAGTCCCTGTCCCATCACCGCAATGCTACATCCATGTGCTTTTTTTACACATACTTCAATGGAATGTGCTCAGATGAACTTGCTGCTCTGGTGCTCCCCTTATGTAAATATATTCGACAAAGCCGACAATCAGCACAATCTCATCCATTCACTGTGGAGGTCCCCAGATGCCAGAGAGCCTTCTACTCCAATAGCTTCTTTTTTTATTTTTGAGTTGACCGCCTTTGGAACTCCCTCCTTGCTTCCTGTTTCCCCAACTTGCCTCGTTTGTGGTGAACAAAGTTAAAAATTTTTTTTAAATACAGACTCCAAGTGTTGTCTACAAACATGCCATTATTTTAAGGATGCACATCTAATAATATTTGTTATATAGACACTTTTTTATATGTATCATATAAATTCATAATTTTTGAAAAGACAAACAAATTTTTGAAAAATACATGTAAGCTCTCTCATTTTTGATTACTAGGTATGTGCAAAATCAATGGCCGATCCCTAAAATGTAAAAACATTTTGACCCTTCCTTCACTTAAAAACTCACCAAAATTCAGGAAATCAACCAATTATAATGAAATTTTCAGTATTTATTAATTAACGATCACGTAATGTAATGAAAGCATTATTTTTTTTAAATCTTAGCGAAAATGTATCATTTTTGTAAAACAAAATACACCTTTACCAAAGTTATATTTTCATATATTAATTAAAAAAATGCATGAATTTAAAAAACAAATTTTTATGAAAATAAAGTACTATAGATATTTAAAATAAAATTTAAAAAAAAAAATTATTTTGTATATATTACGAAAAAGGCCCCTAAATACTGTGTTAATAAAATAACTATAAATTGAAGAAAAATGAATTTCTTGAATTGGCGATGTTATCATTGAATAAAGCATTGTTTGATCAATATTTTCACAAAATAAATAATATAATTGCAAAAATTATTTCATGTGATTTTAATGATGAGAGTTTCTGGGAAAATATAAAATGCAATGTAATTATATTTCTCTTTCGCACATGAACGTGTCGTCATCAGCGTAAGAAATTTTTTTATAATCTTGAAAATAAACAAAAAATTGAAAAATTTGAGAATCAGGATCATAACGGAAAAAAGAATTTTAAAAATTGGATAATTTCTACTAACTTGGAAAGATATGGTAGCACTGTTCTGTAATAAACAGGTGGGATTAGCTCACCAACCACCACTCACTCCCCCACACCGTCCTCAAAATTTTATTTTCAGAGATTTAACAATTTCGTTAATTTCACAATTAATCATCATTTATTTGGAAAGATGAAACGTAAGTTTGTATTTGCTTTGTCATTTGTTCATTAATAAATATTATTTAAAACATTTAAAACAATTATTATAAATAGAATTTAAGTATGACATTTTCTTTCAAAATTGAATTCAATTTATTTATTAATAAATAATTTTTAATGCTTTAACTTTTTTTTTCAATGAATATTGTCAGTGTAGTCATTGACTTCAATTTACTTTTTACACTTAAAATAAAAAAATACTCTTTTAGCTTTATTTTAAAAGAATTAATGTAATTTATCGTTATGACACATGTAAGACGTTCTTACATGTGTCATTACAATAAATTAGTTATTTATTCTTTAAGAATTAATGTAATTTAAAATTACTTTAATTCTTAAAGAATAAATCGAGTAATGTAATTGTTCAAGATTTTAATCAATCATGTAAAAATAATTAATAAAATTGACGCAGTTCGTAATGTAAAAATTAAAAAAAACAAACTATTATGGCAGTTCAAGTCTTCCATGCTTAGAGATTTTGTAGCCATATTTTCTGTTTACAATTACAGCACAGGTTCCAGACATGTTTAGCTAACTTTTTCTTTTTTTAATAATCAAGCAATTTTTAATTAAAAAAAGAGGTACATTCTTTTGTAATTCGCTCTCTTAAGACTTTAATTTAATAATTATATTTGAAACAGTTCCAGAAAACTGATATTTACCTTTCCAGCAAATTTTAAACATGCTTTATTGAATCTGCAGTTTTAACTGATTTTTCGCTTTTTTGATAACATTTTCCATTCTAATTTTTTTTTCACAAGTAAATATACATTTGTTTCCTTTTAGATATTAACTTAATGCTTTTATCTTTCAAACACAATCAAAAGTTAAACAAAAACTACTTTAAAAAATTAAGACAAGACACTTTTAAGAACTATAGTCAGTACAAGCGACGGCCATTTTTGCACGTACCTAGTGATTACCCTTTCTGTAAATACTAACACTATAAGCGTCTGTACTAACAGATTTACCAATATTCCAAGCAGAATAAAACTTACGCAAGTCTACTGTTTTCTAATTACAATACAAACCTTTATAATGCTAATCCTAAATGTAACCCAAGAATTTTCTTTAGTTTTTCTTTGTAACAAATTACAAAAAATGGTTTTGAATGAAATTCACTTTCATTTCAGTTTTATTTATTTTTTATTTTTTTCAAGAATAAAAAATTATGAATATGAAGATCTTAATAAAAATTCCCTTTAAAAAATTCCTTTTTAAATCCTAATGTTTTCTTTTTCAGGAGGACATGTTGTGGGCATGTTTAGCAGCAATGGCAGCTTATTCCAAAGAACTTTCAACTGCCGAAGTGGCTTATGCAGCTTTAAAAGAGGTAAAGTACCGCTCTCAGTATATGCCCGCATGCATTGCATACAACTGTATGTTCTTTTTAGTCTTTGTTGTAAATTTAAAAATCTCATGTTAGAATGAATGTTTTGTCAAGGTATTCTCAACTTTATATTGTAAGAATATCACTGCATAATAAGCATTTATATAATAATATGCGAAGGCAATTTTATGTTTGTACGTTATCACTCTCCATTGAATTGTAGTATCTGTTCTATGCAGAGATGGTACAATAATATCGTGGGGTTTTTGTTCACGCCCAATGTTCGTAGAATAGAAATATGTGACAAACTCCTACAAGGACTTTCGAGATAGAACCCCATAACCAGATATATTCTGAAAGTACATTAAGATATACCGTTATATATTTACACATGATTGTTCGTCGTCATTCTTTTAAGCACAGCAACAATATACAACTGTAATTTCCATGGGTTGCGCTAGTATTTTAATAATACAAGATGTTTTCTAACTGTATCTTTCTCTATCATATGAAAACTCTGTGGATCTTGCTTGTTTGTTATCTTTTTTGTCTCTGTGCATACTGGATGACGTAATCATTTTATGATGTCATCTATTAAAACCGGTGGGATAACCATTTATAGTAGATGACGTCACTAAAGGATGAAGTAATTTATTAAAATGAGGAATAATAATAGTCCACAGTGGGTGACATCACAAAATGATGAAGACATCTACAAAATCGGAGAAGAAGATGGAAGAGATCCTTTATGATTTTGATCTCTTTGGTCGTCTAATATACTACTACACGTTTGTGGATCTTGCTTGCTTGTTATCTTACTTGTCCCTGTGCACACTAGATGATGTTATCATTTTGTGATGTCATCTATTAAAAGGGATGATAAAAGTGTATGATGCCACAAAATGATAACATCATCCATCAAACCAGAGTGAGAGAGGGGGGGAGAGAGATCCTTTATGACGTTTTATCTCTTATGATCAGGGGCCATCTAATAAAGGAGCCGTCTCTACCCTTGGGGAATTTGTATCCTGCTAAAGGTTTGTGGATCTTGCTCGTTTGTTATCTTGTCTGCTTGTCACAATGCAATGATAAAAACAAAATGTATATATTTACTTGAAAATGGATGATATTATGAGGCATTCATGTTAGCTCCCGAAATCTGGCTGCTGTTGCTTTATCAACCAATGGCAAAGTTAAGCTTGGCTATAAAATGACACTTTTACATTCATATTTAAATCATAAGTGCATACATGCCATTTCAG
The DNA here is from genome assembly GCA_963556195.1 of Sepiola atlantica. Taxonomy (NCBI): domain Eukaryota; kingdom Metazoa; phylum Mollusca; class Cephalopoda; order Sepiida; family Sepiolidae; genus Sepiola; species Sepiola atlantica. Next base: position 83,507,793 of record OY744526.1, read on the forward strand.
TGATTGAATACTACCTTATTATTACTTGCTGTAGACATAACAACATTATCTCTGTATTAATTAGTTTAACGTTTGGTGGACGTTTACTTTTAAATTAATAAACATTCATGCATTGTGCGACATTAATTGTTCTTTATAAATTGTTGAATTTAAATAGTTTGTTTTTATATCTTTTGGTGTTATTTTTAATCAACGTTCCCCATATTGAATTTATCATATACTAGCAGGCCCTGTGGAAATTCCCCGGTACCTCTACAGTAGTCTGTATAATTTAGTGTTAATAATAATATTCCTATTAAAATAATGTCGGTCAGAGTCAATACTATTAAAACATATGACTCTTTCTTCTTCCGTAAAGATAATTGCCATTATTAATTAGATATTCTTTAAATAAATAAAACGAATATGTCTATTCTTTATTTTTTTTAAATTGTAACAATTTCATTCTTTTTAAAATAATAAATATTCTCTCTTTTCATACTGTAAAAATAATTGTCAGATAAATATTCTTCAAATGAATACAACAAATATCACTTTTTGAAATGTATTTATTTTAAATTGTACTGTTTTATTTGATGGGAGGACATAAGTTGGTTTTTGAACAATTCATTTTAAAATGTGTTAAGTCGGAACTTTTTACCTTAGGGATATCGGATTAATCACCAATCACCATCTTTGCTGATCGGACAACCACATTTAAAAAAATGTGTGTTAAGGGTCATAACATACGTACAAACATGAAAGAGTATCATTATATAGATGCTGTTGTTCTCTTTTTTTATTCATCTGTATTTGGACAGCATGCACTTAATTGATAACCCTTTAAAACAGGTAATATACTCCATTCTTTTTCTCAGATCATGTTGAAAGGTTTTTGGCGGAGCTTTTCTTGGGATACCAAATGAAGAACATTAAATAGTTCAAAATGTTGCACTATGCACTAAGAGAAGATCTACAAGACTTTCAAAGTTTTTCAATAGGCCTAAAACTTCTGTTTTTGCATGGAAAGACACAGTCTAATGTTAAGAAGAAATGGAAAACGGTGACGTTTACAGCAATTTACCAATGAGCAAAGATCAAAACCTTTGCCAATCTTGTTTAGAACCCTAGACAATGTGTACCGAGTGAGGCCGTGGTGGATTCTAATTCTGAACTTCCCAGAACTTTACACTTTAGTGATCACTTAATCAGACGGTTAAAGGGCGTTCACCACATCTAATATAAGAGTCAAGTTGATATCGGAGGAATCTAACAGAGGTGTTCTTGTAAAGAGTGGTGTGGCCTTCCAGCATATCTGACCTCAACCATTATAGATATTTGGATAGGTAATAAGAATCTTCTTTCATACAGGAGATAACTGAAGTCATAACCAATATAGAGAGGCTACTTAATGAATGCTTGTAAGAAGCTGCACGATAAGATAGTGGCCATGATGGAAGCTGGGATGTTATTGATTGTATGCCTATTTAAAAGTATCAATGTTCTTGCCAATTTGTTGATGCAAATAAATTGATTGTTGATTATGTAACATCTCTTCATCTTTAAAATAAAATCTCAAATTAGTGGCTGCATCTTTTATACAAATATTTATCTTTTCAATGAAGATTTAATGTTTTTTAGACAAATGAATTGTTCTCAATGAATTTCCAATACTATTACAACTCATATTCTAGGATAAAATAATTAAAAAATAATTCCAAGAATATATTAAAAAAATAACTTTTGATGGATTGGGATTTTTCAATTAATTTTCTTGTAAAAGTGTCTGTTAAAGTAGAACTTTTAGTAAGCTGTAACTTCTGCTTGGAATTCCAGTATACATCTGTTTACTATTAAAAAAGTTCTGATGCTTGGGGAGTTTGTGTATTCATACACAAATAGAAATATGTGATTGGTTTACAAAAAAGGAATAGGCAGAATACATGTGAACTCTGCCTATTCGTGTTTAGTCAACCAATCACATATTACTAAAGCAGTAGTTTCTATGATGTTGATACCCATGTTCGAATCTCATAAGTCTAAAAGATTTTTTTTAACTGGATACATGTCTTATAAGTCTAAATAAATTAACATAAATAAACATTACATAAATATTATTTTTTAAACTAAGTTACCTGATTTCTTTTATAATCTGCAAAAAAAGGAGACATAAAAGCATTAGTTCAAAGGAAATTATTTTTCCCTATAAACATAATTTCTGATGTTTTTATGCAAATTAAAACAATGCGTAAATACATCCATCATAGTTACTTACTCTCTTATGCAAATACTAAGAAGCATATATTTTTACACAAAATTTCACCAATATTTTTATTCTTACTAGCTATAAAGTGGTAAAAGTTAAGTAAAAGATGGAAATTGACATACCCAGGTACTATACCAACCCCGCTGAAAAAGCAAGTATAAACTAGTGTAATATTTTGGATTATTCAGACTACTGTTCTCATCTTGGATGTTATTCTCACAACTTTTCAGTCGATGTAACATCCGACCTTCTTCAGGTGCATCTTGTCGAACTCAAGAATCTGTATGGAATTTCAGAAGGACCCCTTTATTTATTCCACGGTGGTAGTATGCTTTCGTTCCATCTGGGATTTCAGAAGGACCCCTTTATTTATTCCACGGGGGTAGTATGCTTTCGTTCCATCTGGGATTTCAGAAGGACCCCTTTATTTATTCCACGGGGGTAGTATGCTTTCGTTCCATCTGGGATTTCAGAAGGACCCCTTTATTTATTCCACGGGGGTAGTATGCTTTCGTTCCATCTGGGATTTCAGAAGGACCCCTTTATTTATTCCACGGGGGTAGTATGCTTTCGTTCCATCTGGGATTTCAGAAGGACCCCTTTATTTATTCCACGGGGGTAGTATGCTTTCGTTCCATCTGGGATTTCAGAAGGACCCCTTTATTTATTCCACGGGGGTAGTATGCTTTCGTTCCATCTGGGATTTCAGAAGGACCCCTTTATTTATTCCACGGGGGTAGTATGCTTTCGTTCCATCTGGGATTTCAGAAGGACCCCTTTATTTATTCCACGGGGGTAGTATGCTTTCGTTCCATCTGGGATTTCAGAAGGACCCCTTTATTTATTCCACGGGGGTAGTATGCTTTCGTTCCATCTGGGATTTCAGAAGGACCCCTTTATTTATTCCACGGGGGTAGTATGCTTTCGTTCCATCTGGGATTTCAGAAGGACCCCTTTATTTATTCCACGGGGGTAGTATGCTTTCGTTCCATCTGGGATTTCAGAAGGACCCCTTTATTTATTCCACAGTGGTAGTATGCTTTCGTTCCATCTGGGATTTCAGAAGGACCCCTTTATTTATTCCACGGGGGTAGTATGCTTTCGTTCCATCTGGGATTTCAGAAGGACCCCTGTATTTATTCCATGGTGGTAGTATGCTTTCGTTCCATCTGGGATTTCAGAAGGACCCCTTTATTTATTCCACAGGGGTAGTATGCTTTCGTTCCATCTGGGATTTCAGAAGGACCCCTTTATTTATTCCACGGGGGTAGTATGCTTTCGTTCCATCTGGGATTTCAGAAGGACCCCTTTATTTATTCCACGGGGGTAGTATGCTTTCGTTCCATCTGGGATTTCAGAAGGACCCCTTTATTTATTCCACGGGGGTAGTATGCTTTCGTTCCATCTGGGATTTCAGAAGGACCCCTTTATTTATTCCACGGGGGTAGTATGCTTTCGTTCCATCTGGGATTTCAGAAGGACCCCTTTATTTATTCCACGGGGGTAGTATGCTTTCGTTCCATCTGGGATTTCAGAAGGACCCCTTTATTTATTCCACGGGGGTAGTATGCTTTCGTTCCATCTGGGATTTCAGAAGGACCCCTTTATTTATTCCACAGGGGTAGTATGCTTTCGTTCCGTTTGGCATTTCAGAAGGACCCCTTTATTTATTCCACGGGGGTAGTATGCTTTCGTTCCATCTGGGATTTCAGAAGGACCCCTTTATTTATTCCACGGTGGTAGTATGCTTTCGTTCCATCTGGGATTTCAGAAGGACCCCTTTATTTATTCCACGGGTGTAGTATGCTTTCGTTCCGTCTGGCATTTCAGAAGGACCCCTTTATTTATTCCACGGGGGTAGTATGCTTTCGTTCCTTCTGGGATTTCAGAAGGACCCCATTATTTATTCCACGGGGGTAGTATGCTTTCGTTCCGTCTGGCATTTCAGAAGGACCCCTTTATTTATTCCACGGGGGTAGTATGCTTTCGTTCCGTCTGGCATTTCAGAAGGACCCCTTAATTTATTCCACGGGGGTAGTATGCTTTCGTTCCATCTGGGATTTAAGAAGGACCCCTTTATTTATTCCACGGGGGTAGTATGCTTTCGTTCCGTCTGGCATTTCAGAAGGACCCCTTTATTTATTCCACGGGGGTAGTATGCTTTCGTTCCGTCTGGCATTTCAGAAGGACCCCTTTATTTATTCCACGGGGGTAGTATGCTTTCGTTCCGTTTGGCATTTCAGAAGGACCCCTTTATTTATTCCACGGGGGTAGTATGCTTTCGTTCCGTCTGGCATTTCAGAAGGACCCCTTTATTTATTCCACGGGGGTAGTATGCTTTCGTTCCGTCTGGCATTTCAGAAGGACCCCTTTATTTATTCCACGGGGGTAGTATGCTTTCGTTCCGTCTGGCATTTCAGAAGGACCCCTTTATTTATTCCACGGGGGTAGTATGCTTTCGTTCCGTCTGGCATTTCAGAAGGACCCCTTTATTTATTCCATGGTGGTAGTATGCTTTCGTTCCATCTGGGATTTCAGAAGGACCCCTGTATTTATTCCATGGTGGTAGTATGCTTTCGTTCCATCTGGGATTTCAGAAGGACCCCTTTATTTATTCCACGGGGGTAGTATGCTTTCGTTCCGTCTGGCATTTCATAAGGACCCCTTTATTTATTCCACGGGGGTAGTATGCTTTCGTTTAGTCTGGCATTTCAGAAGGACCCCTTTATTTATTCCATGGTGGTAGTATGCTTTCGTTCCATCTGGGATTTCAGAAGGACCCCTTTATTTATTCCATGGTGGTAGTATGCTTTCGTTCCATCTGGGATTTCAGAAGGACCCCTTTATTTATTCCATGGGGGTAGTATGCTTTCGTTCCGTCTGGCATTTCAGAAGGACCCCTTTATTTATTCCACGGGGGTAGTATGCTTTCGTTCCGTCTGGCATTTCAGAAGGACCCCTTTATTTATTCCACGGGGGTAGAATGCTTTCGTTCCGTCTGGCATTTCAGAAGGACCCCTTTATTTATTCCATGGTGGTAGTATGCTTTCGTTCCATCTGGGATTTAAGAAGGACCCCTTTATTTATTCCATGGTGGTAGTATGCTTTTGTTCCATCTTGGATTTCAGAAGGACTCCTTTATTTATTCCACAGGGGTAGTATGCTTTCGTTCCGTCTGGCATTTCATAAGGACCCCTTTATTTATTCCACGGGGGTAGTATGCTTTCGTTCCGTCTGGCATTTCAGAAGGACCCCTTTATTTATTCCACGGGGGTAGTATGCTTTCGTTTAGTCTGGCATTTCAGAAGGACCCCTTTATTTATTCCATGGTGGTAGTATGCTTTCGTTCCATCTGGGATTTCAGAAGGACCCCTTTATTTATTCCACGGTGGTAGTATGCTTTCGTTCCATCTGGGATTTCAGAAGGACCCCTTTATTTATTCCACGGGTGTAGTATGCTTTCGTTCCATCTGGGATTTCAGAAGGACCCCTTTATTTATTCCACGGGGGTAGCTTGCTTTGTTCTATCAGTCATAATTCATAATTGTATTCTTAGTATCGCTTGTACTGAGGATTGAAACTTCAAATTCCAGAAGACCGTCACTTAAAACAGATTATCACTCAGCACTTTTATCTGCTGTGCAACGGGTCTTTGCAGACAGTGTTATATTAGTTGTAAATACTGCATTTTAAGTCCCAGTCTCTCTATATATAGGTATAGAATTGGAAAAGAAATCAACTATAATTACCTACTTCAAGTATGCAAATCAAATTGAAGAGTTGTGATAATCATTTATTATACCATAATTTTAATTTTTAAAAAAATGTTACTTTTATTCTCATGCATGTTGTGATTAAGAAATTAAAAAAAGTTTTCATAATTTGTATAGTTAAGTTTAATTTTTCAGAGTTCTGTGGTTGCTTTATAACCATTATAGAAAATAATACATAGAGTAATGGGTTTATGATGACCATAGATGTTTGTTATAATTTTAAAGTATTCGCACAATTACCAAGAAATAATCTTAATGAGTAATCATTAGATTTTATTGAACACTTGAATAAATAGATTTAATAGAAATAAAGACCACAAGAAAACATGCACACACGCACACACACACACTATTGAAAAATTGAAAAGTGATTTTAGTTTTTGAAATTCTGAATAGTAACTGATGTTTTTTTATCAGCTTCTTTTCTGAAATGCAACCGATTTTATTTGGAAATCATTTCCTTATCTGAGATGAGACTTTTATAGGCTGGATGCCCTTCTTGCCACCTACCCAGTGAGGTGATGATGACTAGTGTTTTTATCAAGACACCATTTCTAGGTGATAGCCTACTAAGGCTAAAAGGGTGTTTCATCTACCCTTTTGAGTATTGGAAGATGCGTGAAGAACAGGAGACTTCAATGGTATGGTCATGTTGAAAGAATGAATGAGAGTTCTTGGGTTAGTAGATGTAGAAGAATTGAGGTAACAGGTTCAGTTGGAAGAGGAAAACATGGAGAAAGTGATAAGGATGGACTTGAGGGAAATAGGGATAAATAGAGACCTGGCCAGAGATAAGTTAGTTTGGAAGTCAATTTTTAAAAGCCGTCCATCGCTTGCCAGTAAAATCTATGTTGAACCGATTATTATTATTATTATTATTATTATTATTATTATTATTATTATTATTATTATTATTATTATTATCATCATCCTCATCCTTTCTCAAAGAATGCTGGAGTTATCTAGCATTCTGTTTTTGTAGTTCAGTTCATGTTCTGCCACCAAAAAGAGTATGAAATTGATTTCTAAATTACTTATTGAATGAAACCTCTTTTCTAAGTGTTATTTTTCTTTTCTTTAACAAAGAATTGATTTTTATTCTATTTTTAGTTGTAAAATTTCTGAGTTTTCTCAAGCAAATTCAAGTGGAAAATTTACCCTTGAATAAAGACAATATTTGTTGCTTTCTTTTAGTCATCAGTGTTAATAAAAATCATTCAAAACAGTTTAGATTTTGCCCGTGATGCATATTGGATTCACCATTGCCATAAAATCATTAAAGTCAATTCATATTGCAGAATATAACTTTATTGTGAATGATTTTAGACTATGAAAGAGGCATTAAAAAATGTCCCAAGAGTAAAGTTGTGATTATAAAGACAGAAATGAAGATTTCCTTCAGGATGGTGTTTTTTCATTTCATTTAGACACCATTTTTATTAGTCATAACACTTCTGAAACTCCTCTTTTGATATAGAGAATATGAATGGTATTATATACTTGTTCTTTGTCATAATTGAGTGTGGAAGTCCATTGTCATTATGGATATGTCACTGACTTTTGGATCACACAAACAGCGTTATCATCTGCATATTGAAATTCATTAAGAAAGTCAACATTTGTTCTAGTTCTGGCCTTCAGACATCTCACGTTGTAAACTCCACCCTCCATTATGGATATACCAGGTGGAAGTTGATCATCTATTAGTTGCAATACAGTCACAATAAAGATTGAAAACAAGGTTGGTGCAGCTATACATCCCTGTTTGACCTCAGATTTTACCATGAATTAATCTGTAGAGCTGTCATTTGCAATTACAGTTGCAGTCATATCGTTGTGAAGCAGTTTCATTATTTTCATGAACTTCTCTGAGCTTTTGATAAGTTTTCCAGAAAAGTTCACAGCTTACACTATCAAATGCTTTTGTTAGATCGATGAAAGCTATATATAGAGAGAGAGGTTGCTGTTGCTCTCGGCATTTTTCCTGAAGCTGCCTTAGACTGAATATCATGTCGTTTGTGCCACGAGCTGGTCGAAAGCCACATTGTGACTCGGGTAAAACAGACTCAATGAGAGGTGTTAGTCTCTTTGTTAAGATATGAGCCAAGATTTTTCCAGCTACTGACAATAGTGTAATACTTCTATAATTTCCACAGACAGTTCTTCTTTTTTTTTTGAAAATGGTTGTAATTAGACCATCCCTTAAATCACTTGATATTTCTTCCTGTATCTATATTTTGACAATAAGTTGATGCAGTTGTAAATACAGGAGTGGTCCACCTGATTTATAGATTTTGGCAGGGATGTTGTCTATATCAGCAGTCTTATTATTTTTCAAAGCAAGGACGGCAGTCTTGACCTCTTCATGAGAGGGAATTCTGCTCAGTGAAGTGTCCACAGGTCATTGTGAGATTTGATGTATCGCATTGTCATCGATGACTGGATGTCGGTTTAACAGATTTTCAAAGTGTTCCTTCCACTGGGCTAAGATTTCTCCACTACTTTTGAGAATTCGAGAGCCATCCCTACTTCATTTTGTGTGCTGGACTATAGAGAATTCTAGTTGCACTAAAGAAATTCTTCATGTCGTTTTTATCAACATAAAGTTGTATTTCCTTAGATTTGTTCGTCCACCAGTTGTTTTTAATGGCTCTTGTAGATGTTTGTACTTTGGCTTTTAATTCGGTATGTTTTCTCTTTTTGGCTTCTAAGACTGGGTCATTGAGATGTGACGCAAACGCTTTTCTTGAAAATATGCAGTTCATACCATTGATCAATGTTAGTACTCCCATAGTGTTCCTCATCTTTCAGCTGGCATTCATTCCCATCTTATTAACCCTGATCCTTGAGTGGCTCTTGGCTTTGGTAAGTGGTGACCCCAATAGAAAAAAAAACAAAAACAATGTATAACATTTTTTGGTTAATTGAGTTTATTCGAAATCCTTAGTTATTTAGGCCAAATAATCATAATAATTATCCAACAGCATGACATCCATTTCAACTAAAAGAAAATGGATTCCTGTGAAAAAACATTATTCTCATGAATAACAGTTAATTGCAAATTCAATTTTAGGACAGTTTTATTTATTAGCTTTTATTTTTTACTCTAATAATTTGTTGAGTCATTAAAATTCGTTTTTTTATTATTCTTAATTCTTACTTATACATGAGGTCCAAGTGGTTCTAAGCATGAGTAATTGTTAACGTCTGAAAAGCAGAGTGTGGCTTTTAGACGGTTTTATTTTTGAATTTGTATATTGATATATATATTTGTGAGAAATTGTGTTCTTAATATGTGTATGTGAGTTTCTACATGATTGCCTTATATTTTTAGCTTCAAACTTTCATTTTTTACTTATAAATGGGACTTTATTTATATACAAGATGAGTCATGAACATACATTTAGACAGGTTTCTGAAATGTATTCTTGGTATTTGTGTGTGTATATATATATTAGACTACCTGTGATTCATTGTTATATATATTATTAAATATCTTTATTTCTCTATCTCTCCTTTCTCTTCCACACCTTCTATCTCTCTTCCTATCTCTTCAGAACAAAAAAGAAATATATATATATATATTTAGGCAAACATTATTAAATAACACGGAGTGGTTTTGTTTGATGCAACTTCTTTTTATTTTTTCAATTTTCCGAATTGTCCATCTAATGTTTCGGTCAAATTGATGTAAATATGATCCATGGGTTTCTTGTTCCATTCTTTTTTCTTTTTTGCAAGTACTTTCGATTTGAATCGTTAATTTTTTTAGAATCTTTTCTTTTTTTTTTTTAATTTTAAATCTGAATTTAAACCAAGTCTATTGTTCGTTTAAATTAATATGTCGGTTGATGCTGCCATTAAACATTGCATTATCTGTTGTTCGTTTTATATTATTGTGTATACTAATATTTAGTTTATTTATTTATTTATTTATTTTTAAATATGTATATTTTATTAATTAATTTAATTCAAGCTAGTATTATCTGTTCGTTCATCACTCGTATCTGTCTAATGCTAATTAGAGGAATGGAAGGGGGTAATTCAGCTGGGTCTGTTTAATGATGTTTAAATCGCTTTTAAATTTAGTTATTTCTAATTATGTTAGGTTAAAATATTGTTATTCTCATATAACGAATGTATTTCTTTTTAATTTTTTTAATTTTTTATTATTAATTAATGTTATATTCTCGCCGGGGTGGTTCCGGCATTTTAAAATACCGGAACCACCCCGAAATTTCTATATACAAGTAAACAATGCTTCAAGCAAACTACAAAACCTCTGATATATATATATATATATATATATGTATATATATATATATTATTTATTTAAAAACTATACGTTACATACTACATAGATGTACCATAGTTTCATGGAGATAGGCTGACTTTTAATTTTTGTTTAAAAGGTCATTAAAGCCCATTCAAATCATCAGCGACTCATGAAATGAAAACAAGTCGAAGAAGCTGGTTCTCAAAAGAGATCGCAGCTAAAACATGTATGCACATATGTAACCAATGTTTGTATAAATAAAAATGTATACTATATATATATATATATATATATATATATATATATATATATATATATATATATAGTATACCCAAGGCAGGTCTTCTGCTAGTTAATAATAAAATTAATTAACTGAACAGAACAGTTTTGCATCATTTGGACATAAATCCATTAAATTATTTTTTATTCTAGGAAAATGTTTAAAATATGGGGCTCATGATTAAGGGGTCTAAAGGGAATAATGCTTCAATCTTCATGCAAATTGGAAATATTTTAATTTAGTTCATATTATGCCCCCTAATACTCCTTTAAAATACTCCAGAGAAACTGAAATTCAGGGAATATTTACTAAAATATGTATATGGTAAAAAATTTATAAAAATTAAAGGTATCTTTATTTCTATGAAGAGTTTCCACCCCCCTTTTATATAAAATTATATTGAACTAACTACAGCCCACGCTATCCACCGTTACGCCTCGCAGCTATTTTCCAAAATTCATATTGATCAATTAATTACTTTTGGAGTGTGCACCACACAAAAATATATATAAACATGTACACATATTTAAATTTATATATGTATATTTCAGGCAGCATTTCTTCATTCAAACATATTTGATTAAATAGTACTGACAAATTATGTCTGCATATTTTCTGTTTGATCCTTTCGAGCTGTCTAATAAGTTCCACAGTGGTTGAAGACCCTAGTACTTTCGGTTCTCTCTGGAACATATATATGTTCCAGGTAAGTAGGTTGAGATAAATAAAATTAGCACATTATTCATATCAGTTCAAAAAATTAAAAACAACAAATATTTGGTGTAAGAACGATTCGGAATATTTCATATTATATTTTAGATGATTCCAAAATGTGTCTTCTTCAGTGTCCCTCATAACATCACAAATATATATTTTTTTTTTGCTATTAAAGGCCTCCCTCTTTCTCAGTAATTATGGCTACTTAGCAAATATTATATATATATATATATATATATATATATATATATATATATATATATATATATAAATGAATATATGCAAAAGTTTTTTTCACTCTTTTATTACCATCAAAACAGGTTACTGCTTTTTAAATCAATAATACAACATAATATTATTAAATACGATATATATAGTATAGACCCCGAAATTAAGAATCCTAATTTGCATATCTATTTTATAACCAGTCTATAATAAATCAATGCACTTGGTGTTATTGATTTCAAATTATATTGTACCTATTTCTCTCATATATATGCAATAGTTTCATCGATATAAACAATAATTAATTAAAGTTATTTAATAAAAAAGGATCAATTCATTCATTTTCAAAGTAGGTCAAGGTCATTTAAATGAAACTTTTTTTTTTTTTAATTTTTTTTTTTTTTAACATGATTCACCCCAAACAAGGCAGGCCGCCACTGTAAACGTAAGGGGCTACTGAGAAAAAGGAAAAGGGGAGAAGGATTGGTGGTTCAGCTTAAATTCGGATCTGAGCAGCGAGATGTCTGTTTACATTAGTTTTAAATTTCTGCATGTCAGTACTGTCGGGGAAACAGGGGGCAGGGAGGGAGTTCCAGAGGCCAGCAGCACGAGGAAAGAAGCTATTTGAGTAGAATGCTCTCTGGCATCTGGGGACCTCCACAGTGAATGAATGAGATTTAGTAGAATGTCGAGTTAGTCTAGTGAATTTACGTCGAAGGGGTACCAGAGTAGCCAACTCATCGGAGCATAATTCATTGAAGTATTTGTAAAACAAACATAAGGATGCTACATTGCGGCGATGGGACAGGGGCTGGAGCTTAGCTGACAGTGAGGGACCTATTAGGTTGACGACTCTTTTTTGGACTTTGTCAAGGAGGGAGAGACTAGTAAATGATGCACCAGCCCAGATGTGGCAACAATACTCCATGCATGGGCGAATGGTGGCTTTGTAGAGATACAGGATAATGTCAGGTGTAAGGAGTTCACTAGCACGGTAGAGGGAGCCAACCTTCTTTGCGGCAGCCTTGGCAATGTCTTCAATGTATGTGTTCCAATTCATGTTACCTGTGAAGGTTAGGCCAAGGAGTTTGAATGATGAACTCTCAGGTAGGGTGTTATTTGCCATGACAATCGGTGGTTGGAGAGGCTTCTTGTAGTTGTTGAAGGAAAGGAGCTTAGTCTTTGCGGCATTAAAAGTCACCAACCATTTATGGCCCCAATCCACTACAGCCTGGAGGTCATTTTCTAAAGATTCAGCCATTGCCTCAGATATGATTGCGTCTGTTTTGCCAACATGGCGAGAGTAAAGCGTGGTGTCGTCAGCAAATAAACCAATCTCAGACACTATGTCATCAGGGAGATCGTTTATATAGATCAGGAACAACAAAGGTCCAAAAATAGATCCCTGGGGCACACCAGCATTTATGTCATGTTGCTTAGATGAACGGCCATCGAGGACAACCTGGATTTTTCTTTTGTTTAGGAATGATCTAATTATATTAAGTAGTTGCCCAGTAATACCGTATGAGCGTATTTTCAGGAGAAGCCCTTTATGCCATACCTTGTCGAAGGCCTTGGATATGTCAAGCGCTACTACCCTAGTTTCACCTGCCTTGTCGAGTGTATGATACATGCGTTCAGAGATGACCGTTAGGATGTCTGCAGTAGATCGTGCTTGTCTAAATCCATACTGGCGGTCAGATAGAAGTTTAGCATTAACTAAGTGACGTACTATCGCTAGATTGATTAAGGATTCAAAGATTTTGGCAAAGATCGGCAGTAGACTGATTGGGCGGTAGTTCTGAGGGTCGGTTCTATTCCCAGAACTCTTGTAGACTAGTACCACAGAGGCAATTTTCCAGCTATCGGGGAAGCAAGATTCGGCTAGGCATTTATTGTAGAGTTTGGAGAGGATAGAGGCCAGTTCAGCAGAGCATTTCTTTATTACTATTACAGGTATAAGATCAGGCCCACAAGCTTTAGAGGTGTCAAGGTTTTTTATGATGTCTCTGACCTGGGATGGAGTGATGACCAGGTTATCAAGTGTGGCTTCGGTCCGCAAAGGTAATTCAGGAAGAGGGTGGTTACCTGAGTCTAAAGTAGAGTTAGAAGCGAAACGCTGTGCAAGTAGTTCAGCCTTATCAGTGGCCGTGCAAACGACATCATTGTGGTTTGAAAGTGGGGGAATCGTAGATTGACCATTATTCACTACACTATTGTAGATTTTCCAGAAATCGCGAGTACCTAGTTTCTGTGACTGGATGCGTTTTTTTGTTAACTCATTATACCTTCTCTTCGCTTCGCCTATCACGGCCTTGCAATTATTTCTTGACTCTATAAATTTATGCCTATTAGTAGCTGACTTATGGAGGCCAAATTTACGGAATGCTTGTTGCCTCTCAGAAATGGCAGCTGCACATTCCGAAGTGAACCATTGAGGAGAGTGGGGCTTGCTAAAGAATTTTCGCATGGGGACATAGGCTTCAATGCCTGCTTTTACCCATTCAGTTAATTCGTTTGCACACTGGTTGGCAGGGAGTGAGAAGGTTTACCTCCATGGGGCGTCACTGATGTGATTTCTGATTGATTCAAAATCAGCTTGCTCGTAGTATCTTGTTGTTTTGAGCAACGGTTCATCAGCTTTTGGACGACTTTTTAGCGTGATATGTATCATTAGCACAATGTGATCAGCATTCCCGAGTGGGCTATGAGCTTTCGTCACACAAGCCTCGGGCATTGAGGTCAAGAAGAGGTCTAGAAGTGAGGCTTGTTGGTCCACACGATCGGGGATGGGGGTCGGAAAATCAACAGTCTGAGAGAGGGAGTGAGCTAAGGAGAAATTATACGTAGAGTTGCCGACTGCGTCAGTAAGGCTGGAGAATCCCAACCAGTCGCAGTGGTGGGCATTAAAATCCCCAAATACATGTATCTGGGCATTCGAGTCAATTAAGAGTGCTCTGTCTATGCTTTCAGAGACAGAGTTTTGCAGAGTACAGTCCTGGGTCGACGGGGAGCGATATAGGAAATATAAGTAACTAACGTTGTGATGTAAAGTCAATCTAAAGCACATGTAGTCGTAGTCATCTGATTCTAACCTATGTTCTCTAGTCAGGAGGAGGGTGTTCCGAACATAAACTCCTAGCCCGTGCATGTGTTTGTCAGAGTCTTTACGGTAGAGTGGGAGGTAGTCACTCATGTCAAAGTGGTGAGAAGAGATTGAGGATTGGAGGTTAGTTTCACTAAGAGCTAGGATATCCGGGGAGTTTGTCAGGAGAAAGGTTTCTACGTCGTTGATGTTGGTTCTAAGTCCCTGGATATTTGAGAATGCAAGCCTCAAGGGCGGAGGCGAAAGTGTTTTTTGGGTGTCTGGTTTAGGTTTGATTTTATTTCTTTGTAATGGCATGTTTGATTTGATTATAGAGTGGATTGGCCAAGGTGGGTACTTGTTTGGTGCCAATAAGCTCACACAACCAGTCCATTAGTCTGAACCTGGTCCATGGGGTTGTGGCCTCGGGAAAGCGCACTGGAGATAATTGCAGGGTCCCTTTCCATGCGCGACATGGCACATACAACTACCCACGGTATTATGCAACTGATGATGGAGCAGCCGTTCTTGGTGCTACCTAAGAGTTTGGGCTCCTGCCCTGTCAGTCGGAAACAGCAGCCAGACAAGCTGTCTAACCTGTACCCTCAACCTGTCGGAACAAGAGAGACCCAGACTGGTCATGTAAGACTTACTAACGAAAAAACTTTCCCCAAGTTGCCCAAATAGAGAGAAAGACAACGGCGTTCATTGTCCTAGTAAGGAAACAAGGCTAGGCACTGAGTGTTTAGAGGCGTCCCAGCGCTGTTACCTCTGCACCTGACTAATAAACAAAGAAGGAGTGCAAGGGCCGGCGATAGGTAGAACCTATTTACTCCTTAAGCAATTGTAGGTTTGCAAACCGGATATTTTGTTCGAGATTCCAACTCTAGGAAGGTTGTCGATCAGGACTAAGGAAGCCATCCTCCCCCAACAGTTTACTGCCACGGCGTAAGTAGCTGGTAGCAAGGTTTTTTTGTCAGAGATTTCCTTCTCTTAGATGGATAGCCTTACGAGGGGTAAAAATAGCCTGCGCCCATGTACTAGTCGGGTATTTCCTAGCCCCCGCAGGTAAGAAAAAAAAAAAAAATTCATATAATATATATATATATATATATATGTACACATGAAGATAGAATAAGTTCAATTGCATACTAAGGAGGGAACAGTAAGTTGAAGATAGGTTTCCCTCTTCCCCCCCCCCCCTTTCAACCCCGAACGCAATTTCGGTTTCTTCACTGCTGAGGCAGATATGAAATGTGTCTTTAACTAGACTGGCATGCTTAGTTTGGACGATATTCATTCCCTATCTACATTCGCTAGTGAACTACCCCCACCCACCCACCCACACCTTTTCAAACCTGAACCCAAGTGACCCCTCTGTAACCTGCAGAATGTAGGCAAGAAAAGAAAAGAAAGAAAAGATACAGATATAGAAAAAATATATATATCGACGCATCAAAGTGAGTGCTCCTTTCCCCTTCATTCCCTCTTCTTCGCCACTCTCTCTTGTTCGCGACGTCAAAGCCAAATTTTCTTTTTTATTGTTTTTTAAAAAGCTTTGCATCATCACCCAAGCGAATTGAATTCTTTTTTCTATCCATTTATTTCTTATTTAAAAGATAAATAAATTTGTATCGAAATTACCAAAATATTAATATTTATCTATTTCATTAATAAATGCAAAAGTTTTTGTCCCGGGTTTACAAGACACTTATGAATGAAATTCTTTAAACTTAGGCAAGAAGCTCTAATTGTTTCGGAGGAAGTAGGCCGATTCTCATATAATTTTGACCACAAATCTTTGTTTGAGGGATCGATAGTCATACCTTTTGTCCAAAATACCCTGAACTTACTCTACACTCTCACCAAAATACCGCGTTCACTCTATGACTTAATCCTTACTTACTTTGCGAAACGATAGCAAGCTTGAACCATTTTTTTTGCTATTGGAGATAAATTCTGTGCATTATTTTTTTGGGGGGGGATCCACTTTTTTAGCCGATTACGTGTAGTTGTACGACCTTGCCAGTCAGACTTATGGTTAGTGTTAAAAAATATATTAGTTGACTGCCCTAATAAGTTAGAATTACCTTAAAAAGTAGAATTTCATTTGTTAAGGGGGTGGATAGTTTAGCTGAGGGTGTTAATCTACAAATTTAACAAAATTTGTTGTTAATTTTTAAATTACAAAAATTTATTTTTATTTGTATGTCTTTAATAATAAAAGCAAAAAAACACAAAGTAACTATTTTAAATTACTCAGGAATATATAATTTTTTTTATTTGACTAATTGACGTTCCACTGTTATCGATTGTCAAGAATAATCAACAAAAATAAAAGGGGCGCAAAAAAACAAACATTCAACAATTAACTTAACAAAGGCAATAAAACTTACTTTTCTACCTACCTATTTTTTGTGTTTTAAAGTATTTTAAAGAGTAAAAAACTATTATAAATACTTTTTAATTAAAAATAGTTATAGTTATTATTGTCATGAACTCTTTAAAATGCTTTTTAATTAAAAAGTTCGGCCAAATATATTACGTTAGACTGAAAAACAAAGATGGCTAACAGTCGATCACCGACCGTCTACAAAGTCTGATTTTTTTTTTTTTGTACTTTTCTCCTTTCAATTAGGTAGAAAGTAAAATTTAAAGCGTTTGGGACAGTTATTAGTTGACTATTGTTCGTTTTTTCACCTCCAAAAGACGAAAAACTCATTAAACAAACTTTGAAGATGTTTGCTTACGCTATCTTAAAAATGGAACTGGAATTCAATCGGATTCGTACGAATTATTAAAAGACAATAAAAACGCTTTAAAATCCTTTAAAACACACGAAAAATAGGCAGGGAGCTAGAAAAGTTACTTTATTGCCTTTGGTAAAAGTTATTTGTTGATTATTTGTTCTTTTTTCACCCTTTTTTTCTGTTGGTTATTCTTGACAATTGGCCTGATTTTTCGTTTATTGCTTCTATTATGAGGAATTCATTTTTATTCTTATAAAAAAACAAGTCTCATCATTGGAATATATCAAATAACACCATGCCACTCATCTTTTTGTTGTTTATCCTCAAATTACCAAAATGTGAAAAGAAAATTTGTTCTTTTTTTTCTGTAGATAAGGCTACAGGAGATAGTTTTTTTGCTAATATATATATATATATATATATATATATATATATATATATATATATATATAAGAAAGTGGGTGGAAGCCTAACAATGCATTTTATTTTAAATAAATATTAATTTATTTACAAGTCCCAAATTTTCGATGCAATGGTGCAAGACTTTTTTTTTCTTTCATAGCAAGATGTTTATCGCTAGTAGAAGGGTAGAAATCCATAAGATGTTGATTCGGTAATAGTTCAAATGTCGAAGTCTTTTAGAGTAATACATCAAGTTAAAGATAAGAAGATGTAGTGGTCTCCCATTAAAAAGCATTCAATATTGTAATTTAAGAAAGCGGTTGGAAGCCTAACAAAGCATTTTTTTAAATAAATATTAATTTAGTTAAAAGTCCCAAATTTTCCATACAATATGTCCTCATCAGGGGTTCAAGCCATTTTTTTCTTTCATAGCGACATGTTTATTGTTAGTAGAAGGTAGAAATCCGTAAGATGTTGATTCGGTAATAGTTGAAATGTCAAAGCCTTCTACTAGGGTAGAATGTAATGTAAAATGTATATAAAATCCACCCTATCAGCTGACAGAATGTGCGACACCAACAATGTGTACGTAAATACTTTTATCCACTGCCTCATTTAGCAAAAAGAGATTTTGATAACATAGGTTAGAATTAGATTAGGTTAGCAAAAAACCCATCCCATTATTATGAAAAAGTTTTGTGAAGCAAGCCTTTTTCGTTCTTTAAGAGTGGAGGTGTTGAATCAAAATTAGAGAAATAAAATGTATTCCATATAAACCTTGAATCAAAGCAAGCCAAGTCTATTTTATCATGCATCTTTATATTTGTCCTTTGAACCTAAACAAATCATAACAGAAGAAATTTTGTATCCTGTCGAAACGACACCGTCAATTCATCCTCCACCCTTGCACTTACAAGAAACGAATCTTGCATATAATCAGAGACACCCTGCCATGTCCCGAACTTAACCGTAAGGAAATCAGACGATGCAGCAGGTCTCTGTCGTCCCTCAAAACATCTGCGACCGTAATTAACCCCACATCAAAGAGCTGAGTGCTGTCGACTTTTAACTCTTATTCATGGTAAGTGACACACTCTCCCCCATCCTAAACCCTTAGACGAAGATAAATTGAACGACAACCAAACACCTGGTGTCAGATATTAACGTCCATGAGTTGCGTGACCCCAAATCATCGCCTGGCAGCTCAAAGAAACCCTTCACACACCCCGCCACGCATATCAGCAGAGAACATATAAAAAGACGAGTTGGAGAATCCAACAAGAGAGTTCCTGCAAGCCGAAGAGTAAACTGTCGCTGGTCAACCCCAGCATATGCGCTGTGAGTTATGAAAAGGAAGAAGAAGAGAAAGGAAACCACAAAGCTGAGAAAGATCCTAACTCTATAACCGGGCTGGTCGTCCCGAGATTTTATTTCTAGAGTGAAAGCTAATTTGATGAAAACAAAGGCTTTTGAGATTATTTCAACATCGCCGTGAAGAAACGAATACACCCCCCCTGTGATAAGATTGCATAGCGCCAAGTGAGACTTCCATGATCGCATCCGCATATATGATTTCTGAACACTTGCTCCTTGAATTCTGCTCACGACTTTTCCATCCAAAGATCAGTGTGGATCTTAGATGAGTGTGACTTATGACATTCCTGGATCATTGAATTTTCAACTCCCATGGGGAGTCTTGTAACAACCTTTCACATTCTATGAGTGAGTAATCCTTTTTCTTCCGTGATTTGTTTGGGACACTATATTTTTGTTCATAGATTTTGCTCACCATTAGTTAACGTTAAACATTATCCCTCTTCCCTTAAAATAGTACTTTTTTTTGTTTTGTTTTTAGTTTTAGAATACCAAGCATGGAAAAAAAACGACTAAGGAAGATTATCCCTTTTCTTATTATTCCATAAATGAATATTGTTTGAATCTTAACTTGGTGTGTAAGTTGTCTTTTACCTGCTTGATATTCTTCCTTGTTTTCTATGTGATGTTAGAATTGGCTAATCGCCTTTCCCCTGTATTCTGTTGATAATATTGGGGCCTAGGGACCTACGAGCCACTTCCGGACACGTTTACCTTTTTTGTTATAGTTATCATTGTCACGCACTCGCTGCCGTCGTCCCAACGAAGGCGAGAGAGAGAGAGAGAGATAACATGAAGTAAAACTTTGGTTATTCAGGGAACAACATTCCATATATATTTCAAAAACACTTTTATTTACAAACAATTGTTTCTGCCCATCTCAAGAACATATATTTTCATGATATAAAAATATCTTCATGAGGAGGCTTCATCAGTGTATAAAAAACACGGTTAAAAAAGTGAAATGAATCTTGGATACATTTCAATTTTTTTGTGAATAAAAGTGTTTTTGAAGGATATATTGATTATTGTTCCCTGAATAACTAAGGTTTTACATGATGTTAAATTAAGGGCTCTAGTCGTACACTGTTAAGCTACCACAAACTTTTGTGTTAACTAAAAGAAATTTATATAATATATATATATATATATATATATATATATAGATATATATAGATATATATTAGTTGTATCAGTTGATAAATATATAAGGAAAGAATACTCAAGATTGATGATAGAGTATTTAAATCCATTTTTGGAGACAGAACCAAAAATCACATGGTTATTGGCAATTTCTTACTTTGCTGTTCACTAGAGCTAAGGTTTGCAACATTAGATGACTCTTTCGCGCGCTCTCTCTCTCTCTCTCTCTCTCTCTCTCTCTCTCTCTCTCTCTCTATATATATATATATATATATATATATATATATATACTTGAAATAAATTGAAATTTTAGGAATATTTAATAATTGATGTCTAATACCTACTGTTAAAATTTCACAAAAATCGGAGGTATCTGAATTTTCATGAAGGGCTTCCGCTTCCTCTTAACTTTCTTTGCATAAAGCTAAATTAAACTAAATACGGTCTAGATTACCAACCCTTACACATAGCAACCGTATTCTAAAATTCATAATGATTTGTTTAGGAGTGAATCTTATTCATACAAATATATAAACATATACACATATCTAATTTTCTCTCTCCCTCTTTCTTTCTCTTTACTTCTTGATTTTTAATATATTCTCTTTTTATAATTTCATATTTCTGAAATTCCTTTTATCCCTTTAAATTTAGACTTGATTTTTAATATGCTGGCAGTTAGGAATCTGAAGATTTATCAAATGATATTTCATATATATTTTTTTAAATTTTATATCCCCCCCCCCCCCCGCCAAAAAAAACAAAAAAAAAACAAAAAAAAACAATGCATGCAATAAATACATCTGTGCTTTTTTATGCTTATGGCTAAAATGTATAAATGTTTTATAGTTTCTTTATGTTCTATCATTATTTGATGGCCTCGGCCACTTGAAAATTCTACTTCTTTCTTAAATGTCCTTGATAACTTTTTGAACCTTGTTATTGAAATGTTAAAGAGTTTGACATCAAATGTTACTTGTTTAAAATTTATTCTCAAGAACTTTTCATTTAAATAAGTTCTGGATAAAAAAAAATAATTTTGAAAAGATGCTACAGCTCTTCTGCCACAAATTCCTACTTCAAAAACATTCTTTGTTATCCATAGTTTTTTCTAGACTGAATAATCCCTTTATGTAAGTTTCTAAAATCATGATGCTTTCATGACAGCTTTCCTACACATATGTGCATAAAAGCACAGATTTTAAATTGCATCTCATTTTATTTTTCTATACTTTTCCTGTTTTTATTTCAAGAGTTTTTGTATTCGTTATTTAGAACTTAAATGTTTATTCATTTAATCATTTCTAAATTAATTTCATAAACTTAAATTTTTGTGTCATTTTCATCAATAAAAAAAAATGTAATTATGTCATTATTTAATAGCAATTTTGAAACATCAAAATAATTTCAAAGATTTGTACCATATTTATTTTTGGGTGAGGGTTTCTTTTTAATAGCTACAATTTTTTTTTGAAAAAATTCTAATATAGAATATGACAAATCATACTTGATTTTTTTTCTGGAGAAACTAATAAAGTGTTTGAAAATCATGGGAAACATCCATCTTAAAATTGATTAATATTGTAGCTTTGTAAAAGATATTATGCCTGATAATTCCCCACACCTTGAATTGCTAGCTAAAACATTATTTTTCAGATTGCATTTCTGTTTATTTAATACTTAAAAATGAATGTAAGACCTTGTAGATTGGGAAGCCCTCAACTGTAGTTG